>VZRZ01006935.1:0-195122 GCA_013398175.1 Climacteris rufus
GAGGGAAGGCACCACCACACCCATGCAACACCATCCCTCAAAACCTCACATGCTGCAAGACTCAGCAGGCAAAACCAGCACCTTGCAGGTGGTACCACACAAAACACCACAGCCCCAGCAAACCACACTGCAGATCCCTTCTTCCATTGCCATGAAACCCCTGAGATTGTGACACCCAGCACAGTGTCCCTGCCCTGTGCCCCAGCCCCACTCAGCTGGCACTGGAGGGGACAGGGTGTCCATCAGCACAGCCACACTGCACAGCTCATGGGCACAGATGCAGGATGTGCCCAGCCTGGGGGAAATGGCACGAAAGAGATCTCAGAGGTAATGGGAATGGCTGCCCAGTGCTGGCACGGTAGGGAAAACTGCTCTGGGTCACATTCCACGTTTTTATGATTGAGAAGTGAAAGACTTAAAAATGCTTTTGCCATGGGAAGTGTTGATGAGCATAGGCACAGCTCAGGACCAGTTGCACAGCATTCCTATGAGCAGAGACATTAAAATGGCTGGGGGCACTGCTAAAAATAAGGCAGTGCTCCAACATCCTTGGCAGTCACACCTGTCTGAAAGCAGCAAGGAGGGAGCACATTTTCCCTTTTGCTGGTCCAGGAAAGGGAGATTCAGGCTGATAGACCCATGTGTCCTGTGAAAGCTCAACATCAACGTCTCAACTTCATCCAGAAGAAGCAAGTACACCTCACTTCTGAGAAAAGACAGAGGTACCACTAAAGGCTGCAGGTCCATGTAGAGCCTCCTGGGGGAGTCAGGCCAGGAGCAAAAAAGCCAAGGCCACAGAGATCAGCAGAGCAAGCAGAACCACAGACCAAGATGCTTTTGTGAATCAGGTAGGATCAAAACCATTTCCCTCCCTGACAATATGGGCAACTGCTGTCATGTCAGTAACTTTAAACATCGCAGTGATTTAGAGTATTGGTATATTCAAACATATTCTGAAGCTGTTTGGTTTTTTAAATTTAATTTGAGATCAGATACACAGAAACACACAGAGAGAGAGAAGCATTTCTGACTGTTAAGGACATTGTTTACAGCATATCTCTAAGGATGCATCCTTGCTTGTAGCAATCTGCCTCTTCCATTCTCCCATATATCACCCTGCAGACCCACCTGAGGTCTGTCACTGCCTTTGCTCTGCATGGCAAGTGCTCAGAGGCACCAAACAGGCAGGCACTCTACTTTTTCCCCTTTTTTTTCACATTTTTCTTTGCAGTAGAGACTGTGCACTTCTCCCAAAAACATGGTGGGTTTCTCTGAAGCTCTTCTTTCTTGAGTTCCCAGTCTTCATCTCTCTGGTCTAAGGGGATTCTTCTCACTGCGGCTTTTCTGCGGTAGTTTCTGCTCTCCACCTCTGCCCTGGGAGAGAGACCAAGAGTGAGAACAGCACAGACACAGCTCCATCCACAAGGGCCCATCTACAGGGTCAGGGCTTGTGTCTTGGGCTGGTCAAACCCCTGCTGCCACCAACACTTGAGAGAACACTGTGGTGTGTGCCCAGCATGGTGCAACCCCAGCCTCTCCTCACAGGGACTCCCCTGGGCCCCACCACTGCCTGGATCCGGACATGGACACTCCAAGTGTAAATCTTGGCCAACGGAAGGCAAACCCTTTCCTCCTCCTGCAGAGCTCTGATTTTGTAGGCACTCAGGACTCAAGAAGCTCTGTCAGAAACTTCATCAAATACCAGGAAAAATCCCCTTTTCTCTAATACAGCAGCTCTGTCCCATCAGTGCACTGCTTTCCCAGCTGAGAGCAGAGAGCAAAGGCAGTGGCTTCACAGTTCATCTCATGGGCCTTCTAGATCATAGAATCATAGAATGGTTTGGGTTGGAGGGGACCTTAAAGATCATCCAGTTCCACCCCCTGCCACAGGCAGGGACATCTTCCACTATCCCAGGTTGCTCCAAGATGTGTCCAACCTGGCCTTGGACACTTCCAGGGATGGGACAGCCACAGATTCTCTGGGAAACCTGTGCCAGGGCCTCACCACCCTCACAGTCAAGAATTTCTTCTTAATATCCAATCTAACCCTAACTACCTAGGCTATTTCTTCCTGTCCAAAGTCCCTCTCCAGCTCTCTTGTAGGCTCCCTTCAGATACCGAAAGGTGCTCTAAGGTCTCCACAAAGTCTCTGTTTGAGAGTGGTGGTTGATGTCCCATGGCTGCTGGTGTTTAAGCAGCATTTGGAAAATGCCTTTAATAAGGTGCTTTAACTTTTGGTCAGCCCTGAAGTGGTCAGGCCATAGTTCTAGATCATCGTGGCAGGTCCCTTCCAACTGAACTACACTATGCTCTTCTATTAAGTATCTGCTACCAAGGACAAGAAACCTCTTTCTGTAGACTTTTATATATATATATATATATACATATATATATATATATATTTACACGAGCATATATATGCCCTGGGCTTAGATAGCAGAAGCCTTTGGTGCAGTTTCAACAGTTAGCACTTTGCACAGAGGCTGGAAGCAGACACAGGCTGAGGGTCTCTGTGCCATCCTTGGCAGCTCTCATAGCATGCAGGGTAAAGCCCTTCTCATGCAAAACAAATCTGATGCAAAATATGCATTTGTTATTCAGAAGCAGCTGTTTTGAAGGATGTTTCCTAACCTTTGCATGTTCATGCAAAGCTCAGTGAGTGGTAGTAGCTGAATATTCCAAATATTTGCATTTCAATAATATTTCCGTGTTGATACATGCTATATTTCCATCTGGGTGCAGACCTCAGCACAGTGGCCAAGCCCAGGTAGTTCATGCAGCTGGTAATACCTGGGAACAGACCAACAGAGTGCAGGGGTCATGGTGGTGCTAGAGGGGGTTGTATTTGGATTCAGGAAGAATTTGGATGCTCATAGTCCTGTGTAGATATGCACATCAGCTCTGCATTTGGTGTAGACCCTCCAACTGTTATTTTTTAAATTGTCTTTTCTCTCTTTTGCATGACAGGCAAATATCCAAAACTAATGGGGATGCTGTGTAACAAAATATTCCTCATATTTATATACCACAAACTCCGTGAGTGGAGGGCAGACCTGCTCTGTGCTGTGCAGCATTATGTGCAGGCACACACTTAATTATCTGTCTGCAGCACACATGGTACTGCCCAGCTCCTTTCAGCACTGCCTGAACATGGACATCACCTCTGGGACCTTCTGCACATCTGAAGGAGCAGCGGGCAATCAAAATTACACTTCAAATACCAGCCATTCCTCCTAGTTTACT
This sequence comes from Climacteris rufus, assembly GCA_013398175.1. Taxonomy (NCBI): domain Eukaryota; kingdom Metazoa; phylum Chordata; class Aves; order Passeriformes; family Climacteridae; genus Climacteris; species Climacteris rufus. The sequence continues at coordinate 3,244 of VZRZ01006935.1, forward strand.
TCAAGTTTGATCATGTGAGGAGGTGAGGCCAGTGCATGAGGGTAAAGGCACCCACTGTGATCATAAATTATAGTGGTTGGGCTTAAAAATTGTTCCTGAGTCTCAGTGATAAACTCCCGGCTGCCTACAGGCTGTATTATGGCTGTGACGTGATCACACAGGCTTTTTGTGTCTTATAAAATGTCCTAGACATGGGCATTCAAAGCACCTTCCTAGTTATTACATCTCCCAGCCATGCCCCTGGCTGAGCCATGCATCTACGGGGTGAGTTAGGCCAGCACATGGCTCTGAAAGACAAGTGCTCCTCTTTAAATCAGTCATTCACCTCAGAAAACCCTTCACCAGCTGACCTGAGTCACCCTAGGCTGTTGCTAAGGTGTCTCAGACCAGGATGTCAATCATCCTGTCAATCAACCTGTCAATCATTCTCACAGACACCTCTGCCTGCCGCGGGCATCTCCTGTCAGCATCACCCAGGCCATTCCCCTGCCCCTGCTGTCACCTCACTGCCATGGCTCTGGTGCACATCCAAGGGCACAGCAAAGGCTGAAGTCTAGGCAGGAATTACTGGTGAGGTCAGTGCCAAAAGGACAGCACTGAACAGGCAAGAAATTGCTACAAATGATTCATCGAGGGGGAGAAGCCTGCAGACTTTCACTTTCCAGGTTAGGCAATATTTACTTGTTCTGGCATAGAAATTAAGCATGCCAAGAGCTGAGAACAGTATAAAGAGAAACTCCACTGGAAGATAGTACCCCATTCTCAAAGGTCTGACAAACCTGAGCTTTACTACCTAGACAGTGCCCAGGTAGTAAAAAACCTAATCTGCAAAGCATAGGTATCAGCTGCTGGTAGCTTAAATGCCTTTAAACTGAAGGTCTAAGGGTAAGAAGAGCTGATACTTCTGTGTGGAAGGAAAGTGGTGTGTAGTGAGGGTCAGCAGCATGTCAGCTCCAAAAACATCCAAAACCAGCACTAAGGTGTTCTGTATGCCCCATTCCTGGCAGTGTTCAAGGTTGGATGGGGCTTTGAAAAACCTTCCAGTGGAAGGGGTCCCTGCCCATGGCAGCAGGCTGGAATGGGAAGAGCTTTAAGGTCCCTTCCAACCAATCTATGAATCCATGATTCTGTGTTGGGTGGGCGGGTAAAATGCAAAGTTTCCAGCATTTTTTGTAATAGCCAGAGTTTAGAAACCAGGACTTGTGGCTCCCCTAGAAAGTTTTTTGGGTTCTGAACAGGAGAATTTTGCACAATTTGGATGCCTTTCAATGGAAGGACTCTGATGCTGTGTGAAGATAAAAGGTGGGCATGGGGCATTTCAGCAGGAAGCAACAAGCTGTAGAAGTAGCAAAAGGACAGCAGTACCCACAGAAAGGCTTATGTGGATTAATGAAAAGTGGCATTTGTTAGGTACTGGCCTCCTTAGACATTTGCCCAGTCACTGTGCCTGATTTTGAACTTGGCAGCTCTTGTGCTGCACTGGCAAGCTGGAGACTTTGAATTGGATAAATGTCTATAAAAAAATACAGGATATACATGGTGCCAAAGCAGCCTTGAGAATGTGGCTGTGGTAAAAGAGATGCCAGTGAAGGATGGTCAGACTGTAAATTCACAGAAAAACACAGGGAAAAAACACTTTTGGGAGCTCTCAGCATCCCAGGATCTGGCATGTGCAGGTTCCACAGGCAGTGTATTTAAATAAAGCAGTGTTGGGACTCTGGTTTGCACTGAACAAGCTGGTTGGCCTCTGGTGATCTGTCCCACTGCTTTACAGAGATGCAGGATGGGACACAGCTCAAATGTCTTCAGTAAAGCATCCTGATCCAGGGAAACCTTTGCAAGGAGGAAAACATCTGTGAGCCAAACCAGTGGCTGAAAAACAGGAATGGTAATTGGAAATGCTTTAAAAGCATATTTCTTATGGCATGTGGTACCACTGTAAGCAATTAAAACAATAAGGAATTTCTCAAAATTTACAAGTAATTCTGGCCATACCATTAACTTAAATGGTCTAATTTTCAATAACTACATAAAAAAATAGGGTGGTTCTTTCCTTTACTATATGAAAAGCCAGATGAGATACCTATATATGCATATGTATATGTCACACATACAGCTGCTGAAGGGCTGTTTTTTCATAACTCAACTCCTTGTGTATTCATTATTCACCACTTTAAGGGGTTAATACTTCTCAGCTGTTGCTTTCGTTTCTGTTGCTTAATAACCGCTCTGCAACATCCTTACAAAAACAATGAGGTCATCAAGTGATTTGGAAAACATACCAAGGCGAACCCCAGGAGGCAGTGGAATAAAAGGATGCCCTCTTGATGCCTTAGGTTTAACCCTTATATTTTTCAAATCCTGCATTGTCTGGTGTGTATTCTTTATATCTCGTTGGTTGCTGTTTTCTATAGACACAACACTAGCATTCTGTACTCCCCCAAGGCCATTCGGGCTGCCCAGGCCCAAGCTTCTAAATGGGGGGGTGGGGTGGGGGGGGCGAGATAGGGGGAAATTGTAAAGTTTTAATTGGTAAATCTATGCTGATATGCGAATGGACCAAATTTATAAAAGTGTGGAGAACTCGTGACTCGTCGTCCATTTTGGGTGATGCCCCAAGGAAGGGGCTTTGTCTGCCCTAAATGTACCTTTGAAGGCCCTTCAAATAAATACCCACCTTTTATTCCCTTACTCCTGCCTGGCCTCAGTTTTCGGGCTAGGCTTTTAGGCATCACTCTCAATGGCTTCCCCGCGACAGACCCGTGTTTGCTCACCTATTACAGCCTGTGTGAAAGGGCTTTCACAGGCTTGGGGTGGAAAGATAAGCAACACTCTGTGTTTGTCCTGGTCCTCTCTAGAGCACTGGGGTTAATTCTCACCGCTGCCGCAATGAGCCTGCCACCACTACTCACTTTTCCAAGAACTCGGAGCACTGGCGGTGGCCGTAGATCTCGGCGAGCCGCCGGGGAGTGTCTCCGAAGAGGTCGGCGGCGTCCATGGCAGCGTGCAGGGAGTGCAGGGCGCGGAGCACCCGCAGCTCGCCCGCCTGGGCAGCGAAGTGAGCGGCGCTCCAGCCCACGGCGCTCCGCAGGCAGTGCCGGGCGCCGTGAGCCACCAGCAGCCTCACCAGGTCCGGCCGCCCTGGAGGGGCAGCAAAGCCGGCAGAGAAGATGCAGCTGCTTCAGAATTTACACCTTCGGGATGCAGAAGGCTGTCACACCTAGCTGGTCACGATTCCCTCAGTCATGGATTTTGCCCACCTGACCATTTGTTTTATCGTATATACGATGCTCGATAGAAAATGATGGTTATTTTTTCCCGAACAAGACCATTTCCAGACAAAATTTACAAGAACAACAATCAAATTAAAAAGCTTTCTAATTTCTGAGCAGCACACCTGAATTAGTCATTGACCAGTTGGCTATTTTATTGCTTCATTTTGGTTTTTAGTTCAATGCAAAATCAAATCAAAACATTAAGAATGGGAAAACCTGTGAACAGCTTTACTAAAACAACGTTTTGTTGGATAGGAGGCAGAGACATGGTTTTCATTCACCTTCACATTTTTCTAACCTGTGAAATTGCTTAAATAAGAAAAAGAAAGTTATTTCCACTCTACTTCACACTGTCTTGATTGAGCTGGATCATTCCAAATTGCATCTAGGCCATGTCTCTCATCATCATTTTGTTAGGTAGTTGTTACCTTTGCTGATGTCTAAATCCCTCAGGGCAAAAGAAAAACATGGTCTTAAGTGTAAAACAGCAAATCACACATTTGATTTCTGAGCAAAGGCAGATGCCATGACATGAGATCCCAACAAACACTGTAGCACAGAGAAGTAGAGGTCCCGTTTCCCATTTTACACAGTGTGCAATTATACATCATATATTGTTGCATCATCTCTTTTTTGGGCTTCAAAGAGATATTTGACTTTACCAGAGACTTCTGAAGGTAAAGGACCAAGTGGGAACTGCAAACAGCCCTGGTCCTGCGTTGTTAATTCAAGCAAGTGGGATAAAGGGAGAGCAATGTAAAACCCAGTTACTATTTTGTTCTATTGGGTTTGAAAAATACCTAAAAAAATGCAGTGGGTTTGACTTTCTGCTCAGTCCCACAGGTGTACAAGAGAAATAAACTCATGGAGTCACTTCTTACAAAAGTAATGGGGAGAAAAAACAGCCGTGCTCTGTGCACACATCATGGAAACTGCAAATTGTCATGTGATGGACAGAAAAAAAAGCTAAAAATCACTTCAATGGCAATCCCATAAATTATTTTGTAGGAAAAGTTTCTATTAAAATTGGTACTTTTACCATTTTTTGCTCATTAGGGACAAAATTACCAGAGACAAGCTATGATTATTGCCAGCATGGACACAATTACAGTCAGCATCACCCCTTATGACACCCTTTTGCAGGGGTAACAGAGCCCTTTACCTTTGGCAGCAGCCCAGTGCAGAGGGGTCCTGTCATGCCAGTCGATGTCCTTCTGGTTTGGGTCACAGCACCCTGCCTTCAAAATCTTTTTCACCAGGTCATAGTCTCCCAAAGCCACAGCTTCGTGGAGCTCTGTCATGCTGCACTTTTCAGAAAGGCCCCTGGTAACAGAGTGACAGTCCTTTAGTGGGTGTCCACTGATGTATCAGCTCCTGCAGCAGCTTTCACAGATCAGGCAGCACCTGGATTAAAAATGAGACAGGCACTGTGAGAAACCAGGATTGATCCAAAAATAAGGAAAAAGGAATGATGGGGGGGGGGATGACAATTTATCTTCAAATCAGTGATCACAGACTGATGGTGATTTTTGGTTTGTAGTCATGAAAATGCAGAGCAACGTGCAGCCCTTTATATAGAGAACTTGTAGCTAAAGCCACGTTGAACACTTGCCATGGGTTTGTTGTGCTCACTAACCATGGGAACTGGCTCCTCCCCTGCCAGTGCTGCAGATCTCTTACTGGCAGCATTTTATTGCAGACCCCCACGAAGAAAATCTTCAGCCCTGCAAGGCCGTGGATTTCAATAATTCTACCTGTGCCAATTGGTACTTCCCAGCTGCTTTGCTGCCAGGGAATTTAATCAGATTGCAAGGATCACTAGGCTAGCCCATCATTCTGAGGATGGACACTGCAATATTTTCTCCAGTCTGATCAAATCAATGGGAAGAAAACTTTTTTATTTCCATTGATAGCAGGCCTTGAGCTATTTAGTCCGGTCACCCTCATAAGCCAGAAACACTTCAGAATTTTCTCCAGCTTCTGCATTGCATTTACTTCATGGAGTAGTTTTCACAGCTTCAAAAAGAGTGTGATTTTTATATTCAGCATGTTGGAAAGGACCAACATCAGAGCTGGCAGAGGCTCATTGGGGGAAAGATTTGCAATCCTAAGGGCTACAACCTGGGAGCCAGAGGTGGATAGGACAATTTTTCTGCTCCCAAACCCCATAAACATCCAACCACATCCCAGATGCAGGCTAGAAGGACATCATCTGGAAGAATCATCTCTACCCTGCTTTCTTGTAAACAAAAGATGAGATACAAAGGTGTAAGGGATTCACAGCCTGTTTCACACTCAGGTGGTTGGACCGTGTACACAAGATCCAAAAGAAAGACCCATACCTGTCTGCTACTGAGTTTGACTCCTGCACATCTGGGAAAATCTGAATATATTTAAAAATCAGTGAATTTTGGAGCTCTTAGTGGACCACAGAAGAATCATTGGCTTTGATGTCTCTGTTACTTTAACCACTCATGCACTACCTCCTCCTCCTCATTGCCTCTGACAAACCTAGAAGAACCTGTTCCTTTAGATCAAAAAGAGATCTTCTGCCTTGTTTAAGACCTTAACACAGCATTATATCTATCCTGAAAATGTCAAACTGTAATGCATCCAGCCCATCACCGAAATAAGGGCTGGACAAAAAGACAGGGAAAAAAAATCTTGGATGTTTTCGTACAGCTATTTTATTCTATTCCAGCTTCAGATCGTACACACAAACGGAGAGGAAGAGAAGCTGCTGATCCCACACCAGGAGCTCACCAGCTCTCCAAGGGGACAGTCCACAGGGGTAACTTCATAAGTGATTGAGGTCAAACCAAATTTTACCTCCCCTTCTCCCCAGCTGCCTCCCTTTGCTAGCCTTGAAGCTCATATGGCCGTTTCACAGCAGTTGATCTCTCAAAAAATTTATTATTGGTGCTGGTTTTGGGGTGCATTCCCTGAATTCAGCCTTATTGAGGGGACAAACACCAGGGCTGTGCAAAAGGGGGGGTGAGTGCAGATCTGCCCTACAAGTAGGGATCTGTGCTAAATCCACCTTCAGCCGCTCCAGAAGTTGTAGAAATGCGGAATCCGCTTCCCTAGGGTGCTGTTATCCCCTTCTCATGAGGCCAGAGGAAAAGATTTGGATTTTTACAGCGCAACCTTGAGGCAAAGAGCCATGCCCCTCCTGCTCGCCCAGCCACAGGCATTGCAGCTCCTCCACGGGGTGTTGCAAAACCCATCCGGGGGAATTTTCTCGTGGGGTTCCTGGTGCTTGACCCAGCCCTAGCCGGGAGATCCAGAATTCAGAGGCAACGAGCCCACACATGGCCCTGTCCCTGCCTTACCGGGGCACGGCCCGGCACCTGGGCGGCCGCGGGCCCCGCCGGGACGTGCAGGCTTTGTTGGGGATGGCTCCATGCCAGAGACTTGCTTTCCAGGCCCAGGGAAGATTTCTCCCACAAAGATTATCTCCGCTGAAAACTAAGGCAAAGTTTGGTCCCTCCCCTTCGGGGAGAGCCCGGCAGTCGCTGTGCCTGCGACAGAGGCGTCCTCCTGTGGGAGCAGGCGCCGCCCGCCCGGCTCCGCAGGGCTGTGGGTGGCCGAAGGGCGCATCCCGCTCCTCTGGACAGCGCGACGGGAGCAGAGGGCAGCCAGGACACCGCACACCAGGTACGTGAAGCACCGGGCCCTGCAAAAGGCCAAAAAAATGGTCTGGGGAGAGTACGGGGAGGAGCAATGGTGACGTGAGGGGGGTTTTAAGGAGCTGAGTAATTTCTGCGTAGCCCCTCACGCAGCTTCAGAGCTCCCGCTCGCTGTCCCCAGTCCTCGAGGGATCGCGCTCCTCCGCTTCCTTCCTTCCTTCCAGCCCCTCATCTGGCCCCAAATCCCTGCGGAAGGGTGCGTTCACTCCGGATAAGCTGACGGGGTAACGGGGGACGTGTCCCTTCGCCGCTGCGTGTGTGGACAGCATTCAAGGAAACCTTCCCGTGGGGAAAAACAACCCACCTCCTGCCGGCTGTGCCCAGCGTGGGGCCGGGAAGCAGCAGTCCCGGGCTCCAGCAGGGAAAACTCCGACTAAATGGAGGGGGAAAATATAATTCACAATAAGGTCCAGCACTGAGACATGCAGACCTGCTTTAAGCAGGGCTTTGGACTGGGTGACTTCCAGCGGCTCTTCTCTCCCAAAGTTCTTGTGGGAGGCTGAGAGGGACGCAGCAGGAGGTTTGAGTGCTCTGCCAGCACAGCATTCACCTCCTTCGGACCCAGCATCCCGATACCTGCACGGGAGCCTGCGCCCACCTGCTGTTGGGGAGAAATGGTGCTCTTAGGACGTGGTTCCCCTGGTGTGTTTGAAGCCCGAGCTCAGGTACAAGGGACGAGTCGAGGACAGCAGTGTCAGCCACATGGACTCGCTGGGACAGCCTGTACTTTACCCTGTGACACAGCCACCCGAGCCTCTCCGGGAGCAGCAGGTGGTGGCTCCTCGGGGTAGGGACCGGGGGTGGTGGTGCTGCCTGGGCTTGCACTTACCAACCCCACGGATGTGTTCTCAGCAGCTGAGTTGTGGGACTTACTGCTGGGGACACATGGGATCGAGCTGTGGTGACATTTCTGGGGACACGTGGGATCCTCTAATGGGCAGCTCCAGGAGGAAATGGGAGATGCTCAGGTCTCTGTCATTAATGGATGGCCTCCTCTTTCTCTGCCTGCCGGGAGTGAAACACTTTCTCTCTTCAAAATCAAGGGAGGAAGGGACTGTTGTGGTTGCAAGAAAAGTGCAAGGGAATGGTTCTCAGCAGAAAGGTTTCCCACCAACCAAGTCCTGCCTGGAGGCCCAAACCAGCAAGCAGTGGGTCAGCAGAGTTGCTTCACTGCCTAAACTAGGGTATTTAAAAGCAGAGAAAAGAACTGGGGCTCTCAGGTAAACGGTGTCATAATGCTTAAGATAATAATCCCCCAGACCAAGTGAATGTTGAAATGTTTTAGCATCTGGTGTAAGGACTAAAGTGATCCCATGCCCTGATGATGAGAAATAGCTCTTTGGTTCAATCTCCAGTGTCAGATCAGTCAAGGGATGCATGTAAAACAGATTATTCAGAGCTCAAGAAGGGGACAGTAGCATTTCCATCTGCTATGGGGTATCTTACAGGGGGTGCTGCAGACATGAGCACGGGGAAGTGCCCTCAGTCAAGGCTGGGAGGTGCTGGCCTAACCCAGGTTATAGAACCATAATCCAAAAACTTGGGACTTGCTCAGCTCCTCATTTGCTTCTCTCAGTCTCCATTTACCATCTTGAGGAGGGGGATGTACCATCCTTCCCCAGCCCCTGTGCTCACGGTGATGTGCTGTCAGTGATAGTTTACTGAGGTCAGCACTAAGCCACACCAAGATGTCCAATGGAAGCAGCCTTTAAAACATGCAGAATCCTTGTTTACTGGGGCAAAAAAAAGTAGCTCAGATCAGTGAAAAGCCACACATTTGCATTTCAGTAACAGCCTCAGCCATTTACACGCTGCAACACAAAAGGCGTCAGTGTGAAGGACTCTTTGCTTCAGCTCCCCCACATTCCTCAGGCTCAGCTTCCCTGCTTTGGCAGCCTTCAAATAAAGGAAAAGCCAAGGTCAGGAAAAAAAAAAAAAAAATAGAGAAAGAATAAAAGGGAAAAAAAAAAAAAGAGGAAAAATAAAAAAGAAAAAAGCACCCCAAATCTAAAACCACAGGCCCTGGTAAACCTCCTTTCCTGCTGCCCACTATCCAAGTGAGAGTTCCTGCCTGGAAACTGCTTGTTGTTTGCCAATGGCTTTTGTATTTCCCAGACCCCCCTGCAATCCCTTCCTCCCTTGCTGGAGAAGCTGGGACCCCTGCACCCCCAGCTGCTGGGACAGGCACTTGTGCAGGTGGCAGTGCCAGGTTTTGTCAGGCATGGAGACAGTTTGCCCCATCACCAGCAGCACCATCCTCTGTCCTGCACCTGCACCTTCCCACAAGATTCATGGAGATGTTGGGCCACCTGAGGAAGATCAAGCCCACTTCAGAAGGTGCAGGGAAGGAGCACAGTGACCCCATCCTGCCACTCTCATGTGCTCCTGGAGCACTGGAGGGGAGAGTGCAGGAACTGGCCCAAAAAAGCACAATGTTGGATCATCTCCTCATACCAGTTCACACAGACCCATGGAAGCTGGTGCCAATTTATACTGACAATGGATCAGCCTTGGAATTTAATAAAAGCCTCCATGTTTATCCAAGCATTGGGAAAGGCTGTGGGAGCTGCTTCCTGTGCCCTTTCAATCCCTGGCTCTGGAATTGCTGCAGGAACCACCCAGCAGCAGCCACAGAACATCAGCTCTGGCAAACAAACTCAAACCCTTGAACCAAAGGCAAAACCACCACGGAACATGAGGAAGCCATCACTTCCCTGGCTGTATCCACCAGCAGGAATGTGGATGTGCTGCTGGAACTTCCATTTTCTCTGTTTATTGCACTTGAAGTGGACCCAGCTCTGGTCTGGGGTGTGTGAGGACTTCAGCTGCTAAAAACTGAGGAGCAAGACATTCATCTCGGGTCTCAGCTACTGTACAACCAGCACAGCTGCAAAATTCCACACTTAAAACACACACAGACATGTAACACACAGCCTCATTTCCCACAGAATGTAAGAATTTGGTTTCCAATACCACAAGAGGAGAAATGGGTGATGGATGCTGTTATCCCACAGTATTTCTAAGGAAATCAATTCCCACTGCTTAACAGCCTTCAAGGGTCTGGGACATTTCTGTTGCAGATGCTGGAGGTGCACAGATGAACGATGAATGGTTGGTTTAATACAAAAAGAATGGGCTTATGTAAACTAGAGGCTGACAGGCTGGAAGGTTGGCTATTTCCTTTTCTGCAATTCCTTCAAGGGTTGTTGGACACACTGGGCAGAGCAACAGCTCAGCAGTAGCAAAAGGCCCTGCAGAGTCACTGTGCTGTTATTTAAATCCCCCCCAAAGAGCAAAGCACAGCAGAAGCATCATTTTTACCTGCACCTCAATTAGGCACTTTCTGAATTTCAGAAATAATGGCATTGTTCTAGAGGAAAGCTGGGAAGGTGTTTAAAAGTCAGGCTTCAGGTGTGAAATATCTTTTCAATTTGCATTTCTTACCATAAGCAAGGTGCACACAAAAAGATTGTTAAGGTGTTTTTAAGGTGATGTTTTACTAAAATAAATTCAAATAATAACAGCAGTGGTAAGAAAAGGGTTTATCCACCTCTTTGGTGTCCTTAATATCTATTATGGCTTTAAAAATGAATGTTCTGCTTAATACAGCTGGCTTATGAGATGGGTAGAAATTTAAACGTTTTGTTTGGCTTTTAAAAAAGAACCATAATATCTGATGACAGACTGTGGTCGTGCAGTTATCTCCAAAACACACCTCACCTGAACACCTTTCCTGTTCAAGAAAGTCCCACTAAAGCATCCAAATCCAGAGTTTTGCCAGCAGCTAACTCCAGCCCTTTGGATTTGGGATGGACAGTCACAGCTCTGCTCCTAAAGCTACTGCCAAAACCTTTCATAGCCCTGGGTAAGGGAAAGAGAGCATTCCTAGCAAAACCATTTCAGAACTCAGTAATAGCCTTGTAGCTATTAAAAAAACACCAACCTTACATAAGTTACATAAAAAGTTTAATTTAAAAATTCTGGAAGGTGACAAACAGGGCTTACTGGAATATTTAAAAATCAGAATAAACTCAGAGAAACTGTATCATAAAATAGCCCACACATTTCTTCACCGCCATAAAAAAAAAGTTTTATTTTTGTTTCTCTGCTTTTTTTTATCAAAGGGGAACAAAGTTCACAACAGCCACTGGCTAATGTGCTAAATGCAAAAGTTCCCCCAGATGTGGAGTTATGGTTAGATCAGCTTTTGCTCCAACACCTCTCCAGCTAGATCCTGTTCTGTAAACGGTGCCAAATTGTCAGCTGGAACCCCACACAGCAAGGACACTGAACTGAGACTCAAACTTCCCTTCATGACTTCACATGAAAATAAAGTCAGCTTTTTTTCTTTTAAATTCCGTTTTTGGCTAAGACTTGAACAGTTCCAGAAACGCAGTATTTGGCCTCCTTGTTTCCTGCTGACCCCCAGAAATCCCTGTGTTTCCCCTACATACACGTTCCTTGGTATCCAGGGAAAGCCCTTCCAAAAGCAACTCTGGTCCCTGTGCATCCAAGAGCTGAAGGAAGAACCAGGACAACCCCTTGGAAAAAAGAGGTGCAAAGCTGCCAAACTCAGTCTCAAAACAGCCACTTGGCCTGGCTTAAAAACCCCTCCAGCAGCTATTATTAAGCTGCCAAGCACTTAAACCTGACCACATCCTCTCTTGCCATTGGGCAGAGATTTTTCCAAGCACTTCTGCTTTAAGGGATGGAAAGATGATACAGCTGGGCACGCTGAGGGTGACGATGGAGCTGGGAATACCGGGGATGATGATGGAACTGGGCACATCAGAGATGATGATGGAGCTGCGAATGCCGAGGATGATGATGGTGCTGGGCACACCGGGGACAATGATGGAACAGGGCTACTGGATGTATTCTTGAAGCAGTGGATGTGGAAGGGAAGCTCCTCTGCATCGCGGAACAGAACCATTAGCTGCAAAGGGGAGCCAGGAGCAGGTCAATACGACACTGGAAGCACAGTTTCCTTCTGGCTCCCTTTGCAGGCGTGTCTGGAAGGGATGGGTGGATATCCGATGGGTGTTTATGTCCTGGCGCAGAGCAGCAGGGCGGGCAGGGCAGCCCTACGCGGCCAGGTCGAAGTCGTCGCGCTCCTGGTTGTAGTCCAGCACCTTCTGCCGCAGGCGAGAGGCGTCCACCCAGGTGATGAAATCCTCGACGTTGCGGGGCACGAGCAGCGCGGGGTCCGTGACCACCTCGGGCCCCACGCGGACGTGCCCCTGCTCCACGAAGGTGACGGCGTGCCGCAGGTTCTGCGCCATGCGCAGCTTCACCAGCAGGCAGGGCAGGCGCCGGCGGCAGAAGGCGGAGGCCGAGAGGCTCTCGCAGACGGCCAGCGACTGCCGGCTGTTCACCAGCCCCAGCCCGTGCAGCTTCTCCAGCAGCGCGGCGGCGCAGCGGGCGCGGAAGNCACGGCGCGGGCCAGCGCCTTGTACTGCACGTAGTCCTCGCGGCGGCCCAGCCGGTACCGCCGCAGCATCCGCACCTCCGCCAGGTTCCCGTCCGACGCCTCCCAGTTCACCAGGTCCAGCCGCCGCAGCAGCTTCTGCTCGTGGTACTTCAGTTTCCGCACCATCTTCGCCGCACCGCGCTGGCCGCGCCGCCGCCGCCTGCAAAGGGCCCTTCCGGGGAGGAGCGGCCGCCGGCACCGGGGCTTTTCCGGGGAGGAGCCGCCGGGACATTGCGCTGGGAGCTCCGCCCCGAGTCCTTCCCAGGCGGGCCCGCCCCGGGGCTGCCCAGCCCGGCCGGGCGGCGGGGGGAGGATGATCCTGTGTCTCCTCGCCGAAGGAGAAGGGGGCAGATAGCGCCCGGCCCGGGATGCGGCTGCTCCCCCCCGCGCTCTGCGCGTCCCCGGGGCCGGCCCGGCGCGGAGGGCTCACCCCAGGTACGGCCACACCGCCCCGACACCCGCTCCGGCACGGGCAGCGCGACCTTGTCTCTCCGGGGGCCGAAGCCGGGATTCGTCGTTCCTCCCGGAGAAATGGCCGCGGCGTTGTGTCTCTCCGTGACATCCCGCTGCTCCTGATGCATAGGCCGGGTTTCCCTGAGGAGCAGCGGAATCCTCCCTTTGTGCGGTTCGCAGCACCGCAGACCTCCCGAGTGCCGCGGTCTCCCCAGCCAAAGGTTTCATCCCACTTTTCTGTAAGTGCACGGTGCTGGCTTGGGATTCAGGATACAACAAGGAAAATCCCGAGTGGAACAGGTCAGGTTGGAAATTCGGGATTTCTCTGATTCTCGTGAGCAGATTTCTGTACCGGCTTAATTTTGATTTTCCTAATTCTGGATCTTCAACGCACTGGATTTGTTTCAGGTGATCTGGTCAGAGAGGCCGTGGTCGTCTCTTGATTTGCTTTGTGTTTTTCCCCAGGTTTGCCGGTGAAGGCACCAATGGAAATGTGGAGCAGCAGCAGCACTGAGAGGTTTTACAGGATCCCTGAAGGAAAGGGACCACACTCGGTTGGATGTACAGACCTGATGACAGAAAATGCAGTTGAGGTAAAGCTCTCGATTCTTTCTGCTTTGGATTTAAGCCACAGTGTTAGTGAAACAACTGGCAGGAGTTTTATAGAGGAATCAAACAGCAGGTCTTGTGTATGCTCCATGCTGACACAGCTGAGCTTTCAGTCCTTTCCATCCTGATGCGGGATGTGTACTAGGCATTTACCAGATGGGTGTAACCTGCAAGGCTTCCCCATGGTCCAATTCCTCCCTCCTTCTAAAATCCTGGCCTTTCTGACTCTCCTACACAAGACAATGCAGAGAAACTCTGTCCTTCTGGGAACCAGGAGGTTCTTCCCACCCACCTCACTGCTCCCTCCTGCGCTGGGCTCCTGAGGAGACTGCACACAGCCTGTGTCACTGTAGCTGTTGTCATCACCAAGATCCCAACAGGATTTGGCAGGATTGTGACATGAGGGTGTGCAGCGTGGGGAGATGAGCCCATGCAGTGTTTCAGCTGCAGGGTAAAATCTGAGACATCTTGAGGTTTTACCTCACTGAAGAGGACCAGAATGTCAATTCTGCAAGAGGTTAGAGCAGTGAGAAGCCATGACAATAAGACAGGGACAGTAACCAGACAAGTAATGAGCTTGGTTTTGAGTTTCCATTTCAAATCCTCTTGCCTTTGAGGGAATACACCTGCATTTACACTGTGGTTTTACTCTTCAGGCTAACCAGATGCAGTGGAACTTGTGATCAGTTTGTAATGGTCATGGATTTGTTTCCCTTTACTGAGCTTACTCTGTATCAGCACAAAGGAGTGATTCGTTTCTTTTTGCAGTCAGCCCATGTGGGTTTTTTTACATAAGCATTATGAACAATTGCAGTTCTCTCAGGCATGGTGAACCTCTTTCCCTTTCTGGTAAACAGTTAGTCATGGGGGAAGTTCACTGGGAGTATTTTAAGATTAATATCACTACCTATATGGAGGATGGTTCTTCCTTAATGGTCTTTGTGTCAAAGGTTGATTTAAGTTTGATAAGTGAATAGAAACAAGCTTTATTAAACAATCTTTTGGTAAACTGATACATTAGTGTACAAAAAATCAGGCTTTATTTCAAAGCTCTTGTTTATTTTGGCCCTGATCTAAAGTTGCTAAACCAAAAGTACAGTTGGAGCAAGACAGTGAATGTGAATAGTGTGTTGCAAATTCCCTTGCAAACCAGGAAGTAAGAATTCAAATGACACACAGTTCATCTGCTGGCAAATCTGCTTTGGGGTGTGCATTGGTACATTTCTGCTGTCTGTGAAGGAAAAAGACTGACAAGGGGGTATGGAGGGCCCCTGTGAGTGTGGAAAGCTTCCTGGGAGACCTGGAGTGCAGTCAGAAAAAGATTTGAGCTGGTGGTAGGAAACAGAGGCAGATGAAATGCAGGTTAACAAAGTTGCATTTAGAAAGATGGACCACAAGAGACTTGTAAACATCTTAATGAGGAGGAAGAGTGGCCTCTGCTCAGGGTAGGTAGGAACACTACAGCCACATTAGAGAGCCTTCTTTTCTCCAGGCTGAACAGCCCCAGTTCTCTCAGCCTGTCATCCCAGGAGAGGTGCTCCAGCTCTCAGATCATCTTCAGCCACTCCTTTAACAGCCAGACCTATAAAAGTTAACAAAATGCATCATTGAACCATTCGCAGTGAGGAAGATGGAAGAAAACGTCCAGCAAGGTTCTGTATGGAGCAAATAGGTAGTGAGTGTTTGTAATAATTAACTTAATTAAATGGAGCATTCTAGTAAGCCCTAGGCTAACCTAGAGAAGGTGATGTGTATCTCCATGTGATGATGTGTATCTCATGCTGCTTTAAATTCATTGTAGGGACAGGAAGCTTGTGACATAGGACTGGCATCAAAGCCTGTATATGATAATAATTTTTTCATGAGATTCTCTTAATTCCCTTGAGCTGCAATCTTGCATCTGAAACCCTAATATAAATGATTTTATCTTTCTTTTTCTCTGCCACAGGTAAATAAAATCAATATTCCTTTCTTTTTTTCTTTTTTCCTAATCCCAGGGAAGCTTCTTGCGCCTGTATTACCCAGCATGTGATGCCACAGATATCGAAGAGGCACGATGGATTCCAGACAAGGAATACTATCAGGGACTCTCTGACTTCCTCAATATGTACAGAGTTGTAGGAGAAAGGCTTTTCCATTACTATGTTGGTAAGACTGGTTCTGGTTTAATTCCTTGTCTGTTGGCAGGCCTCGCTGCTCTGTGAGCAGGGTGTTATTGCTGCGGGGTTGGAAAATAGTTTTTAGCAAAGAACTGTTTTTGTGGGATGGATTTGTGTGGTGAGGCTCAGTGCTGAGTGTGTCCCAGTGCTCAGGCAGTCCCTGACTGCTGTGGATAGGAGTGTCTGGGCAGTTTGCCCTAGGAAGAGCTTGGACCTGTGTGTCAAGATTTAATTCCACAGGGAAATGTGCAAAGATATAAAAGTCAGAGAGATCCTAAATATCAGCAAGACCTGGATGCCAGACTATGAGGGTTTAAGAGATATGTAGACCTTGTGCCAGGCTGGGGATGGGAGGAGGAGAAGGAAACTATCTTCTGCCAAGTAGAAAGCATTTTTAGCATCAGATCCCTATTTCTCTTCTGTATTTTAAGGCTGAGACTTGGTACATTATCTTTAGGTGATTGCTCTGAATTCAGTGGTCACCACATTCTTGGGATCTTTCCCACAGAAACAAACGTTTTCTCTCATTTCAGTGATAATGAGATACACTTCCATTTTTATCTAGGTTCAGTGACCTGTCCTGCAAAGTCAAACGCTGCTTTTAAGCCAGGAGAAAAATACCCACTTCTTGTTTTTTCCCATGGACTCGGAGCTTTTCGGTAATTTTGCAGTTTGTTGACAAACTATTTGTGTTGTCTGTGGAAACAGCAGTCTCCAAGGATGGTTCTGAACAGATTTTCAGTGGAGGGGTAAGATCCTTGTGGAGCTGAAACAGGTTTGGAAAGCAGGCTGCTGTGTGTCATTTATGCCTCCACTGAAACAACAGCGGTAAATAAAAGGAGGGTTGGTGTATAGTTGGTGATAGAAAAATAGAACAGCCTGGATTGGAAGGGACCTTAAAGATCATCTCGTTCCAACCCCCCTGCTGTGGACAGGGACACCTTCCACCAGGCCAGGTTGCTCAGAGCTCCATTTGTGATTTCCCTGTGTATGATAGAGGTGAAGGTATTTACCAACCCATAAGCACGTGGTGAAGACTGGCAAGCAGATTTTTGGACAGCTCTTTGAAGATGTAAAGTGGTGTATGTGCTTCTTATTAAAAACCAGTAGCATTTTCCCTTCTGAATAGACTGTAAAACAGTACCAAGGTTTTGTGAACAGGCTTTGGTGCCTGGCATACAAAATCCTGCTCTGCTGGGTAGCAAATGCAAACAGAGAAATGTGAATGGGGACTAGTGCGTACCTAGTGTGGTCAGCATTTAAAGAGCAGTGGAATTGAAAGACATATATCTCACCAGAGTGTGTTTTTTATTGCAGGACAATCTATTCTGCTATATGCATAGAGATGGCTTCTCAGGGCTTTATAGTGGCTGCTGTGGAGCACAGGTGTGTATGCTGCATGGTTTGGACTTCTGATGGAAACCAACTTTCTCACATTGAACAGCATGTTATTTATTCTAAAGAAGAATTTTTGGATTTTTTTTTAAAAAAGAAAAACTATCATCTCTTTTTCAGGCCTGCCCACACTGCCCATAGCTCAACTCCTCTCTGTACAAAGGGCATTTTGCTTGGATAAGCCCTAAAATGAAAAGTCTCGGGATAGATCTTGTTTGTCATTCTTCAGACATGCTATTTTTCTCTCTTACTGTTAGAGTATAAAGAAGGTGGAGGATGTAGAGGAGGTGAGAGTTTTGGTGAGGTTATTGCATTATTTAGAAACTCTGTGTACGCTTGATTGCAGTGCAGCAGCACTGGTTGATAGCTGGATCTCTTCAGATCAGTGAAATCTAAAACTTGTCCTGACTTGATCTCAAACCCAATGGAATGCACACCCAGAAATAACCTCCTCTTGATATTCCAGAGACGAATCTGCTTCAGCAACATATTACTGTAAAAGAAGGTCAGTTTCTGAGTCACAGGAAGAGTCTGTGGAGAAGGAGTGGATCTACTACAGGAAACTGAAGACTGGAGAGGAGGAGCGTTGCTTGCGCCATAAGCAGGTGCTGGGGCTGGGGCTGTGCCCTGGGAGGGGCAGCAGGAGTGCTGTGTTTAGGCCTGGCAGACTCTCCCTTTGGCCATGGCTGCAGTCCTCTGCCATGGCTCGGGGGATGTATAAAAATGGATCAAGTCCTGGGTTCCTGAAGGTGGAAAAGGCAAGAGCAGCTTTCTTCAGAGCATAAACCGCTTCCTCAACAACGCTTTCTCCTGAAGTTGCACTGCTGAGAAACTGACTAATCTGTTTCTCCTCTGGTTCCACACAACTTTCTGTTTCTTCTCTGTGTTTTCACACTTTTACTGCCCAGCCCAGCCTACAAGTGACACAGAGTTGAGTTCAAGTGTTTGCTTGGCCTTAGGCTTGCTTGAGCTTTCGTGTACTGTTCCATAGCAAGATGAATCATGGCTGCTCTGAGTGGGATGTTTGCTTTATAATCTTTACCACACTTGAAGGTGTTTTTTAGCAATGTAAACAGTGCTGACTTCCAGCTTATAAGCAGCATCCATGCTAGATGTGATGTGGCCATACTGATGAGCTCCTCCAAGCATAGACTCGGCCTTTAAAGTATGGGACTGTTTTTCCAGCTAATGAAAACTCAGCCAGGGAGGTGCTTCTCTTTATCTCCCTGGACCATACAGACAGCAGTGCAAGAGTCATTTCCTGTATGTGTACAGTGTCCTACTCCTGAGTCTCCATGTATAATGTCTGAGCTTGGAAACAACCTCCAGAAGCTGTTGTCTGCAAATTTCACACATGGAGAAGTCAGGAGATTGGAACTTACTTGAAATTCAGTGATGCACAGATATCTTGCTGGCTGCCTACACCCTGCTGTTCCCAAGATCACTACTGTTCCTTGGTTCCTCTCGGAGATTTTCTTTACTGACATATCAGAGTTACAAACTGTTCTTATGTGAAACAACGAAAACCTTTTTGCAACAGCTTCACTACAGCTTTCAAGGATGTGTATATTTTAAAAAGATGGGCTTCTTAGCTGTTTCTTGGTTTGGGCTTATCCAGTGTAAAGACACTTGCAAGGCTCTTGTGTAGATGGGGCAAGTGATGGAATGACATTCGCTCATCAAACTGAGCCCGAGGAGCACCAGCAAGCCAGCCTTCCTTGGAGGTGTGTAACTCAAGCCTTTGCACATCTCAACAACCCCTTTTCTTGAACAGTGACAAGATAAAGGAAGGCCTTTGAAGGCCTTTGGTGCATGTTCTAGGGATAAATTCATCTGCATGCAGAGGTTCTGTGCAAGAGCTTCAGCTCCTTTGATTTTCAGAGATCTGTTTTGTTGTTTGTCAGATGGCTCCATTCTGCAGTTCAGAGTAGTTGGTACCACATCACACTTAAGGGGGAAAAAAAAAATCAGAGGAAGTCCTGTGTCCAAGGGGCTGTCAAGCCTGGCAGTTTTCTGATGACTCCTTGCACTGCTCTGTCCCAAACTCTCTTTCTCCCCAGGTGCAGCAAAGAGCACAGGAGTGTATCAAAGCTCTCAATCTCATTCTTAAAATCAATTCGGGGGAGGAAGTAACGAATGTCCTACATTCAGACTTTGACTGGAGCAGCCTGAAGGTGAGTGAAAGATGGCAGCTGCATTTTGTTAAACACCTAATAATGCTTCTGGTTTCCCCCTGCCATTTCTAAACTGGTTCCTGTAAAGTTTTCTGAAGATCACACTGTAGATCTATGAACATATTCTCAGGTCATCCCAAGCTGGATAGATAGTAATGGAGCTGAAATGATGCTCTTCCTACTTCTATAGGATCTATTGCCTAAACAAATTATTCCCTTTAAAAAAGTAAGTTTGGGAAAGAAAGTCTCTTACAGCACCTGGATTTTTTTGACAGGATTCTGTTGATACTAGCAGAATAGCTGTGATGGGACACTCTTTTGGTGGTGCTACAGTTATTGAGAGTCTCAGCAAAGAAATAAGATTCAGGTAAGTATGCAAAACAAGGCAAGAGACACTTGGCACTTGAGAGGTCTGGAGCAGGGCACCTTACCTAGGATCCCCCAACTACTGATGAGCTCCTGAAGTTTTGTTCAGCAGGTCTTGCTTTTTCCAGCCATGTTGCTTGCAACTGTGGGGATGTGGTGGAACATAAATAGCTGTATCATATCATGTCATGATACTGTGGGACCCTGCAGTCCAGCTGCACCTGGCAGTGGAGACCAACAAATGCAAGAATGGATGAATTCTCTTCCCCCAGAGCAAAAATAATTCTGAAACAAAATGATTCATTAACCTGCTCAGTATCACAGGGAGTTGCTCCTTTCCTTTGCAAATCAAAGCATGCCAGCTTTCTGCTTTTGTGCCAATATCCAGTTGTTTTTGGCAGGTGTGGCATTGCCCTCGATGTGTGGATGCTTCCTGTAGGTGATGACATTTACCAAAACAGTGTCCAGCAACCACTGCTTTTTATCAACTCTGAAAAGTTCCAGTGGGCTGATAACATCTTAAAGATTAAGAAACTCCTCTCCAATGACACAAACAAGAAAATGATCACTATCAAGTAAGTGTCCAGGATCCATCATTTCCATGGTTGAAGATGAATCCTTACTTTCTTGTTGGAGCTGTGCAGTTACCTGTGACTGCAGAAGACAGACAGTCCTGGGGTACAAGTCTGATGAAGAGAAGCAGCTGAGGGAGCTGGGGGGTGCTCAGCCTGGAAAAAAGGAGGCTCAGGGAGGACCTTCTGGGTTTCTACAACTCCCTGACAGGAGGATGGAGCTGGGGGGGTTCAGTCTCCTCTCCCAGGTAACAGAGGAAATGGCCTCAAGTTGCACCAGGGGCAATTTGGACTGGATATTGGGAAAAATTTCTTCATTCAGATGGTTGTCAGGCATTGGAAGAGGCTGCTTAGGGAAGTGGGGGAGTCACCATCCCTTGGAGGTATTTAAAAGGCACATAGATGTGGCACTGAGGGACATGGTTTAGTGGTGGATTGGCAGTGCTGGGATAATGGTTGGATTTGCTATCTTAAAGAGCTTTTCCAAACGAAATGATTCTATGATTTTCACTCTCTTCACAGCCCAGATTTTTACTTCATGTTTAATTAGCCATACATCCCTCACAGTGGGGACAGAGACCTCTCAAAGCAGCCAGTAACCCCAAGTTTAAAATACTCCAAGGTGTGCATTCCTGCCTTGGAGCACCAAGGTT
Source organism: Climacteris rufus (assembly GCA_013398175.1). NCBI lineage: Eukaryota > Metazoa > Chordata > Aves > Passeriformes > Climacteridae > Climacteris > Climacteris rufus. The sequence continues at coordinate 24,059 of VZRZ01006935.1, forward strand.
GGCTCTGAGCCTCATGGATCACCTGCATTTGAACAGTTCAAACAGCCTTCTGGGGGCAGTTCTGCAGCCAGGGGAGTGAAGGCTCTGTCCCTGCACCCCAGACCAAGGAGACAACTTCATCTTGAGGCTTTGCCAAGGCAGCTTTGTTTCTGTTGCTGTTACAGTGACTTACAGAGAGCATGTACAAACCTTCCTCCCTTCTGTGGTTAGGACAGAATTTCCTGCCAACCTTGCCTGCTTGTGAGATTAACCTGTTTTATCTTCTGCTGAAGAAGACAGCACAAGACCTGTGTCTGAAATCTGGCATCTTTTCATCAGACAAGTTAATGCATTCTTATAAGGCTGTTGATCATTTTTCTCTTGGCAGGGGTTCAGTACATCAGAGCTTTCCTGACTTCACCTTTGTGAGCGGAGGAATCATTGCAAGATTTTTCAAATTAAAAGGAGAAATAGATCCAAATGAAGCTATTGATATCAGCAATCATGCTTCATTGGCCTTCCTCCAGAAACATCTGAGTAAGTTATCTGTTTACAGCAAAGTATGAAGTTAAGTAATATTTAATTTCTCTGAAGCTTTTTATATAACCATTCAGTTTAAAACAAGATCAAAATAAGTGTGTCAGTGGAAAAAATAAGTCAGACTGTTTCTAGAGGTTTATCAGATACTTTTGTGATCTTAGCAACTCAGAGGAAAATCACTCATGACCACTTGGGTTTTCTTTCCCCCATCTTACAGGTCTTAAGAAAGATTTTGATAAGTGGGATTCTCTTGTGGATGGCATAGGACCCAATGTTATTCCTGGAACCAATATTGACACATCTCCAGCTGAACCTGAATAAGGAATATGAAGAAGTACTGAAAATGCCATGGACATGAGGACACTACTGTTGCCCAGATGTTGCTCAGAAATGCGGTGTCATTAAACACCTGCACAGCTTCTGGGGTGTGGAACAAAAAAAAGATAGGGCATTGAGTTACATTATCATAAAAAGCAGAGGTATCTGTTCAAATCAGCTAGTGGGATTCTCTGAAATACTGCAACAGGGTAATTTTTGCTTTGTAGGCACCTTGGAGGAAATTACTTGGTAGTAATTTAAATGCTTTCTGGTTTTGACTTGAGTCAAGTTTGCAGAGAGACACATTAAGCTCCAAGGAATTCAGCTACAGTTTGATTAACCAAGCTTTAAGTCAGTCTGCATCCAGCAAGGCTGGGTTGCAGTGTAAGGAAAGAAAAAAAGAAAACGAGAAACCTTAAACCACCATCTTTCTATTTAGATACCAAGTATTCAGCTGTGCTCTGCCAACAGTTGGGAGGTGGGGCAGGTTTTTGCTCCTTCTAGTCAGAGAGGTGCCCATGGAGGGTGGTCTTGAAAACTCTGTCTTATTAAGTCACAGTAAAAGCTGCAGGAAAGAGTTCAGCTCCCAGCAGAGAAAGTCCTGACACAGGACTCCTCATAGGAGCCTAATCCACTTAAATGTAAGATGTGTTTAGTGCCATACCTAGAGGATGATGTTTCTTTCCAAAAGCTTCTGAATGGGTCACTCTTGTTGTAGCAACTGTAATTCCCCTTGGGCAAAGCTCCAGCAGCTCCTCTCATTCATGTCTGTGTTCCCACAATCACACTGCAGCTGGAATTACAGGTGTGGCACCTGTACAACTCCTTTACATGGTCCTTGTTAGCACTGCTTCATCTCCTGAGGTCTCTCCAGGTAGCAGCACTTCCCAGACACTCACGTTGGTCCAGGTACTCACACTGCTGCCTCGAGGTGGCAGGAGAAGCAGATGGCTCCCACAGACAGATACAGACAGCAGTGGTAGTACCTGGACAAAGGTTGTCAGCAGCCAGCTGGATGGCCTTGTTTAAGGCTCTCATTTTTGGATCAGAACTCTGAAGCTGCCCCATGCAAGGGTGTCTTCTAAATTCTCATTTCAAAATCAGGTTAAACAAAACAGCTGAAGCAAAGAAATTAACAATGTAATTAAACATTTTATGTAGTCTGTGATCTTAAAATGAGATGGAATAACACCTAAGACTTGTCTTTCACAATTTAATTAAATTCTCCCAGCCTACTGCTGTGTATTGTCTCTGTTAAGCAAATGAACACGTGTTTGTGTTACTGAGTCAGCACTAACACGTGAGATCTGCTGAGGCTCAGCCAGGCTGACACCAGCAGCCAGCCTGGGTTCCTAAGTCCTTATTTCAGCATGAAAAATCCACAGCTTCTGAAGAGGAGGAAGCAGCTATGCTATACAGGAGCATGGAACAGCACTGTAAAATAGAAACCCCTTTTCAACACCTGAGGAGGATAAAAGGTGAGATCCCCTTAAAACAGCTGCAGGTTATGTCTACATGTTGTACACATGTAGCAGCAAAACCATTCTATTGGGTCTTCCTGTTTTTATAGGAAAAGCTTCATCTTTCTCATTAGTGCAATTGCAGCAATTTCAATTCATTAAGTGCAATTAATGTTCCAAAGCATTCACTCTAGAGAGCTGGTTGGGGTCAAAACAGAACCAGTGACTGTAGAACAGCCCTCACACAGCATTTGGGCTTATGCCCAGAACAGACACAACACATTAACAAACCAGCCAAAGCTTTATTCCAGCTTCTTCCATTGCTTTAAAACAGCACCAAATGCAAAACTTCAACCCAAAACAATTATGTTCTCTTACGGAGAAAAAAAACAGCCCCTCCCCAGCCACCCTCAACTTTGTTTTTTTTTGAGAAAAAACACAACAATGCAACTTTTCCAAAAGCAAATATCAGAAAGCAGTGCTGTACTCCACAGTAGCATACACAGAAACTCAAAAAACTTCTGTTGAAGAACCACCCACTAAGAACTCATACAAGTCAGTGCACCCACACTCTGTAAAGAACGCCAGCCAAGAGGCAAATTCTTACTCAAGAAAGCACAGCTGTAAGAAACACCAGTAACAGTCTAGCAAAAAGAGCTGTAAGAAAACAAACTGACAATAACAGTCCACCAACACTCCTTCCTAACAGGGAAGTACAGTACTTGGTCATTTAGGTAGAAAAAACCCCACCCCATGCTTTGGTTGTGTATTTGTTCCCATGAACACATTTTCATGGGAGTGTTTCATACAGAGGCACTGGTTCTGTTTCATGTGGTCAGTGTGTCACTGGGTTTCAGCGCTGCTGGAGGACATGAAGATCTTCAGCTAAATTGCTACTGCAGCCAGTTTGCTTTTCTATAGAGAATAAGCAGAGATTAGACCCATCAAGATATTTCTATAAATGTGTATAAAGGCATTAACAACAAAAGGCAGCTCTACAGGACTTCAGGCTAAATATTGACATACTGGACCATATTAAAAGACTACACTTACCATACAAGGGTAAAAGAGCTGAAACAGCAGAACTGCCCCAGAAGATGAAGCAGCGGTGCTCCCAGATTTCAGTTATGAGTTCAAGTCACTCCATCCCTCAGTGGGCTTGGCATGAACCACTGCAGGAGTTTTTACACCCTGTGCATCAGGTCCCTTCTACTCAAACTGCCTTTTCCAGGCAGTGGCACACATGCAGCAAGGTCCAGCTCTGTGACATGTGAGTGCATGACCCTGGCTCACCCTTCCTGTGCTGGTGCTGAGAGGGTGCATTCACTAATTCCATGCAAAGTGTTCAAGAACAGAAAAAATCCACAAAAATCAAGAATAATCCTGCATTTGAGTGATATAATTGAGGGAGAGTTTGTAGATTTATCATTTTAACAGTTTATCAAATTCTTTAAACTATTTTTGTCTTGCTCAACAGGCAGTTAGATCTCTGTTGCTGGCTTCGTTATTTGTTACCCATAAACCAGTACAGTTGTACTGAAATACAATTACCAGTTAATCCCTGAAAGCACAAATGCTCTTTCTACTCAAACTTCATCAGGCAACCACAGAAAGAAATTGCCCAGACACCTTTTGGAGACTCCATTATTGACACTTTCTTCCAGACCTGGCAGTAAGGTCCGTAGCAACCTGAGCTAGTTGGCCCTACTTTTAGTAGCTCCAAATGCTCCTTTCAACCAGAACTGCTCTGTAATTCCATAATCATAGAAATAGCATATGATCAGAAAGAACCTGTGCTATTTATTTGGTACATACAAGAGGTGTTCACCAATACCACTTCAACATTTTTAAGTAACAATAAAGATGTGCAAGTACTAGTCACAAACTACCCTTACAACAAAGATGGGATTTGGGTTTGGATTTATAGATGATGGGATTGGGGCACTCAAATCCCAAAATAAATGCTTGATAGAGTCTGCCTAGCAGTTGCTCACCTCGCCTCAGAAACATGAGCAAGAACAGAATGCTGATGGCAGATGCTCAAAACCCTGCCAAAATCTATAGCTTGGGTGAACCACCCCAGCTTTTCCAAGAAGCTCAATCAATTAGACAGATAAATAAATACCAAATTGGTTTCTAATCCAGAGAGAGCAGCAGTTTTCATTGCATGTAGTCACCCTTAAACTGAAAGTACACAAGGTAATACCAACAAGAAAATTCTAAATACAGTATCAACTACGTAAGCTGAAATTAGTGTCCAACTCCATTTTCTAAAATAAAGCCTTGCCCTAGCAAATTAGAAAGCATTCAAACACTGAATACACAACCCATTTGGGAGGCTTAAGGTAGACTTACCTTGAAGTAAGGACTCCTCTGGTAAGGGCTGCAAGTGTTCTGTTGCAGGGGTTAATGCCTACACAAAAAGGGATCCCATTAGGAAGCTGCCACAATTGCCAAGCCTTCCATTGAGGTGTTTCCTTTAATACCAGACTAACTTTTTACATCACTACTGGACTCCTATTCACCACTGTTTTCCCTTCTTATAAATCAGAACATTTGTCTTCTGCCCACTTTTCACTTTGATGCACAAGCTGCACGTGAGGAATGAACTGCAAATTCCTTCTGTTATCCCAGCAGCACGGCTGATGACCTGAGTTTTGGGTTCCAGACACAAGTTTTTCATCCACTGGTAGCTACTTCATGAAGAACACTGGTGAAAACCTTACTATTATTTCTTAATTACTTCGTAATGGAGTATTTTTCATGATTTAGCAGTTAGTTAGCACCTGTTCTAAAAACCAGTCCTGCCCAGCCCAGCCCTGCCATACCTCAGATGATCTGCAAGCCCAGTCAGGCAAACCATTCCAGACGTTCTCAGGAGCCACAGTCTCCTCGTTGCCACTGGAGAGATTCAAGACCTGCACAGACAGAGCTCAAGTGGATCTAGCACAGCAGCAATGCACTCAACAAATGAGACACAGCAGTAGGAAAACACAGTTGAAGACTCCCTGCCTTTCAGAAGTCTGGATCTTGCAAAGAACAAGTTAATCTCTGTTAAAATTGATAACGACTGAGGCTGCTCAAGGCTCTTCTGGGCTCCTAACCCAAGTGTAGTGAGAAAGAAAGGCTGCAAAACACCTACTACATCAGAACCAGAAGGAAGCTGATGAGCAGGGATGTCATTACATGATAATCCCTGACACTCATCTGAATACAGTTAGTTTTAAATACCCAAGGGATCTACTGGCAAAAGACAATCTAAAGCATTCTATCTTCCAAAAAGTTGCTTTTATGTAATGATCTTTTGGATTTGCAACCTTAAATTATAACTTAGAGGTCATTTAAGGTAAGTATAATGTCTGTGCATGTGTGTACATCAACACACACCTCCTGGACTGAAGGAAGACTCCTCATTCATCCCATAGCTTGAACAGCAGGAGAACAAGGCAGCTCACTAGATTAGCCTCTACTGTTAAAGTAAACTACCTACCACTAATGCAATACTCATTTCACTGAAGCAGAAATAGCTGTGGAGTCATTATCACTTGCGGTATAGTTTAAGTGTCTTCCCAAGTTTCTACTGTTCTAGCACTAACTCATCAGAACACCAGTAAAATAATGTCAAGTTTCATGAGCATTTAATGGCGACACAGCTCCACAGCAGAACATTTAACATGCAGGCCAGACAGAACCACATACAGATCAGACTGGAGCCAGATCCTTCAATATTCCCAGTCAATAAAACAGTAAGATGTGAAGGGAACATCAAGTGTTGACATGTAGCCTCCAAGTCAGTTTGAGACAGTGCTGTTTCTCTGTACCTATAAATTCAGAATCAGCCTTTGCAATGTAACAGAATTCTTTAAAATGTTCAGAGTTTAGAGAAAAATAAAAAAAGGACCAGCTCTCAAGAATGCAGAAAGAATATTCAAACCAGCCTTACCCTGGTACCCTCCTCAGACACTTCCAAAATGCGAGCCTCACACCACTTCAGAGAGGTCCACACCACACATTTGGAACCAACAGCAAAGCCCTTCAGATTACAAGGATAGTCCTGGTGTGCTACAAGAAATGATGCCTTATCAATGGAGGAGGAAGAAAGTAAAAAAATCCACATAAACCCCCAAAAAACCACCCCACAAAACCCCTCAGATGCCTCACCACACTGCTCCCCCACTCCCCTCCAAACTACTTGATATTTGAAAATTAAATTTTTTTCATCTCAAACAGTCTTGCAAATGCATTTTATGTTCAGAAATGGACTTCCACTCAAAATCATTAATCTCCACAAGACTAGCTGCTGTTAGATTATCACATTATGCACATGTTACTACACTCGGTCTGCTGTCCTTAACCCATCAAAGCATTAACACTAACACAGTAACTTATTAGGGAATAAAAATTAGGTTTTCTACAAGAAAGCTATTCTCATGTTGCAATGTGCACTGCATTTTGATTATTTAACTCTTTAAAATCAGATACTTTACCTGCACTGCTGTCAGACAAGTTCTCATTTTGCTTTTCTTCTTCCCCAGGCTTACAGCCTGAAGACTGAACACAAGTATTTCCACACTCCTTAAATAAATCAGTCAAGTCTTGTTCTAACCATTCTTCCACGCAGTCATCCTTCTTCTTCTGCCACCCCTTGTGTTTCTCAACTTTGCAGTCATCTGATTTTACACGGAAAAGAGGCCTCTGATTTGCTGAGTCTTTTGAAAGAAATGAAAATTGACTTCCACTATTTGCAGAACTCTGCAGCTCAGCATGTTCCAACCCTAACAAATCCTTCTCCCCATCTTCCTGAGGAGGCTGAGCATCAGGCAGCACCACTTCCAGAATGGGCTCATATTTGGCTCTCAGCATTGACTGCTTGCCCTGCATCTCCTGGTGCAGTTCCTTCTCAGGCCCACCACCAGATGATGACAGCCTTCGGGAAGGGGGGTCTGCTTCCATCCAGTCATCCAGTACAGCTTCTGCTTCATGAATTCCAGACAAATTCACTTGCAGTTTCTCTGTCTTCTCTCCCAAAGAAGGCTGAACATCAGATGCAATCAGCTCTACTGACTTCTCTCTGTCACTAACTGAAGGCACCAACTCTTCATTCTCATTAAGTAATGGTAAAATTTCAAGACAGTTCAGAGCTGCCAACTGCCCTGTCTCTTCCCTCACAACTGGCAGCTCCAGCAATTCCTGTTCCAACACCGTCTCTCTTGCTTCACTGCCTGATGCTGTCTGCATTTCAAGTGACTTTGTTTCCAGTGCTTTCTTTGTTCCTGCACCAAAGGAGGACTTCCCCAAAATTACCTCTAGCTCCAGCAGAAGCTCGTTTAGATCATCACATGCTAAGTGTGTTTCTAGTGGATCCAGTTCTCCTAATGTCCCTGTTCCATTGCTTGGAGGTGGCTGTGCCTGGAGCACTGGCAGGCTCTGCACTTCTTGTTCTTTTCCTAGAAAAAAGCTGGCTGCTGGAGCATTGCCTGTCAGTTCTGCTTTCAGCTCAGCCTCCTCTCCAAACAGTACCTCAGACAGTTCCTGTTCTGCAGCTTTCATCCCATTCCCCAAAAGATGAGGGCTGCAGCTTCTCATTGGTTCTAGCAAGATGGTGTTATCACTCTCGCCTTCAGTCTCTTTATCAAAGCTGTTCTCCTGCTCTTCTACTGCATATCCATCATCAGCCTTCCCACTGGCAGCTCCCACTGACACATTTGCTTCTGCAGTTTCTAAGCACTCAGAAGTTACACCCAGGAAAGGATCAGAACAAAGTAAAGCACTTCGACTTTCTTCCTGAGCTAATCCACAAACAGCAGTTTCGTCATCAAGACCAAGACCCATATTGCTGTTTGAACTCTGGTTTTCCTTTAGGGGGTTGCAAAGGTTGGAGAAAGCACTGTCACCAGTTTCTCTATGAGCCTTCCAAAAAGGCTTCATCTCTTCATTAATACTACTGCCAGAAGCTACCAGCTTGACAACACACAGAGGGACTTCAGAACCTTTATTTTCCTGAATTTCTATTACTTCAGCTTCTAATACAAGGTTTTCAGTCATATCATGGAACTTCTTATTTGCTTCACGAAGCCATGAGCCCTCTGAGGGATTGAAACCTGACAGACAGCAAGCAAATGCTTGGCCAGGTACTCTGAGCAGTTCCCCTGGAATCTGCCGGATCATCTCCAGGCTCACGGTTTCCTCGCTGCCGTAATCCACGTGTCTAACAACAACACTGTCATCTTTCACACTGCTCACCTGAGCTCTGTAGAACCATCCATCTTGACTGTATTTTGCTAGACAAGTATCACCACTTTTAAGACAAGATTTGGCATCATTCAGAGAGCTTAGTCCAAGCTTTTCAGCTTCCTCGATTTTTTTCTCGATGTAGCTCACGTCTTTGGTATCAGCACGGTGACACCAGAAGTATCCCGGACCATTCACCACTGTGACGTAAATTTTTAAAGTCTGACCTGCCTCTAGAAATTTCCAGATAAATGATTTAAGATCAGTTCCACAGGAAATCTCCTTTTGCACCTGAGGAGGCAAAGGCTCACACACAGTTATCATGTCACTGTTCCCTTTCTTATTGACCTTTTTTCTTGAACAATATCTTTCTCTGCTTGCAAGACCTTTATCAGCTAAATCCACTGTGATTATACCTTGATGGTCACTGAGAATAACTTCCCATTTATCCTCAACCTTCTCTACAAATTCACACAACAGCAGGATTTCACTTGTTCTCTTGGTGAAGTGCAACACTGCTTTCTCTGTCCAGTCTGTATCTTTTTTGCATTTAAGTCCACCCAGGAAGCAGTGAATGCCCATTGCTGGAATAGATGACAAGTGCTTAGGGAGCCTACGTGCCCGATCAATGCTAATCACTGAAGTACCACCATAATCAATATAATGGACCCTTATCAAATTGGCAGAAGTCTTCTCTTTTACTACAGCTCGATACCACAGACTGTCTTCTGAATAAACAGCACTGATTAAATCTCCTGCTTGAAAACATTGTCCACAAGGGTCCCTCATTGATTTTCCATTGTTTAAACTTTCCAAAATGCTTTTAAGCTGAACCTCGTCACTCCCCAGCTGAACATAAAAATCCAGTGGGTCATTGACATAAGACACGTACACTAAGGTTTTAAGAGCTGGCACTATCTTCTGTGGTGGTAGATCAGACACATTTTTAAGCAATAGACACCTGCTTTCAGCATCAAGTTTAATATCTGACAGTGTATCCATCTGGGAAGAGAGCAGAGACTCCTCCCCTGCTTTATTTAATAAAACAGCATCCTTCTTCTTGCTAAACAGCTCCTCAGATTCTAGCAATCCAGCTACCACATCTCCCTTCATACAGGGCTGGAAAAGGTTTACACCTTCTTCTTTGAAGTGTCTTTTGCTCCCTTGTTCTTGCTGGGCTTCAGGTCGGCATTTTTTTCTCTCAAGAGGCTCACCTGCCTTTAAAGGGGACTCTGCAGTCTCCTTTCTCTCATTCACATCTGTATTTCTAGAGCAGGAAGTCTCACTGTGAACATGACTATACAGCTCTGTACTGTTCAGGCTTAGCTCCTTCAGCTTTGTATTAATTTGAGTATTGCTATCAAACAACTCAACCAGCAGTGTATTATCAGAGTCCTTTGCTACCACTATTGCTTTTAATCGTCTGTCTAGGACAGCTTCCTTAAACCATGTTGCAGCTTCTTTGGAAACAGATGATATATCAGACACAGAGCACTTTATGGCCTGCATGGGCACCAGCAACACATCAGAAGCATCACTGGGTAAAGGAAGCAGATCATCTCTCTCTATTATCTCCGTGTTCCCAAAATCCACAAAGAACACTTTAGCCTTAGGTTGCCTTTCCATAATCACTCCCCTGTACCACTGACTGTCAGAGTACCTTGCCAGACACAAGCTCCCAGACTTCCCCAAGGTTCCTGTGCTGGTCAGTGTTTCACTCAGGTGACTGATGTTATCAGCCAGCTGTGCCAAGGTGTCTGCACACCTTTCCAGCTGGCAGTAAAACGTCCAGGGATTCTCAACATGTGTAATATAAACATCTTCCTCACTCCCAATTTTGATACCATGATTAGAATAATAGAAAGAGTGAAGCTGGACCAAAGATTCCAGGTGCTTTTGAGGAAACAAAGGCCTGGCTACACCTCTCTCAGTGAGAAACTGGCAAGCGCTCTGAAAAGGTGTGATTAAATCTACAATGTTAAACAGGTCCCTATTTATTGAAGCCAAGGCAAATATTGTACACCTCAGATCAAGGTGAGATGATGAATTAATAACAAACTGATGGAAAGTCTGAATGGCTTCCTCATCCCAAGCAAAAGGATTCCGACCATTGGGTTGGATTAAGTTGTAAAGGCTGCACCTGAAAGCCTGAGCCTCCAACCTAAGGAAGCGTTCGCTGATTGCACGGAGCTTTGTCAGACACACCTGCTCTCTGTTGCCATAGTCAACATATATAACTTCTACTTTTTCTGTAGAAAGTCCTTCACTAACAATTAAAGCCCTGTACCATTTTTTATCCTCTGAGTACTGGGCTAAACACACAAGATTTGGCCAAACGTGTGGCTGGGATGAATTTTTACAATGCTCCTGAATTTCATCCATGAGTACCTCAAGGTCATGGCAATTTCTACGTAACTGACACCAAAAACAACTAGGATTTTCAACATATGACAAAACAACATTAACTGTACTTCCCACTTCTAAGTGGCCTCCACAGGAGGAGCCTGGCTTAATTTCCACATAGTTCTGCCTCAAAGAGGTGTGCAGGTTTTCCTTACCCTGATAGTCTTGAGCACTACTTTTAGAATTGTGCATGGCTGCAACAGGGCTCTCTCCGACCATCACAGCTGCGTGAGAATCAAGCACTCTATCACTGCTCTTGAAATCAGACTCTTCTCTGAGCCTCTTCTCTGCATTTATTTGGCCTTCCTCTGCAGCACATGCTAAGGAGGAGGCCTGTGTCACAGACTTATCTGATTTCTGGGGAGTCTTGGGTATTTCATGCCTCTGGTGTTTGGCATAACCTCCCTGGGCCATGAGTTTACTTACTCTTCTCTCTCCTGACTGGGACCGATCAAAAATTTCAACCACGTATTTGTCACCCTGCACACTCAAAAAACAAACCTTTAGTTTCTTGTTCAGTACGATCTCCCTGAATTCAGACACAGAGGCTTCACTCCAACTCCCTCTCAGAGGGGAAACCCCTGCCAAACAACACTTCAGAGCTAAAGGAGGCAGTTCCCTGAAGCGAGGGAGCAGCTCCTTCACCGCACACGGATCCACAGTTTCTGTACTGCCCCTGTCCACCAGGTGAATTTCCACCCCACTGTTCAGTACCCTGGTGACCACTGCTCGATAAAAGACACCCTCTTTCCCACTGGCACAACAAAGGGACCCAGGCTGTGGGTCCCACCCAGCACCACCCAGCTGCATGGCATGGGAGTAAAAATTCCACATGCACTGTCTCAGCTGCCTGAAGAGCTGGTAGTGCTCATGGAGCTGCAGCCAGAACTCAGACGGGTCCCGGAGGTAGGAGACCCGTGCGTTGTAGAGCGTATGGGTATTCAGATGCACACCAGCTACTGCAGCACAGGCCAGGTCTCTCTGTGTTAAAACAGGAGGTGTTTCTGGTGGCAACTCCAGTTCTTCAGCCAAGGACTGCTCTACTTGCAGCTGCTCACGAGCCTCAGTTTGGCTCACATGACTCCTGACCAGGCAGCAAGCCTGAGACCCAAAAAGATGGTTCAAGTCAGTGCCATTTTCCCCATACAGGGTCACATAATAGAGATGCTCAAAGGAGTTAAAGGCTTTGATGTGAGCACTCACTCCTCTGCCGAGCACCAGCGCTTTCAGCAAATCAACCTGCAGTGGGGACCAGCCGCAGCCCCCATCTGAAACACCCTGGAGAGCACACACATAAGTCACCACGGGCATGCGGAAACACTCAGCGGGCAAATGGCGCAGGTCAGCTCTGCTCACAGTCTCCTTCCTGCCATAGTCCACAAAGGTAACGAGAGCTGCCTGCTGGTCCTGCTCCCCAGCAATGAGCTCCAGCAGAATGGCACGGTACCACTGGCCATCCATCCCACGGGCAGCACAGGGCGAGCCCACTTTGGGCAGTAAATCCTGCTCCCACCGGTCGTAAGCGTAGCACATGGTATCGGAAAGGCAACAGATCTCCTGGGACAGGCACTGCAGCTGGCAGTAGATGTGGTGTGGATCAGAGACATGGGTCACTAGGACAGGCTCTGTCACACCCAACTGAAGCTGTGGGTAGTAGTAATCCAAGGCAGATGACAAAGGCCAATACAAGACCAAAGCATCGAGAAGCTGTGGAGCTGCGAAAGTTCCAAGGGAACACGCTGGAGGCTGCTGACAGAGCTGCTTCTGTAAGTGGCCAAAAGGCAGGCAGCACCTGAGGACCTGGCAGAACCGACTGGGAGAGACACACTTGGCCAGGCCCAGCTGCCGCATCTGGGCCACGAGCTGGGGCAGCTCGAGCACGACGAGCTGCGGTGTCATCACCTCCTGCACCACACCAGACACCTCCTTGCCATGCAGTAAGTTGAGGAACTCCATCGCCTCCACCGTCCACTTGGAGACTGGTAAATCCTTGCATCCTGTCCCCTGGGAGGGCATGACATCAGCCACGACACAGCCCAGCACCTCCGGGGGCAGCTCGAACAGCTCTGAGCAGCCCCGGGCCACATAATAGGCAGACGTGGCCACGACGTACCCCTGGTCCAGCAGAAACACACGGTACCCTTGGGCACTGCAACTCACCACACAGCAGCGGTACCAAACCCCCAGCACCTCCACCAGTGCTAGATCTCCCGGGCACAGGCTTATCGCGCTGACCCCCGGCCCGCTGGGCTCCGGGTGGGCCGCCAGGCGCGGCCCCGCCGCCGCCTGGATGTCGCCGTGGAGGCGGACATAGTCAGCCTTGCGCTCACCCAGCAGCCCCCACAGCCTCAGGACAGGCACTTCGGGGTAAAGCCCCACGGCGCGGACCCGCAAGGTCACAGCGTCGCCGCGGCCGAGCGGCCCCGACCAACAGCTCATGGCGGAGCCACCCAGCCGCGTGTCCAGCACGAGCCGAATAAATGCCCGCCCCTCCGCCCGTCGGCCTTATATAAGGCACGCGCCGCCCACGTGATTCGCGGGGAGCCGTTACCGGCTGCCCAGCGATCGAGTCCATTTTGATCCTCGCGGGGGTGTCAAAGGGGGCGCCAAGTGAAGGAAGGACCGGAAAGGTGGAGCGGGCTGGTACATGGAGCCGCTGCTGCTACACCGGGACTGTCCGGAGGCGTCACGAAGAGAGTTACGAAATTGCGGCCGGGGCGCCGCGGCGCTCAGGGCAGAGCCCACCTGAGCTGCCCTCGCCCACGGTGGAGCGCTCCACGCCGGCTGCGTGACGGCGGCACGGCGGGGGCGGGGTGAGGGGAGAGCGCGCCGAGCCCGCTTGGCCCCCATTGGTCAGAGCGGCGCCGGCCGCGGTGTCAGGGAGTGGAGTTCCCGCCGGACACCTGCTGGGAATCGCTAATGATTCACACTCAAAAAGAGCGGTTTATTAAGTTTTATTCACTGCAACACTTCTACAAGGCCTTTTTTTTTTTTTTTTTGTGGTGTCTCTCAAGGTCCGTATTGGGACCACGGTTATTTAGTGTCTTAATTATGTAGGCGTAGGGCTGCAACGCACCTACAGCAAGTTTGGAGATGACACCAAGCTGAGTGGTGCTATTTTTACCAAATTATCTGAAATCACTGGGATAAGTAAATCCTTGTAACACTGTCTTTTTAGTGTTAGCGAGTAAGACCTTATTTTATTCTCGGCCACGAGGGGTGTGTGTGGCCAACAAAATTCCAGCCTCTACACAGGTGCAGATACAAAACCTTTTATTTATACATTTTTAGCAAAAAAAGTTAATGTTCATTAGTTCTACATAGTCCTCTTTAATAAATTCATATTTTGTCCTTTTGTGGTTATTGATTTCTTGCTTCTCAATTAATCTCTATTTTTCAGTCCTTATATTATCTATTTCCCAGGCAGGGATTGTCCAGCACACATACTGAGTCTTTGTTAATGTCTTCTTTATCTTCTGTTTTCTGCAAAATTTCCTTGTGGTCCATAAATTCTGCACTCCTTGTATCCAATTTCAACAACAGATGTCTCTTCTTCCAGGCTTTGTACATTGAAACGTATCAAGGTTAGTTTACCAAAACTTAACGTTTCAGTAATTCTCCCAAGCTGTGTGCCCATAAAAGCAGTTTATGACAACTGTGCTAAATGCTGGATAAAAGTGATTTAAGACTAAAAGACTGCTTACAATTAATATATTGGTTATGATGATCAGAGAGATGGAGCACCTGTCGTACATGGAAAGGCTGAGAGAATTGGGATTGTTCAGCCTGGAGAAGCTTCAGGGTGACCGAATTGTGGCCTTACAGTACCTGGAAAAAGCTGAGAGGAAGGATGGAGAGAGACTATTTAGAAGAGCCTGGAGTGACAGGACAAGTGGGAATGGCTTCAAACTAACAGAGAACATGTTTAGATTGGATATTAGGAAGAAATTTGTTACTCTGAGAGTGGTGAGACACAGGAACAGGCTGCCCAGAGAAGCTGTGGCTGCCCCATCCCTGGAAGTGTCCAAGACCAGGTTGGATGGAGCTTGGAGCAACCTGGGCTGGTGGAAGGTGTCCCTGCCCAAGGCACAGGGTTGGAACTAAATGATCTCTGAGGTCCCTTCCAATCCAAACCATTCTATAATTCTATTATAAAAAGTACTTATTCTGTTCTAACAGATACATAAATCTGCATATCCATCACCAGGGTTATCAGGGTAATGGGATGGCAGGCAGGACTCCTTGGGATATAACTGAAGCAGCAGCTTTGCTGGTTTGCCATTGCTGGTGTTGGTGTTCAAGACAGAAGTTGGATAAGTTTCTCAGGATGTCAACTATAAAAAGATCAGCATTTCTGAACAAAACCTTCAGAGTGATGCACAGGAGATGCCACCTGAATATGAAGAAGAACTTTCCTGTGCAGTGACTGAGCACTGAAGAGATTGTCCAGAGAGGGGGTGGCTCCCTCACTGGAGATATTCCAGACCCATCTGGACACAAGGCTGTACCCTGTGCTCTGGGTAATTCTGCTTGAGCAGGGGGGTGGGACCAGATAACTCACTGTGGTCCCTTCCAACCTGACCCTTCTGTGATTCTGTGACTCCCTAATAATGGTGTGATGAATTTTTTCCTAGCTGGAAGCACACCCCCAGATGCATACAGCCACAACAGAGCTACAATACAATCAAAAAGTACAAGTGCAAGCCAAGAAGACCCAAACTATGTTTAATGAGACAGTGGCACATTGAAAACACTGGTTGCAAACATCAGAAGGAATCCTGAGTATTTACTCAGAGAAGCAAGTCCTCTACAGTCATTCCATTGCTAGATACTACTAAATCAAAGCCAGCTTTGTTCTTTCTACTTATGGTTGCTTTTAATACTGCATTTTTGCCTCCTGACTGCCAAAGATGAACCTAGTGGCAAACAGCACTAGTCTCCTTCCCTATGAAATCTGGAGGGCTTTGGGTTTACAAATGAATAAATCAGTCTTGTTCCAATGTCTGTTGGGCAGAGTGTGTGTAGCCATGGGAAAGTGGTACCTTCATCACCCAGTCTGCCACATCAGCACTGAGATTGTCACAGAACAAGTAGTTCAGCTTGGTCCTATGGAGTATCAGAGTCCTTCAAGCAGGGCAGAGCAAAATAGGTTTTTGTTTTCCTGGGAACAGGACTGAATTTCAATCATTATCTTACTCAAATAGTTGAGTGGAGAGGTCAGGCAATGTCTGGGAAGTAGGAGGAACACAAACCCTTCCACTTTTTGTGCAAAGCAAGTTTGAAATCAGGTAAAGTGCTTTTATATTTTTTCAATACCTAGTACAGGCTTGGTTTGTTGAGACATCAAACTAAAGAGAGGTAGTTCTTCATCTCTATGCAAATGCAATTAATAACAAAAATTCCCTAATAATTTTAGAGATGCTTAGCCACAGAAGGTGTTCAGTGCTGCATTGCTCAACCTGCTCTTGTCCTTATCAATCTCTATTATCAAACAAGCAGACACTATTATGTTCTATTTGCTTGGTAGACTTTTCTTTTAATTCCTGTTTGTTGATGCTGGATACTAGTTGAAGTATTATTGGGACAGTTTTATTCTGTGGATAATACAAATTTCATGTAGCAGTCTTACAATCAAACAGTATCCATAAGTCATGGCTGCTCCTAACCAGTAAGGACTGGATTTGGAACAACAACCTATATATGTGATCCTACTGTCTTGTGGAAAGAGAATTCAGCTTTTTGATTCTTCTCTCTTTTGTGAACATTGAAGGTTTTAAAAAGAACTAACTCCACACATCCTTCTGATTTGTTCATATGTCAGCCAGAATACCAGTGACCAAGGAGCCTGTGAAAGCAAACACTGAAGTTAGAGGCTTAAAACAGAAGTGACCCAACAAATAAGCCCATTAGAATAAACTGTCTCCTCTGATAAATGTTATTCTTAAGTTCAGTCTCATATTGCTCTGGTTCCCAGAGAGCTTCCCAATCCTTGGCTGCCCAGAGAGATTGTGAACTCCCCATCCCTGGAAGTGTTCAAGGCCAGGTTGGACGGGGCTCTGAGCAAGTGCAAAGTGTCCCTGCCCATGGCAGAGGGTTTGGAATGAGATGATCTTTGAGGTCCCTTCCAACCCAAACCATTCTATGGTTCTGTGATGATGTCTTTCACACAAAAATCATAATACTACATATGGTTAGGGCTGCATCAACACTCCTCACATTTTAATGCTGATTGTTCTTGTTTTTGTAAAAAGCACGTACCATTCGCATCCAGGTTGGTATAAAGCCTTTGTATAGAGACATAAACCCTTCCCCCTGGACAGTTTGAATCAAGCAGTCCATGGAAGACTTATAGAGCAGACCTCTACCAACGTTCAAGGAGAACAAACAGTGTTAGATTACAAATACACAATTAAAAAACCCCATCCCCCTCAGAAAAATAATTTGTAGCTGGTATTTTTTACAAGCAAAAGCTCTTTTGTAAGTCTAATACGGAAATGAAATCCACTGGAGTGACCAGTTATATTTAGGTGGCCATCACAACAACACACCCCGGACATTTACTGAATCAGTAAAATCATCATCAGAAAGATGAAGAGCAAATTAGAAACTTAGCACTCTGCTGCCAGTGACATCAGAGAGACTCAGGGGTTCAATTTGCTGCTGGAAAGTCGTTCTCCAGAGTGTCCATACCTTCCCTGCTTATCCCTGGGCTGGTTCATGATCCGCGTCTTGACCACGTCGGCAGGAGTTCCCAGCACAGCCGCCACCAGCCCCGAACAGGCACTGCCAACAACAACAGAGAGTTGAGGAAAAAACCAAGATGGATCCTGACAATTTCATCCAATCATGGATCCACAATTCAGCATCGTGTCTGCAGTTCTTGTAATAAAGACATATTAAAATTGTTCTCGTAAAATCATGAGTAATAGCTCATAACATAAACTTGCTTTGGGAGGTTTGTTAATACTGCTCTTGCTCAGATGTCCCCCCAGTGCCAGCTGCCCTCACCTCTGTATGCAGTTCTGAGTCAGGGATGAATAGGCAATTCATAATATGGTTTATATAAAGTAGATTTTTTTCATATTTTAAGAGGATAAAAGAGGTGGTCTTGCAGGGTTTTTATTCCTGTTCTCTACAGATGAAAACAGAGGTGTTTAAATGCAGCAGGCAAGGCACTTCTAGTGAGGGCGGTTTTGTAGCAGTGGTTGCATCCTTTCTCTTGTGTCTTTCATAAAGTGATGTTCTGACAGGAAAAAAAATACCATTTTAAAGTTGCATTTCATCAGCAGTATCAAAATCAAAGAATAGGGTCTTCTGCTGGCACAGAGGGGCAGATGAAGACAGCAAGGCTGGAAATGCTCCACAGTGGAAAATGGGTGACTGGAGAATACAGCACCTGCTAACACTGTGGGTCACACTGTTGTCCACCAGTGGCGTGTTCAGAAGCAGAAAGTGTTTCACCGAGTCATAAGTGGTCAGATCTGTAAAGAGGATAATGAGACAGAACAACACTGTAAGCAGTGAACTGTGTCTGTGCTGTTCATGACACAGAATGTTCATTTCTAGAGTGGCTCCTGCCACTGGCATGGCTGGCACTCTGTCCCCAGCTTCTGCTGAGGGCTGTGGCACCTGAGTCCTGTCTTTGTGAGTACATTCCTCTTTCTGCTGCCATCTGCTCTGATCTACCTTACAGATGATGCTGAGCTGTGTCTAGGTGAGCCTCACCAGCCCTACTGCTGGCTCAGCTTCCTGCCTTGGCCTCAGACCTGCCTCATCACCACACACTTTCCTGAGGATCTGCATCCTGGAGAAGCCTGGCTGCCTTTGCAGGCTCTGCCCTGCTCACCTCACTTGGGCACTGGGGGCTGGGTGGTAGCTGGGGAGGTCCCTGCTTTGCTGGCCATGGGACCCCCTCAGCTCCTGGCTCATTCTTCCTTAGGCTCAGGTACAAACTTATTTTTAAGCAATTTGATTTCCACAGGACCAAAACACATCTGCACAAGGCAGAGGTCACCTGCAGTGTGCTCCAAACAATTTAAATGCTGCAGATCCAGTTATTCCACTTACCTCCCATGTTCACCAGAGCAGCTCTCTGGACATTTGGCACCCATCCAGCCCAAAGTCCCCTTATTCCTCCTTCAGACAGGATCTTCACAAATGCATGGTGCACGCCCCGAAACCTGAAATCAATATGAGACTGGTGGGTAGATATGGTGAAATCTCTGCATAGTCCAGCAGTTTGGTGCACCTCACATGGGACTGGCAATTTATACCTGCAAGGATCTGGCCCTCCAGATCCATGTTTGCATCCATCTTTGACTTTCATGTCTCTTACCAAAGACACTGGTTGCCTTGCTAAGCAGTGATCTGGTGCCTAACAGCAGGCAACCCTTTGATCCCACACCGGGGTGCAACACCGAATGTGTGAGACACCAAATGCTGGCAGCAGTTTGCGATGCAAAGAGCAGCATGTTGTGGTGTTTGCAGAAGGGTCTCAAGCCCCGCTGTCTGCCAGCCTTCCCTGTGCCTGTGGATCCTGCACAGGCCATTTCCTTCATCCTTTTTCCCAGCTTCTCATCTTCAGAAAGCATCCTCCCCTCCCCATGGCAAAGTGCTGGCATGGACAGGCTGCAACACAGAGGATGGGTGAGGGGTTGTGGTCCCTGGGACCAATGAACCAGAATAAGGAAGTTGAGTATAAATGGAATAAGGAGGAAGTCTTGAATCCCCCACCCTCTTCACGGCCCAGAGCCATCATGTGCTCTCCCCACTAAAGGGCACAGAGCAGCTGGGGAAAAGGGGTGGCAGAAAACACAGAGAACCACACCCTGGGCCAGAGTGATCAGGAACGGGGAAAAAACCACCAGCTCTGAGAGGAACTGACCGTAAAGATTTTCCTTCCAGCTTCCTTTTCCCCTCCATCTGCATCTGCACCTTCACCAGATCAGTTGGGCTGGCAAAAAACTGTCCAATGGCACCTGCAGACATTCCTCCAACCACGGCTTTCCTGCCAAACAAGTAAAAAATTGTGCTCCAGAATACACTGCAAATCTTCACAAGTCGCAGTGCTCAAGCTGAAGAGTTCAGCAGCACAACCCAGGTGGAACAAGTGTAAATGGTTATTCCATATACTAACAGCCAAAGTGCAGGTAATAGTTGTGGTGGCTGCAGGTTGTCAAAGTAGTCAGTAATATTTCTGTCGATTTTAAGAAAGGGTTAAAAGTCACCTGGGGAAAAAAAAAAATCAAGGTTACATTACGCTGCTCGCTTAAGGTGTAAAGGCAGGATGGCAAAGAACACAAGTAAGGGATGATGCTCCATATATTATAACTGAATGCCCATCTGAAATTCCAAACTGCTTGCTGATATATAAACTCTTCTTTCCCTCCCACTGCTACTAGATGAGTTGTGTTGAATTTCTGTTTCTATTTATTTTAGTAAACCCAGAAATTTCAGTATTATCCATAGTTCCCCCTTCCTGTAGCACCAGACATGTCAAATATTTTGTATGAGATTTTATCAATCCCATCCTAAAACCAGATACATTTTGGGCCTAAGATTTGGCTGCAGGACTCCGACAATAAGGAAAACCCCCAAGAAAACAATAAATATGCATGAATATGTAACATTACCAGAGAGGAAAGCTTTCACCCTCAGCCCTGCCAAGCACGGAGTCACGGAGATGTTCATAAGTAACCATCCGGACACCGGTGTATACTGTGGAAAACAAAAGCAGGAGACAGTTCTTGGGTCTGCCATTTCTACAGGTCACACTGTGAGCGAGAGATCAAGACATTGGTTTCAGACACTCCAGAGCTTGCCTGGGTCAGCTGGTCACTGCTCTCATGTCTGTGATCAGAGCGGGGAAAGTGAGGGGGTTCTCTGGTGGCAGTGGTAGAGCCAGAGCCTTTTAGATCAGAAAATCTCTCTGGATGAGCCACGGGTCTGCCAGGAGGCAGCACAGCTTTGCCTCCACTCTAAGGAGATGTGACCACATTGCTTCCTTCTGGGCTGGTGCCAAGCACAAAACCCCCACAAGTGCTTTTGAGGTTTGTTGCTGTCACCATATTTCCAAGTAAAGCATAGAAAGCTGTTACCTGCGGCCAAACCTCTAATGGATTTCTTCTAGCACGTGTATTCTTCCCTAGTCCTTGCAACCTCATCCTTCTTCCCAGCCCATCCCCACTTCCCTCACATATGAGATATTTCTTGTTCTGAGGACTCTGAGTGCCTGAGTGCTTTATTAACAAGACCTTCTTGCAAAGATGACAGGAAACTTATACTTTGTTTTTCCAGAAGCCAGAATAAGGCCGTGAAGGACTGGGAAAGGGAAGGAAGAGGAGACAACATTGATCTGGAATCCTGTATATTTCAAAGTGGGATTGCCAGCTAGACTGAAGAGGTCCTCACAGATACATTTAAAGTACAAGAAGATAGGGCAGGCTCACTCCACAAGGCTGTTGGCACAGAAGGCAGGAGCCCAACTCGTCCCATCACGAGCAGATAATCACCTATGTGGCGGTACACGGCCGGCGTGGCTCCTTGCCAGAGCTTGCCCAGGCCCTCCTCCTGCGCGATGCCCACGGCCGTGCGCAGCATCCCGCGGTACGGCACCGCCCCACGGCACCGCCCGGCAGCCTCGCCTTGCACCTGCAGCCGGGTTTTCGTCAGATCCAGGGGAAACGTCACTGAAGGGAAAGGCAGGGAACACGCATGAACACCAGTGCGGCTGCAAGGGATCTCCGTGCCGTGAGACCTGCGCCACAACCTCCTGCCGGGGCCCGAGGGCTGTGCAGGCACCAACAGGGAGCAGCGACCGTACCCAGCAGGAAGGACAGGGTGCAGGACATTCCTGGAGATGAGGAGATTCACCTCCAGGTCTGTTAAAAGTGGGCACAAGTAACCAAATGACATTCCCATCGAACACCAAGTCTTTCTGCCATGTTCAGTTCTGCAGATTTGTTATGCAATATGTGTACTTTCCAACGCACTCAGGATTAAAAATGCTGTTCCAGTTACTCCCCCTGAATACAGGCCAGTCAAATCTCTCAGTTGATCGTATGGTCTCTCCACTTCTGCCCAGCATAGTGGCAGCACATGTTATGATCAGGAACAAGAGGCCATCATAATGCAGACACACATGCAAGCTCACCAGAAACCTACCTACAAACCTCTCCTACAAACCACCCTAAAACATGCTGCTTTTCTGATGCAGGCACTAAAATCATGCCTAGCCTGTTATTCCTCTCACTGAAATAACTGGTGGCCAGTGAAGGAGATCCAAGTTGATCTGGGCTTCCCAGGGCTGCCCCTGAAACAGGATGGATACAGATTTGCTGCCCCTCGTTTCAGTTCCAGGCCAGGAGTGCCTGGTGATGGGACCTTCCCAGCGTGTGCCCAGGAACAGGGGTTGTCTTTGGTTCAGTACCTCTGTGACACACCAGGGTTTTTCCAGGGCAGGACTCAGGTGCCAGGGGAATGCAGTCACTGCTCAAAGCCTCAGCAGGTTTACAGTCCATTCGTGCAATAAGTTTGATAGTCGTGTTTAAAGATTAACAAAGACTGGAGAAGCTACGAATCATTAGAGCAATGTAACAGATTTGCCTGCAAGAGCTTGTAGAAATTATATAGCACATGCTGCAAAATATTCCAAATGAGTTACTTGATCACAAAGCAGTGCCAGTATGCTTCTATCCCACATTTCACTAAGCAGTTTTCCAGCTCCGTTTTTAAAGCCATCTCCATTATAACCAGAAATGTAAGAGTGTATTTTTTTCTTTGATTAACCTTCATTAACTATGAAAAGGAAATTCCTGAAGGAATCAGCCCTTGCTAGTAACTTAGGCAACAGATCTGCCTGCCTCTTTAGTCTTTTTTTCTGCAACCCAGCAAGTGCAAAGCTTAAACTAGTCACAACTGCTCTGTGTTATTGACTGCAGCCCTTCGGTAGCCGAGGCAAAGATTTCATCCTGAAAAACCCTCCCTCCAGCCACAGTCAGGTGGCATAAAATACTTGCAAGGCTTAGATTACGGAAAAGCCACGACTAGCACAGTGCAATGCACAGATTTGCTGGGGAATGAGGCACCCGGGGGCTGGTGTTCCCCCTGGCCCCCGTAAGTAAATCTGACCCCCTTCCCTCTCGGCAAAGCACGGTGAGTTGTACCTAGTTCTGCCACAGCCGCTGCACAGGCTGACAGAGCGAATTTGCTGGCTCGGGGCCATCTCTCTGGAAGAGGTAAGCTCCTCTCGTCTTCTGCAGGTGACATCTAGCATCTCACATGAACCGAGGCTACCCAGCCACCCTGCCCGGGTCTGTGTGGCCAGAGCGCAGCCTAGCGCAGGTCGGCTCGGGGTGCTTCAGCAGAGAAGCTGCTGAAGGTCACGTTTGCCCAGCGCCAGCAGCGGGAACTGCGGCAGCCCGGGTGCCTCCTGCCGAGCTGGAAGGTCCCTGTGCGGTGACACGGAGGCTCCTGAGCTGAAAGGGCCTTGTGTGGTGACACGGAGATTCCTGAGCTGGAAGGTCCCTGTGCGGTGACACGGAGATTCCTGAGCTGAAAGGGCCTTGTGTGGTGACACGGAGATTCCTGAGCTGGAAGGTCCCTGTGCGGTGACACGGAGGCTCCTGCGCTGCAGCCCCTGGGAAATGTAGTCTGCCAGCAGCGCTGCTCTGTGCCGGGAAAGCCGTGCAGGTACCGGCGCACGCACAGTTTCTCCATTATCTACATTAAAAAGAGTAATGATTAATGAGAGCTCAAGATTACGTGGGGGTCTGTTTGTTTCAGAACAAAGCCCCAAAGCTCTGTTTCAGAACAGAGCCCCAAACTCTGTTCCCGTGTCAAGCAGCTGCTCCAGGAGGGGTGAATTGCTCCGGGTCTGGTTTGATCAGAGCTGCGTTTAGCAGCAGCTCCGTGCCGAGCTGCGGTGCTCGCAGCACTCTGGGATTGGGCACGGAGCAGTGCAGCTTGAATAAAGATCCCACAAACCTGGGGAGGCAGAAGCTGATCACTGCCCAGAGCCTCCTGTGTGAAAAGTTTAAAGCTTTTCCTGGCTGAACGCTGAAACCTCGTCGATTGTGTGCCAGTCCTAATTTCTCTAAAATTATTGTAAATATATTTAGGTTCTCATCAGGAAAAATAATTAAAAAAAAAAAAAAGAGTAAGGTATGTGCTGTTCAAGAGAAGCTTTTCATTTGTCATTAAGGCCCAGCTGAATCCCTAAGTTAATGATTAGCCATGAGTCAGTAATCCTCATGCTGAGGATCTGAGGATTTTTTAGGTCACAGAAATTTATCCCAGAACAACTCCCCACATGCCTGTCTCCCTGCCTAATATTTTGCTGTGTGGTGCCAGTCACAACAATTCAGACAAATTAAGGGAGCATTGCAAGTGAAATACTCAGTCGAAGTTGGATGAATCTATCTCACTGGTCACCGGTAATTGGTGTCAAATTGGATCCTTCTTGGGGTTAAAATTCATTAGAATTCTTACAGTGGTAAAACAAACTGACCAAACCCTTAAGAATGGGGAGAAGGCATATTGCAATTTAATGCAATTGTGCCTGGCTGCATGGAAGGCACGAGTGGCTCAGAGGTTTCTGGACAGCTCATGCAGTCTCCTGTGGCACTTTGTGCCTTCCTCCATAGCTGTTCTGTGGGCTTGAGCCAGCTTGTGCCACACCATATCAGCCTGTGTATCATCAGTTTACAGTGTAGGCTAGAGAACTCTAGAGAGGACCTCTAGAGTTCACCTACAGTCATCCTGCAGACCTCTGTCAGAGCAGGGAGAGCTTCAGAGTTACATCAGGTTGCCCAAGGTCTTGTTTGGTCCCCTGAAAACCTTCCAGGATAAGGATTTCACAATCAACCTTCAGCTGTACACCTCTGAGTACAGTCTCATTCTCTTTTCTCTATAGCTCTGCTTTATGGAGTGGGAAACAACAACCAGATCCCTCCTTAAAATAACCCTCATAGCATTGCAGCATCCTGTGGAATGAGAAGCTCTCCACGGTCATTTTTAGTCTGAGGAAATAGCTTCTTTTTTAAACTGGACTGATTGGAGGATGGCAGTAAAGAGGAATTTTTTCTTCCCACAGGATTTTGAAATGAGCCTGACTAGAGGTGCACGGACAGCTCTGTGATGTGTGGAGCAGAAAAGGGCCAGTGCTCACAGAGGTCCATCAGACAGCTGGAGTTCACATATCCCCAAATCCTGAGGCAGACAGAGCCAGCAGGGAGGACCCTTCCTATTAATTTATTTCAGTTGTCAGTGACTTGGCACTTTAGTTTCTATCCAAAGCCAGTTTGACCAAAGGCTGCATATGCAGGGAGTGTGGACTTCAGATGGGGTGGAAACACAGCAGTGGAGTCTGGAGGGCTGTGTGCTGCTGGAGAAAGGCAGCCAGGACTGCCCAGTCCTGGCTTCTGCAGGTGTTGACTGTGTTAGTTCACTTGGGAAGACCATTAACCATTGCCCAGGACTAGAACCCAGCCTGAGGAAAGCTTGGACTGTTGCACCATTGTACTGGTTTTGTCCTCTGCACAGTAGTGCCTTGCAGTTGCATCTCGTGTCCTTCACCAAACCATGCCCTGAAAGGAGAAGCTAAACAAAACCAAACCAAAAATGGGCCAAAACAAACACTGAAGCCTTTAATTAATGTCCTCACAGAGGACTGAGGGCTTGTCTTACCTCTAGACATAAATCAACTTAAACTCAGTGAGTTAAGGAAAATATACCATGCATATAATGAAAATATACTCCTAAATTACAAGACCTTTAGCTCTCATCACTTTACCCCCTTATATGAAAAAAAAATCATTTAATGGATAAAATAAAACTAGGAAATAAACATGCAAAGAGCTGTGATAGGAGTATCACATTTAACAGTGATTTATCTGCTTGTTCCACATAGTCTGTGAAATGGAGATCAACATCCTGTTTGTCACAGTTGACAGGTGTGGGCTTGTTCTTCTTCACCTACGGCCAACAAGTAACATCCCAAGGTATTTCACCATGACTAATAAAGGACACAGACCTGGTTTTCACAGCTCTTAACCTCCTACTATCAGATGTATTTCTGCTGTGATACTTGTACTGTACTGCCTGTCTGCACATGTACAAAGGTTCCTGTTTGTGCACCTATTCCTGTATAGGAAGGGAGTTAAACTGCATCTGTACAAAGCACTTTTAATGGAAGAATCTGGTTCATACATGGTTGTGCACCTTGCAAATGGTGTGGTGTTCCCATGGTGCGGTGTTACAGCATATTGTAGTGATGATCTATGTCCTTCTCCTACTAAAGTACATAAAGCTGGTGAGTGTACAAGAATTCTGGGTTAGTAACTATTGAAATATTATTAAAACATGCATGAGGACATGTTTAAGCACAGTCCAGGTCTCTCTCTTACTCGGACACCAGTGTGGCTTTATTCTGGTGATATTTGGGAGCACAGACATGAAGAGAATGGGACAGAACCACGTAAGGTTCATGAGGAAGGACATTGAAGGACATTGTTTATGAGGGGAACAATTTGGGGGGCAGAGACAGAAGGACCAAGACTGATGAAAATGGAAATGCCTGTGTGAAAGTAGCATTTGAGTAAAGGGAGAAGTGTAGGATGTGATGTACAGTTGGATGCTTGTTGCTTGTTTGTGTAACAAACAGATGAAGAGCTAGGAAGGTTGAGCAAGGCTTGTTCAAGCAAGGAGTCGGGGCCTGATGATCAAGTCCTGGAACTGAAAAGAACACAAGATTTGGACAAAAAAGGCAAAATCACTAAAGAAAAACCCAACTCAACTCAAACCCACCATACAGAAAAACCCAGACAGTTAAGGCTGGAAAGGACCTGGAGTCTGGTTCGTCCAACACCCTGCTCCAAGCAGGGTTGCCTTGAGCAACCTCTCAGGACTGTGTCCAGCTGGGTTTTGAATGTCTCCCAGGAGTCCCCAGCCCCTCTAGGCATCCTGTTCCAGTGCCTGACCATCATCTTAATAACAAACCCCCCAAACTTTCAGTGGACTTTGCTGTATTTGTTTATTTGCCTCTTGCCTTTTCCCTGGGCACCACTGAAAACAGCCTGGCTCCATTCTCTTTGCACCCTCCCTTCAGGTGTTCCTACACACTGAGAAGATTCCCCAGAGCCTTCCCCAGACTGAGCTGTCCCAGCTCCCTCAGCCTCTCCTCAAATGACAGATGCCCCAGCCCCTTTATGAACTTCTTGGCACTTCACTTCTTGGCAGAGGATCACCTCCCTCAATCTGCTGGCAGCACTTTTCCTGATGAAGTCCAGGGTGCTCCTGAGTGCAAAGGTACATCTCTAATTCATGTTCAACATGGTGTCCACCAGGACCCCTGATCTGCAACGTTCCTGTCCACCCAGGAGCCCCCCCAGCCTGTACTGCTACGTGGGGTTATTCCTACACTGGGCAGAACTTGGCATTTCCCTTTGCTGAACTTCACAAAGTCACTTTTTTTTTTTTCCCATAAAAAGCTGGACAAGATGGTTCTTGAGGTCCCTCCCAAGCTGGTATTCTGTGTTTTTAAGAAAAGTCCCTGTTTGCCCCTTTTCCAGCCCTCTGAGGTCCCTCTGAGTAGCAGCAGAATCATCTGGTCTGTCAGCCACTCCTCCTGGGTTTGTGCTCTCTTCAAACCTGCTGAGGGTGTGTGTGGGTAGGCTGTGACAGCACTTCCTAAGGGTTTTTTATACTTAATGTATTCTGTAAGTAATTTTCGTGTGCCACTTTCACACATGCAAGGAAATTGATCTGACCTCCCTGAAACCTTGTCTGCTGACATTGCAGTGATGTAATAGAGGTGACCAGCAGGTTTTGAATTGTCAGTTCAACGTCAGAAGAGTTTCTCTGCTCCTCAGACACTGGACACACATCTAGCCTTTAATGGGATGATCTCAGACAGGTGAGAGATACCTTCCCTAAGGTTTCTGCTTCAGGTGATGCCTGCAGAAGTTTCTCACCATCTGACTTGCTGAAAGCTAAATGTCTGAAAATCCCAGGCTCTCTATTGTGTAATCTCAATATTGCAAAAAACCCACATTTTTTTTAAACTGAAGAAAGCTCTGCACTGCTTTGCCAGTGTCCCTGGCTGCCTGGGTGGCCTTCCAGCGACCGGTGCAAAGTCCAAGATTTGCCACAGCACCAGCCAAGTTTTGCAAGCGGCGGAGTTGGTCCTCGTCCCGGAACAGAGCAGAATTGGCTCGGCCTTTTCCAGAACAAGGGCTCGTGCCCTTGTGCTGCTCGGTGCTTTGACATCCTGGCCCCACGGCCCTGCTCAGCTGGCAGGGCTGCTCAGAGAGGCCCCGGTTCGTGACCTGGGAGCGCAGCCAGCGCGGCCATGCCGGGGCTGCGTCAGGCGGAGCTGGGGCTGGGACAGAGGAGGCAAAATGGATCTCGCTCTGCTCTTGGCAGCGCTCCTGGGACTCCTCATTGTCAAGGCTCTTTTGTTTCGCCTGAGAAACCCGAGCGCCCCTCCTTGCATCAGGAGCTGGATCCCTTGGTTTGGAGCTGCGTTTCAGTTCGGGAAGGCTCCTCTGGAGTTCATAGAGCAAGCCAGGACCAAGGTAACGCGTGTGCCGGCCTGCCTGCCCGTGGGAGCGGGCTCAGGGCGGCTGCCTGCGAGGGGAAAGGCAGCCACAAACTTCTGCATGAAGTTTTCCCCTTTCCTGTCACGTTTTATAACGTCAGGAGCATTTAGCTGGTGAAGAATCAGCTTTGTACCACCAGCATTGCTGAGCTGTGGATCTGATCCAGGCACGGTCTCTGTGCTGTGATCATCCTGCTTGCATCTCTGTTTTGCTTTTGCAGTCTGACTGTGAGTTAATCCTGGTTTCAGATAATGTGGAAAGCTCTGTGCCAAGTGCTGGGACCACAAGGAAATTGCTTGCTTGCATGCCTAAAGTTAGGTGAGATTTGAGTACCAGCTGGTGTCCCTCAGCATTGAAGACACACACAGATATGCTTGGCAAACAGTGTTTTCCATCCTAAAAAAACTTACCAAACATGGGTGTGAAGATTTACACCCTGGGCTTGAATTTCTTTTTCTGTGTGGTCAGATAGAAAGAGACTAAATTATTAATTTATGTTAGATGCTTAATTTCTGGGCAGCTAATACTAACTGATGTAAACTCCAGTTTCCTGCTTTTGTTCAGGGATGATCTCACCTGCTGCTGCAATATAGTCAGCCTTGAGTGTTCCACACTGATCGATCACACAGGCCACTACTTGCAAAAACTGGCTAAAAGTGAAACTACTGTAACATCCTAACATTGGAAACCCCTCCCCCCCCATCAATAAGTAGTGGATGTTTAAAATTTGCTTTCTTGTTTTGAACTGCTACATTTCATATTTGTAAGTATTTTTTTGCAGCCATTATTGTTATAAATTCATGGTGCGAAATGAAAGCAGAAGTTTAAGTCTGATCTTTGAGAATCAGGGCTGTCAATCTTGTATTAAAGCACATTGGGTGCACCGTGGTTAAGCTCATAGGTATGAGTCTGGAGTTTCTTGGTTTCCTTGTGCTTAACAGGCCAGTTTTAACCTTTTATTACTATGTCTTTCCTTTATCTTTCATCTGTGCATACCATGATCAGTTATCTGTTCATTCATCTTAGGGCAGAAATGTAGAACTGGAAGAAAACTGATTTCAGCACATTCTCCTACTATTTCAGAAACTATGTCATATAGTCTTTAAATAAACTGATCAAACCTCACCTAAAAAATCCAGTCATAATGTTTCTTTAACTCTTCTGGTATGAGGCTGCTAGACAACCTCCTTGTTCTCTTGCAAACACACCCTGATGGCAGCCAGATTAAAGCAGCCTGACAAGTCCTTTCCAGTGCAATCCCTTTTGGGAACAGCTCTTTCACTATGACTTAAGGTTCCTTTAGTTGCCTTTTTACACAAGAAACTTCTCACAGAGTTTCTTGGATGAAATTTGAAAACAAACCTGACAGAAGAGTCCTTTTTTTGGGGTTCATTCACAGATGGAATGAGCAAAGCTCTTACATACTTGTATTGATGTACAGATGCTCACTCAGTGGCTCTGCGTTCATTAATTTTGGTGTTCATTTGCCTGGAGACCCTTTAGTCTCCAGGTTGGTGCTGTGGTAGCTGCTGACACATCTGGACACACCAGAAACACCTGGAGGACTTGATAAACCCCTGGTTTTCTTAGGACAGAAGCTAGAACAAGAAACATTTTCAGTGGGAGAAAACTCAAAGCAAAGCAGGAAGAGAAGGCTTTCTTACATCTCTCCCCTTTTTGTTTGCAATTAGGACCTTTCCTTTGACTTTTAGTCCAGCAACTCAGCATCCTTGTGACTTGTGACCTCTCCCTGTGGTCTCCCAGGGCCAAGAGGGATGGCTCCATCCATCCCCCCCCAGGCTGGCTGCCTGCCTGCAGCACCATCATCTGACAGTCTCCCTGTCCCTGAGGAGGGCCACTTGTTTGTTCTCCCCTTCCTCTCCTTAAACCACCCTCAGGCACTGAAAGTCTCCCTCCCTTCCCACCTCCCACACTGGCACGCTGTGCTGAGGCCAGGAAAAATAAGCCTTTTCCTGCCTGCTCCCTTTTAAAGGAGTAGGCACTGCTGCAGAGTACAGCCAAACAAAACACGTGCTGCTGCCAAAGGGGTCATTAACAGGCGTTACAGGGCTTGCAAAATACATCTGCAATAATTCCAGGCTCCTTAATATTGCCAGAACAGGGTTAAGTGTCCTTCGTATGAGCAAGCTGCCCTCGTAAAAGGTGTTGCAGAAACAGGCTCCAGGCAGTGTGAAACCTCTTCAGCTCTGGAGGGTCATTACCTTCAGGGTACACTCTTGCAGTTAGAAAATTCCTCCCCTGCATTAATCCTTCAGCCTGTCAAAGCGACACTTACTTCTTTCTTAATTCCTTGCTTTCTTAATTCCTTATGTGTCTATCCTTCACTGCTTTTTCTCTCAAGTCCTGGAGTAACACAGTAAAGTTCCACTACTTCCAGCCTGCCCTTTGCTTGAAGTTTGATGCTTCTATTTTCCTCCTGCGGAAGAACACGTGGGCTGGAAGAATTGTCTCCTTTCCCCCTTGTGTCATCACTGGGACTAAGAAAAGAAAGTTCCCCTGCTCTAATAAAATATTTAATCTCTGGTCTAATAAAAGATACCACCTCTTCCTCCTAAATCTGCCTGACTGGTTAAAGAAGTTTTGCAGGTGGTTTCTGATGGGCAGGGGGAATAACCAGAGCCACCATGCAACATAAAATCCAGGGAGAGCTGCTTAATGAGAGTTTAAGCATGTAGCTCCTCTCTTTGCCTGGCAAACATGATAAGAACCAGCAAGAAATTTCAAATTGTTCTCGTCAGTTGGCTAATTAAACGAACAGGAAAAGTTCAGTTAAACCCCCAGAGCTGTTCTGCACTGTTGTTTGGGATCCATACATCCCTCTCAGAGTGTTGGTTGCACTTGGGACAAGATGCCATGTCCCAGGACTCTCAGCCTTTATGTCTGTGTGGGGCTGGGAGGGGGATGGCTCACTGGGTTATGTGGCAAGGGCCAGGTGGAAGGGAAGCAGGCTGCAGAAGAGGACAAGGCTTCTCCTGGAGCATTTTCACAGTCAGTGTCCACAGCCAAGTCACTCAGTGCCTGTGACCGTGGCACTGGGCAGAGAAGACCAAAATGCTGAAATCCTTGAGCTGGAGAGGGGACATGGCATTGACCTCGTGTGTGTGTGCACCCAGGGGAGAGGAAACTCACCCAGTGCTCCCAGCTCCCAGCTTGAGCTTTGGTGCAGCTGCAGCTGTCTCAGCCAAGCCTGGTCTCTCCCTGACTGTCAGTGCCCCTGGGGAAAACGGCTGCTTCCCTGATTTCCTTTGGGATTCTGCAAAACATCCTACTGAAGTTTTTATTTTTCTGGAGTGTTACTTTCCTGTAGGCTTGGATCTGCTTCTCACTGTGGCACTGCAGTGTTTCCCAGTCTTTGGAAAAAAATTATCTTTCATGAGTGAAAGCTGTAAATCCTAAGAGGATTTTTATTTTGCTTTCTCTCTGTATGTCCTGAGGTCTTCTTAAAAGCTGTTTCAGAGCAGTATCCTGGGATGCAGTGCTGGCAGCAGTAGCTGTGCTCTGTTGGTACCTGCCCATAACACAGGTGCAGAACTGCCCCACAGCTTCTTCCAGGAGCTGATTTTATTGCAGTGTAACATCAGCATAATTACACATTTTGACTGATGAGCAGTCTGGTTATTCAGGTGTCTGTCTGGGATAGCAGCTTTAGGAGATGCTCAGTTAACAGGGTGTAAGGGGCACACCCAGGTGAGAGTATGCAGCCTCCTGCTTTTTCTTCCCAGCTCCTGGTTTAGGGACTTGCTAGGGATTTGCATCCAGATGATCTGACCAAACTGCTTTTGTTACCCTGTGT
This sequence comes from Climacteris rufus, assembly GCA_013398175.1. Classification (NCBI taxonomy): domain Eukaryota; kingdom Metazoa; phylum Chordata; class Aves; order Passeriformes; family Climacteridae; genus Climacteris; species Climacteris rufus. Next base: position 56,401 of record VZRZ01006935.1, read on the forward strand.
ATAATTTTGGCTTTGCAGCAAAGCACAGCAGTGAATCCATAATTTAATCATGACCCATATGAATAAAGTATTCTGTCTGGTTTTAAACCATCTAACTTCTAATCTCAAGCCCATTAGCTTTTACATTATGAGAAATTGAGAGTAATGATTATCTTTTCATCTTTTGCTGAGGTCTAAGTCCACTTAATCTCCTATTATTGAAATATTCATGTATGTTGTGCATCCCTTTGACTTTGACTAGCTCAGAATATCCTGCTGAGATTGAATGGGCAGGGACATAAATTATATTGAAAATACAGGCACAGGATGGGTTCAGATGTTTGTTGTCCTTTTTCCTGTCCTTTCCTACCAAGGTAAGAGCTCAAAATTAATTATCAGAGAATCACAGAATGGTGTGGATTGGAAGGTATCTTAAAGATATTTCTCATTCCAACCCTCTCTGCCATGGGCAGGGACACCTTCCACTACTCCAGACTGCTCAGAGCCCCATCCAACCTGGCCTTGAACACTTTCAGGGATGGGGCAGCCACAGCTTTTCTGGGCAACCTGTGCCAGGGCCTCCCCATCCTCACAGTAGAGAATTTCTTCCTAACATCTAATGCAAACCTACTCTCTTTAAAGCCATTTATTAGCACTTGCATAATAGATCTTGGAGTAATTTCAGACTATGATCATTCTAAGCCTTCTTCTTCTGTGGTATTTCTAGGTCTCCTCATAGTTTAAGCTCCCAAATGACTCCAGATCATGAGTAAACTTTTAGTTCTTCTTCCAAGGAATTAATTAGGAATACTTTTAATGCTCCATGTCTCCACAACCTTATGTCTTCTCGAGTACATCCTGTTTATCCACTACTTATTCCAATCTTTAATGATGCTTGTGTTATAATTTTTTGAGTACTAGAATGACTCTTTGAGGCTTCCCAGGTCCTTTTGTCACCACGTTTGACTGTCCAGCCTCCTGTTGCTGAGGGAGATTTAATAGATCAGAGTAGGCAACTGCAACTTCTTAAGTCCGTAGGAGTTTTGAATTGAAATATTTATCCCTGTTTTATCTAGAACTTGTTTAAGTCTATTCTGCTTAATACTTCCTTCAAAAGAAGGTCTCAGTCCATCACTCTCAGTGAAAGGCTCCAGAGTGGGACTTGTCTTACACTGATCCAATCCCTAACTCACATTCCTTCCCCACTTGGTTTCTTTACACCTTGAGTGTTTATCAGGCTCAGCAACACACTGGGAACCTTCCTGCATTTGGTGTGTTTGGAAAACTCTTTATTATTGGGGAGGGAGGTTGCCTTTGGTAGTTTGATTCTCAAACCTTTTTTAGCATTTTAATTTTGCATTGAATTTATCAAATGTCATATTTATTTGGACAGAAAATTCTGCTTTCTGAAAGATATGTCTTTGAATATTCACCATCACTGTGCTGCTCAGTGAAGCTGACTTGTTCTTTATTTATTTCAGTTTTGTTTATTTCAGCTTTTTTTTTTTTATTTCAGTTTTGCTTAATATTGGTGTAATTTTGATTATTCTAAAAGATTATGGGAAATGGGATGAGATTCAAAGCCAGATTGTTTGTGTGGGTGTCTGCAGGTAACCAGGATGGTCAGTGGACTTGTAGTCAGTCCTGTCAGTGGAGTCTCAGGGCAGTTCAGCTCCCTCCAAAAACAGGTGGGCAGAGCTGGTCTGGTGAATTGATTTTTTGGGTCCCCTGACTGCACAGACTTGATTTCTATTGTCTGTTATGGGAGCTCAGACATCTTGCTCACGTGTAATCATCTTAAGTGATTCACAGTTAAGTGTTCCAATCTTTAGTTGAGTGTGACCTTAATTGAATAATTGTTATTGCAGGTTGCTATTAGTTCAAATTTAATTTTATTTTAGAATTAGTTTAAGTACATTTTCATGTTAATTTAAAATTTTAAAAATAAGCACAGTACAAATTCACTGATTTTTATCCATCCTGGTGATGAGGACCTGGACATAAAAAGCAATCTTAGAAATTTGGCTGTAACAGAATCATAGAATCACAGAGTGGTCTGTGTTGGAAGGGACCTTAAAGCTCATCTTGTTCCACCCCCTGCTACAGGCAGGGACAAATTCCACCAGACCAGGTGCTCAAAGCCTCATCCAACCAGGCCTTGAACATTTGTTATTAAAATAATATTTTATTTATCATCACCCAGAGAATGAATGAAACAGTCATTCTTTCATTAATAATTTGCAGTGGAAGGACACAATCAAAATTCAGCTGATGCCAGGAGGAATTTTTCCTTGGCTTCAAAGAGCTTTTGATGAAGCAGGATTTACACTACAGACACAGACAGAAAAAGAAATGGTTAAAGTTAATGGCACAAACAATGTGAACAAGGTAGAATGATTTTTTATGCCTACATCTGACACACAGTAGATATGGCACACTGGTTTTCTAGTTTCGAATATTTACAAATATCAGTGATCATTTTAATAATATAGGAATTCAGAAGTGAATGGCTGTTGCTGGAAGTTTCAAGAGGGCTCTAGGACATTAGATTAAGGAAAGATGAAAGAATGATTTATGGCTTCAAAAATCTTCCCTGAATGTAAGTCAATCTGTTCTGCTCAAAGCTTGTTACCTGTTTTGAAATTAAACTTTCAACATCTGTACAAGAAAGAAATTGTTTGTAGCAGGAGAATGGGCTGGGCAGGGAGAGGGAAAGGGAAAGGGGAAGAACCTGAATAGGGTAAAAATACATGGGAGGGGGGAGTTTTTGCTAAAACAATGTAGACTGAAATAGGTAGGATTATGGATTTTTACAATATTGGTACATTGCTGTTGCAGCCAAGGGATGTTGATAATCCATCCCTTGGGTTCTTTAAATCCAGGTATGTTGTATTGTTTGAACTGTAATGTAATTCAAATATAAGGTGTTAACCTAAGAGAAGGAATCTGTTCTACTCTGCAAGAGGTCAGGCAGACACATATCACATTCCCTCCTGGTCTGTAAGTCTGCAGATTTGGGTCTGATTCATGTTCACCTTTGTTCAGTTCTGAGCCAAGGTGTACAAAGAGCAGGAAGGAGCAGGTTCTCCCTCCTGACCTCTCAGCAGCACTGAAGTCGTGCTGGGTCTCCTGCAAAATGTGTGAACAGTGCACTAATAGGAAGCCTTTGTTTGTTCCAGCATGGACCTGTGTTCACAATATTTGCTCTGGGAAAACGGTTCACTTTTGTGACTGAGGAAGAAGGAACTGAAGCATTTTTTAAATCTGAAGACTTAAATTTTGAACAGGCAGTACAACAAGCTGTCAAGAATGCAGGTAACTGAGGCTCTTTTTTAAAGGAAACCAAATCTAGCTACCCAGGAACATTAAACCCAATGTAAAAGCCCATTGGCTTTTTGATCATGCCTTAAATGCTTATTTTAACCCATGATCATGCTGTGAAATGAAGGTGAAATTCAATTTCTCCGTGATGATCCAGCACTGTAAACCAGCCAAAGGATTTGTGTCCATTGTCAAGGAATCAGAGGTTTCTGACCCAGGGACTGTTATTTGTTTTACCATCAAGCACCCCCAGGTTGAGATCAGGTCCTTTTCTGTGGCTGGACACTCCACCTGTGTGTACCTCCTTTAGAGCAATGCTGGGTGGTGCTATCACTTTGTCTGAAAATCAGCTTGGAGCAATAATTTGTTGTTACCCTGTAGTACAGCAGCCATTAGAAAAGGATAGGGTATTAATGAGGATGCAGTACCACAGCATGGAGACACAAACTGTTTTTTTTTTTTTGGAATGAATTATTTTTCATTTCAGTCAGTTTTGTGGAGCGCCTGCACATCTCTGTACATCCCACTGGGGGGAAATCTCTGGATTGTTGATTCTGGCACTGAAGCTTCCTGAGGCAGGAAGATGTTACACAGACTGCTAGAAGCAGAGGGCTCACCAAAATCTTTACATGATTAGAAGGAAGCTTTCAGGGAATTCCACTCTAGGAAAATGAGGCTTAAGGCATTTAAATTAGAGTCAAAAGCTATGTGTAAAAATGTTCACTCTATCTTTTACTGAAAATCTACTTTCCAAAATGTTTCTGCTTCTTTTTCTATTTAGTTTCTGTCCCTGCAGAAGCGTTTTATCAGAACCATGGTAACCTCTACAGCATGATGAAGGGGAAGATGAGTCCTTCTAACCTGCACATGTTCTCAGGCACTTTGTGCAAGGAGCTGCACGAGCACATGGCTCACCTGGGCACGGAGGGCACAGGAGACCTCAATGACCTGGTAAGGTAAGGAAGTTTTGCAGCACATCTCTAACTCAGGGGTGTCTACATGGGAGCAGAAATGTTGCTGTAAAGCAGCTGGAGCTCAGGACTCAAGTCCTACAAAAGTTTTGACAGGATGCTCATCACAGCTTCATGGTTTCAGGTGTCTCCAGGGTGGACAGGGTTTCCTGTAAAGTTGTTTCTCCCAGTTAGGGGAAACATCTGAATTGCCTGTTTGGAAGAAAAAAGAAAACAGCATCTTCCAAAAAAAACCTGTTTCCTAAAAGATGGGACAAAAGCTTCACATGTTTATAAAGAACTTAGGAACAGATAAAATGAGTGATCTTCTGCAAGTTGAAAACTTTGCATGTTTAAGCCAAGCCTAACTTGAAACTTAACTAAAACCTTTACAACTGACTTTGCTACCAGAACTTCATCCTTCATGTAAAAAAGGTTTTGTTTCATGTGACAACTTTTAACTTCTCCTTTTTCCTCATCATCTGGGACAGCACCTATCACTGTCACTGCAGTTACTGTAATTTGAATTAACTGGGGAAAAATGTGGGGGAGAGGGGCTTTGAAATCACCCAGCCCTTCCTTTGAAACCCTCTATTTATCCCACTTGTCTCTATAATGGGGTGCTAGCCCCCACATCCCATGGTGTTCCCCCCAAACTGGTTTATGAAGTCAAAGTTACATCTCTTTCTTGTGAAAAAGTGGGCAATCCTTGACTTGGTAGTGCTCTGCACCCCTGCCTGGTGTGCTGATATTGGCTCACATTTTCCTGTTATTCCCCTTTCTGAATCCATCTGTGATCTTTTACCTGGGCTCAGGTTTCTGTGGACTGGCACAGACCATGGTCCACAACAGAGTCAGTGGTGCCATGAGCCTACAAGTCATACATGGATCATTCCATCCTTCTGCACCCCTGATGCAGCCTTGGGACAGGGTGTTCTTTCCACTGCTATGGCTGTCCTGGTATCCAAATCAGCTGTTATTTCTTTAAAATTTATAAAAAACCCCAGTTATTTGATAGATGATAAACTGCAGAATGCATAGAAGTCATATCTGGTGAGTGATTTGTTCTTAGAGTTTTGCCAAACAAGTCAGAGTAAAAGAATTGCAATGCAACATTCTGAATAATTATTTCGCTGCCTCAAAGCTAAATCCATAGAGCCACCAGATGGCCCCATCTTCCTTATGATCTTTAGAAAATCAGAAAAGTGCTATTCCCTGAAATAGTCGTTTAGCAGCAGCTGAGACATAGTGAATACTACACAAGTTCCTTGGAGCTAAGGAATACAGGGGAAGGGTCTGAGAAAGGAGCTCAGAATTTGCAGGATGACAGAGGAGCAAGCAGGGAAGGGGTGAGATGGAAAGAAAACAAAAAAGCATTGTCTGTGCAGGAAAGCTGTAGCCAGAGGAAGGATGTTTCAGGGTGGTTGCAAAAGGGCTTCTGCAATGCCCAGAAAGTTCACATGGGTTGACCTAAAATGAGAGGGCTGGTTCATGGGGACAAGGGGGCCTCAATGGCCTTGTCTGCCCTGCTCAAGTGACCAAACCCTAAATGGTGAAACTCAGCCATGTGCAGAACACCAGACTGAGGTCCATGTATCTCCTGCCTCTGCTTAAAATCTGCAACAAGGGTGTGAATGAAGTGTGAGCCTTGTGCCAGCCCTTCCATACTGGTACAATGCTCCAGTCCCACAGTTTCCAGTGCTGCCAATCCAACATGCTGCATCCTGGTCTAAAACTGCTGCTGTGCCCCCTAAGTCTTGGGGATCTTGTCCTTGCAGGCATGTCATGTATCCAGCAGTGGTGAACACCCTGTTTGGGAGAGGCATCTGCCCAACCAGTCAGAGTGAAATCAAGGAGTTTGAAGAGCATTTTCAGAAGTATGATGAGGACTTTGAATACGCTTCTCAGATGCCCGAGTGCTTCCTGAGGTAATGGGGCAGAGAGGATGCTTGGGGGGTGCCCTTTACATTTATCTTGCTGGAGTATCAACCATGTGGGACATTTGCCCTGGAGGATGATGCCCTGTCTTTGTTGATGGTGTCAAACCTTGGGGTCAGGCAGGTTTTCAGATAGATGCTTCAAAAAAGTTCTGACCTCATCCTGTGCATTTTCCTGGCATAAAGCAGAAAAAACCTTGCTTAGGTGAGCAGGGCCCAGCTTGGACCTGTCAGGGAGCAGCAGAATGGGGCAAAGGCCTGAGCCTAAAGGTGAGTCCCAAGCTCAAGGGATCTCCAGTGAGGTGTCTCTCTGCTCTTTTCCACACCTTAGCTTTTTTCCCAGCATACTAATCCCAGGTTACATGGCTGCACTGTTGCAGAATTGATTTTGGGTAAAGGAACCCAAACCCTGAAGAACAGCTTCCAGACCCTGTCAATGCTCTCAGGACCATGATAGCACCTTAAGCACCTGAAAATAGCCTTCACAGATAATTGAGGATGTTCTAAAAATGCGGCCTTGATTTTCTTCAAGAGGATCGTTCTTGAACAGATTGGCCTAAGCAATCTGTCCAAAACCACAGTGAAAACCTGTAGTGAAAAGGTATGAAAATGTAGGAGTCTTGCAGTCCCAGGTCCTGGCTGCAAGAGGAGGTCTGGCCAAGGTGAAAGCCTTGGATGTGCTGTTCCTCATGTCAGTCATCACTTCTGTCAGTCAGACTGACACTTGGCTGTTCATCAACTGACTGCTGCCCAGGAGCTTTTGGAAAACAACCCAAGGAGCCCTTCTCATGGAAAGGGAAATGTTGGTTTGTGCTGCCTCAGTTAAGTGCTTCTTGCTTGTTGATTTTCTTTACAGGAACTGGTCTAAATCCAAAAAATGGCTTCTAAAATTATTTGAGAAAGTAGTGTCAGATGCTGAAAGGACCAACCCTTCAGAGACTGCATCCAAGGTAAACATCCAAGGCTAGGAAATAGGATGACTTTGTTGCATATTCTGACTGAAGCAATGGAGGGCAGGAATTATTTCAGTACTGGAAGAAATAAGTCAAATATGTCAGCTTTTATAACCATAGCAAAATTGCTGTCACCTGCAGTAGGACAGACCCGTAACTTTGACTCCTATTCCTCCATTTAATTTATTTCCAACAATTCTGAAAATTGACATCTTCCCTGGGGAATCTTAAGGCAAGGGTTCAGAGCTATGACCCATCCCCAGCCTCCAATATCACTTCAGTGAGCAGTTGAAAGGGGTGAGAGAAAGACCCTTCCGTTGTTTCTCTGAGGGCATCGTGCTGTGAAATTTCAAAACCCTACATGTACTATTTATAAACCCTGGTGCAGAGTGAGCAGATCCTTCAACAGCCAGCCTAGTAGAAAATAGCAGATTACTGGATTGGAAGCCAAGTACCCTAAATATTGATTGTGTCAAAGCTGAGATAAGTTGTTCCCCTGGTTATTCTCCTTAGCTCTGGCAGGAATTCTGTCGATAGGGCTGACAAACGTGATGGCAGACTGGCCTGGGAATTTTGATCTACCAAATGGTTGTAGAACAGATCATTAAACAAAACAGGTTTTATTTGGACTTTAAAAGCTTTACATGCCACAGTTTCTTTCATAAAATAAACCAGATTAGAAAGAAACCAGAAAGCAAGAGAAGGCTGGAGAGAGGATGGTGCGAGGTAGGAAGGTGCACCAAGTAGGAGGCACAGACTCAGTTTTTTACCTTGGGTGGGAATTTGGAAAAAAGATCAGCCTTTTCTGTTCAAGATCAGCCTTTTCCCCTCTGGAAAGTAGACTTTGCCTTGAATCCATGGTTGCCCTGTATTTAAGGAAATACTATAAACAAAAGCTGATCCTAGAACATTACACAGTTGCTATAGTTTCAAAGAATATCAGCCCATTGAAGTCACTGCTTAGGTCACCAACAAAGTGCCTGAAACTAGGGAGTTTGCTGATGTATCAGACCTTCTCTTCATAACAAGCACTTTTTTGGCAACAGAGAGAACATTTTCTTCATTTCCATTCATTCAACTCGTTCATTCCCATTTTCAGGTTCTTTAAAGAAGAGGAGTAGAGCAGGAATTAGAATAGGGATTTCTGTTTTTTCTTTCTTCCACATACAAGCAACAGTGGGGAGTGAGGGAGCCCAATCCCCTAAAAACATTAAGGAAATGTAGAGCAGTGAAAATATTCAGTAGGGATTCGTGTGGTGCCCTGAGTTCTCCTGGCCCTCTGCCTGTGAGTGAGCCTCACTTTCTCATTAATAGCTGTCATTTCTACATTGTGCCTTCCAGAAAGGCCATAACTAACACTAATTTGAGAAAATAGTCCTTGAATTCTAGTAAGACCTACCCTAAACTATATTTAAATATATATTTGGAAATAAAGATTATTATCTTTTATTTTTAACAGACACTTCTACAACATCTGCTGGATAACTTGCAAGGAAAACATCTAGCTCCCAATTATGGTCTCCTGATGCTCTGGGCTGCCCAAGCAAATGCTGTCCCCGTAAGTACATCAGCCACAGAAACACCTTCTCTCTACCCTGTTCCAAAGCCTGTATTTGGGAAGGAAAGACTTTGAAGCAGAGGTCACACACACACTGCACAGATTCCAAAGAAGGGATTATCACGCCCACGTGCATCACTACAAATATACCCAGGCTGCAATGTCACAGAAGCAATGACAAGAAAAGCTCTTCTTGTATTTTTCCTAAATTATGTTGTCCCCTATCATAACATTTCAGCAACATAAGCCTCATAGCTATTAAGATCACAGTCTTAAGCTGTGAAGAGCATTTAACTCTGTTTTGAAGTGCTGTGGCTGTATTATAATAAAGACTATTTCAGATACCCTGGTGTTACCAATTGTAAAGAATATCCAAAGCATAATATAGAGTAACTTCATCTGTGTGTAAATCCTCGAGTGAATTTGTCTCTTGCATTTTGGGGGGTTTGCTGTACAGACACTAGTGGAAGGAAAGCAGTGGTTTGATTCTACAGCCGTTAATTTTTGTCTGTGTTGGAAAAGGATTTGCTGGATTAATGATACTGATATAAGTATGCTAACAAGCCCAATATATCTAACACAGCTTAGGCTGACCAAAGACATTTATAGGAATTTCTCAGATGAAAAATCCATAGCAGCAAAAACATCCTTTATTTACCATGACTACTAAGCTCTTTCCAGCACAGTTATGTCCATTGCAGATGTGATTCAGAAAAACATGATAGTGAGTTATTTTTATACGTACCCCTAACGGATTTATCTCTGTTTTTTGTAGATTGGATATTACTGCAGTTTAGCCTAAGGGAAATTCATCCATTTCAGTGAGGTTTCTGTGGATTCACGTGTTGGCATAAGTGGGAGGCATAGCCTGCTGTCTCTTATCAGGATAACTGACATTCCTTCCACAACACTTACTTCTGTAATATTCAGCTGTAAATAGACATACAGATATTTTGCTGTTTCTCAGAATAGTCACAACCACTGTTCTGGGGAATGGAATGACGAAAGAAAAGGCCTTTCACCTTCCAAGGGCATTTTCTACAAGTACTTTAAACCCTTTTATCTGAAACAATTCAGTTATCCCTTCCTAGCCCATGGAGTGAAGCCACAGTGTCCAAGTGCTGTACAGGAAAACTAAGCTGCCAGATTTGTTTTGCAGAAGGAGGACTGCATCCATGTCAGTCTTTTTGGGAAATAACAGTCAGAGTTTCATCCCTTACCAGCACAGATGGCCCACGACCAGATCTGTGTGCAGGCTGCACCTCCTGCTAGCTCAGCAAGGGGAGAGAGACTCCTGGCACTGCTGCCAGTCCTTCTGGTTTCATCCTACTTAAAGAGGATTTTCTCCTTTCCTAAATTTCTTGATTTTCAACTTCATTGCATAATCAGTTAGCAAATTATTTCTAAAGGGGATATACTACTCCTTGTTTTGCTGTTAATTAAAACTTTTCCTGCCCATTTTAGTGTGACTCACTATGACAATGGACTGCAAATGATTTAACCTCATTTCTGCTAATATTACTATGAATTTATTATTTTTTTTTATTCCTGCAGCTAAAACTAATCATGCCTGCTGATTTAGTAGTTCATTTAACACCTAGTTATTTGAAAATGAAGGATTCTGTGTTTCAAAGCTCAAGGCCAAAGCTATATAATGTTCACTAAAGATAAGTACACAGCAGATGACTAAACATAATCTCCCAGGAGCTGAGCCCTTAGATATGGGTTTACCCAGGAAGCACAGCTCCCTGTGCATCCCAACTACAACAGGCACATATAAAAAAAGTGAAAATGTATTCACCCATCTCTGTGATTTGCTCAAAAGATAATGTCATTCTGTTCCATATTCCTACATTCAAGGATTTCCATCTCTGTTTAGGTTGCATTTTGGACCCTTGCTTTCATACTCTCTAATCCTTCCATCTACAAGAAAGTAATGGAAGACCTGGCTTCTGTTTTTGGCAAAGCAGGTAATAAATTCAATTGTGTCCTTCTGGAAGCTGGGAATGATTTATCCTGTGTTGGCCCAGCCCAGGGCACACTTGCTCAGTGGCTGGAACAATGAGTGTTGCTGCTAAGTGTGCTACTGATAAAGTAGAGTCCAGCTCTCAGGTCTTTACTCAGCACATGCTCAAGATGTATTTTTAAGCAAAACCTCCTTTGATGTTAGCAAAAAGAAGGCAGAAAAAGAACAGTATGTGTTTGTTCCTTCATTCCTATCGTTTAAACTCAGATTTCTATTAACCAGCCTTGTGCTTTTCCCATGCACCTATGATAAGGTCAGACGAGGTCTTTCAGTTCAGCTGCTTTTCATGGTGTGGTGTTCACACAATAATTACAGCTATTCTGTGGAGAAAACAGGCCAGGAGCTGTTCTCTTTTCTGTCATTAGAGGCACATTTTTCCAGCATGGTTCACCCCCCATGACTAATCTCTTTCCTCAAAAAGCAGTTACCTACTGGGAACAGTCATTCCCATATGCAGTCCCCAGACCCATGGTTAGACTTTCATGGAAGACTCTTTGTTGACATGGATCAAAACTGTATCAAGAAACATGTCAATAATTAACCAATAAAGAAAATCACAAAGCAGAGCTTCAGCCTTTTTCCTGTTTCATTTGCTGATGTCAACAGAGCCCAAGAGCTCAGCCATGGCTCCTCATCTTGGAGCCTACAGCCCCTGAGATTTCCATGCTGTGTCCTATGAAAGTGCTGAAATACTCCAGAGACTTTTAACTTCCAACACAACTTTGTTTGTCCTCTTCTGGCCAATGCCATATCTACACCTACCCCAGAGTTACTAAATTATCTTCAGTGTCTTTTCTTAAATTCTACCGATTTGGGTCCATTTATTTACTTTGAAATATACAGAAAATTTTGGGGTGTACACAATGCCTTGGAGTCTTGAAGTATTTCACCAACAGTTCTAAAGCAAGACATGTCAGCCTGTATCAGAACAAGTATGAAATCCAATTTTGACATGGAGTCTTCTTTCTCATGCCATAACAGGTAAAGATAAGCTGGAAGTCTCCGAGGAGGACCTGAAGAAGCTCCCTTTCATTAAATGGTGCACTCTGGAAGCCATAAGACTGAGGTCTCCAGGAGCAATCACCAAGAAAGTCATAAAACCAATGAGAATTAAGGTGAGGTTTGGTTGTGGGGTTTTTTTCCCCCCAAAAGATGGTGTGTGATTTGTCTGGAAAGGGTCCTCCCAGTAGATCTAGATAAAATTAAAGTGGCAGAGATATTCCCCAGCCTCACATATATATTCTTTTTCACAGATTTATTCATCATCATTAATTTATGAGTAGTTTGGCTTCTTTTACTCTTGTCTACTGTCATAGAAGACTTTCTATGAATTGATTTGCAATGAAGGAAGTGTTTAACGAAAGATTTAGAAAAAGAACCCAGCTCACATGGTACATCAAGAAGCAGGAAAGACAGAAGTAATGTTTCAAATCTTTTGATACCTAAAAAACCCCAAATTAGAACACAAATAATCTTTCCACATTCTCTGCTGTTTAGGTTTTATGGAAAAAAAATAGCAACAGTGAGAAGAAACTTCAGACATGTAATATGGCCACCATGGCTTTACCACCTTCACTTTTCCTCTTTTAGGGCCTTCTGCTGATGGAAGTATCAAGGAGGGACTGTTTTGTAAGTTTAATCCATTTAACTCTTTTCTTAGAGTTCTTTTTCCTTTTCAGAATTTCACCATCCCTGCAGGTGACATGCTGATGTTGTCACCGTATTGGTTGCACCGGAATCCAAAATATTTTCCTGACCCAGAAACGTTCAAACCTGTAAGTTGTCTCTGTTAGTGTGGGTATTGTGCTATTTTTTCTCGTCTTCACTAATTTCACAATAAAAGCATGGAGAAACTTGCTTAAAGTTGACTGGAGAATGACCTTGTACACAGAAAAGATGTGCACAAAAAGGAGGAGCCTGTAGGAATAAACAAGAAACGCAGTGATGAGTTCCAGGTAATATGGTACTACTTTATATCACTTTGATCTCAATCTTATCACTCTCTACTTACCTACTCTCTCCCTGAAAGGTGGTAACCCAGGGGTTTGACCTCTTCTCCCAAGTAACAACTGGTAGGATGAGGGGAAATTGCCTCAAGTTGTGCCAGGGGCGGTTTAGATTGGATATTAGGAAAAATTTTGTCACTGAAAGAGCTGCCAGGCATTGGAACAGGCTGCCCAGGGAAGTGGTGGAGTCACCATCCCTGGAGGGATTTGGATGATGTGCATACGTGGCACTTGGGAGATGTGATTTAGTGATGGATTGGCAGCACTGGGTTAATGCTGGACTCAAGGATCTTAAAGGTGTTTTCCAACCTAAATGGTTCCGTGATTCCAAGTACTCTCCTCTCCCTGTCAGATGATTTCTGGTAGGTATTAGTTCTGCTAATTTAGTAGTTAATCTAGTTTCTTGATTATTATTCCACTGCAGGTGGCTGTGTGGGCAGGCTTGTAACTGCTCTTTTTAGCACCATCCGATATAGAACAGTTTGTCTTTTTTATAGAAATACATCAAGGAGTAATTTAAATAAAACTTCCCTTCTAGCAAACTCTTCCCAATTTGAAATCCCTTATAAAAATTCCTGCCTGTTTGAAATCTGATGCTGAAACTCTGATGCAGCAGCTTATTTCTTTAGCAACTTTATTCCTAAAAAGCACATTAGCTTCTTTTTTAGAAACTCACCCTTTTTTTCATGAGGAATAGGTGAGTAGCCCTTGGACACTGACATTACAAATTTATGACCTTCCTTCATCACCTCTGAGATTTTTTTTCTTTCTTTATTGGATTTTGATGCTGACAGGTTTCCTGCTCAGAAAGCTCTAAATAGCCCTAGCTGAAAAAAAACCCCTAAAATAGAAAAATGCAAGATTATCTTCTCTGGGACAGCTTCATCAGAGGAGTTCACCACCAGAAGCTTGACAAGGTGATACTTGGCAGAGTAGCAGTGAGTTTGTGGAGGCTGCTACAGTTTGTCACCCAGCAGTCATGAGATTTGCTGCTCTCAGTGTCACCCACCAAAACTGCAGCCCATATTGCCTCGTTCCTTGTGTTGTTCCTTTCCTCTCAGAGTAACTCAGGATGGAGCAGGGATCCCTCTGGGTACAGACAAGCTGTTTTTGTGGAGAATAGTTCATTTTCTCACACACTGGCTTACACCAGTTAAAGCTCATAGACCTTGCATTTGTCTGTGCACAGTGTCTTAGAAATGTGTTTTGTGCAAGATGTGTGTGAGTTATTTGTGTGTCATGACACAATTCTGTGGCTGAGGCTTCCCCCAGTACTGGTTGAACATTTGCTTTGTATTTGTATATATGTATTTTTAAAAAGGAAGGTTGCATTTATATAGGCGTTTGTAGCTCAAGATGAAGAATTTAGGAAATGGGGAGGTATAGGAAAACTGCTTTAGGAGTGATTTGTCCCCAGAATTTTGAGGCACCTAAATAAGTTTCACATGGAACCCTCATTTCTTTCCCTGAGTTGAAGTAGATTTTGAAATCCAGACTCTAACACTAACAGGTTGAATGCAAAAAAAATGGCATTAGTGCAACTTTGTATTGAGGATTAGCTGTCCAAGGTCATTTTTAGCCTGGAGAAATAAAGTTAAGCTTTATTTATATAAGGCTGATTTGGGAAAAAAAAGTTTCTTCCCACAGGATCGTTGGAAAGAGGCAAATTTAGAGAAGAATGCTTTCTTGGACAGCTTTGTGGCATTCGGAGGAGGGAAGCATCAGTGTCCAGGAAGGTCAGTGAAACAGCTGGAGTTTATTTATTCCCAAACCCTGCAGAGAACAACTCTCTTGAACTGGGCTCCCCTTACACTTGGAGATAAAGTGTTTGCTTTGCTCTTTGTCAGTCCCCTAATGTTCAGCATCATCTGCACCTTGTTTAAACTGATTTGAAAGGGGTTTCATTCCTGGAAAAGACAGGTCAAGTCACAGCGTAAAAGCAGAATCTGAGACCAGTGTATCAAGGGATATTTTTTACCCCTCCAGGGAGGAAAGTCAGCCTGGCTGTGCCTCTGCTGAGGTGTCTTTTCATCAGGAGAGAGTTGCTCCACTTCCAGACACGCCAGTATACAGACACAGGCATTTAGGTTACCTTAAACCAGTTCTAAACAAACCCACAGAACATTTCTCTGGTCTGAGACTCTCTCTACATCCTCTACTCTGCCACTGACATCTTTGCTGATCTTGAAATGTCTTCACCGTCTCTTCTCTGTTTTCATCTTATTTTTGCATTAAGGCCCACAAAATTGTATAATGGCTTAAACTGCAGATCCTATCTCACTTCACTCCTCCAGCAATGCCAGCCTTGGTACTTCCTGCATTCCTTCTGCTGTTTTCTCTGCTGTCCCTCTTCCTGGAAGAAGTCCCAGGGAGCCAGCTGCTCCTCGTTTCTGTGTTCAAACATCTCTATGCTCAATCCTCTGCCTTCAAAACCTGGTCTCCTCTGACACACAAGTGACCAAGAATCCTTAGATCATCCTTAGTAATTTTATCTCCAGTTCCCTGTGGAGCAAGGAATCTGTAGGGTGTTGCAGAGGATCTGCATTCTGGAATCTGCATTCTATAGTAGCCTAGACATGAGTGCTAGATAAACTTCCTGAAGGCATTAAAGACATGAACAAAATGAACAAAACTGCATTCACCACGTAGGTTTGCCAGAGGGAAGTGCTCACTCACTGCTCTACCTCCATGCCTTGTACCACATTCCTGAGCTAAATATGAGCACAGCCTCATTCCCAGCAAGAGCGACAGCAAAATTCACAAGAGGCATCTGCAGGTACAGGGAAAGCTGCACAACAATGTTTCTGAAAGCTGCTTGTGTATCTATCCTGACCTATTTCTTTGTTCAGGCTGTTCTCTGATAACATCTTTAAACTAAGTTTTTGTTTAGAAAGAAAAGTACAACATTTCTACATAGACAACAGATGGAGAATCTTTTTCTTGCTGAGAGACAAAAAAGGCCTTTCAGACCCTTTGGCAATCCACATGGTAACACACACCTTCAAGATTTTCAGCAATAATTGTAAAAGAATAATGTGATGGTCTTAAAAAAGCAGAAAATTAAATCAAGGGTTGTATCTAGATTCCAGGTTGCAGATTTCCTTGATATGACTGAATGAAACAATGATATTTCAAGTTTAAAATGCATTTTTATTTAATTCAGTATTGAGGTTTATAAATTAGATGTATGAAACATTTAATTTCTCCATTGCAAAAGTTCAGCATGAAATTAAAAGCCAATTTAATCAAACTGAAAGCTAGCAAATAACTTACTTGTCAAATATTCTAGCAAACTGCCATGGGAAGAGCTCCCAAAAAGCCATTTCTGTGCCATTTTTTTTACCTTAACAGAAAAATTTGATGTTGGTTTGACTGCTTTGGTTGAATCAGGTGATTATTGTCTGTATGACTGTGCTTAGCTTGGGTCTGTGGGGCTTTCCAGCTTCCCTCCACACCTGCCAGGCCAACTCCATGTGCAGTCAAGTGGTCTCCTCCCCTGTGAATTCCTCCATAGCTGTTTTATCCAGGTTTTCCAACATCTCTCTGTAGAAGAGCAAGGTAATATTACTATTTTAACGGGGTGTATAAGACTTAAGTCTAAACTCTGCAAGTGAGTAATCCCATGACCTGGCAGAGGTGCACAACAGTGAATACAGAAAGCTCTTGTGCAGATCAGCATTAAAAACCAACAGCCTGGAGGAGTTCACCTGCAGTTATCCAAAATCTTCTCCAGCCTAAGAAGGACCTTTGTGAGAGTGTTACAGAAAAAGGAAATCGTGCCCTTGGGTCTCCTACTGCATCCTAATGCTGACGCATTAAATAATAACTCCCACTGTCACTGCTCTCTGATGTCATTGGGCTCCCAGCTGTATTATATAACTTTATATAGCACAATTAGTCATATGGTCTTTTCTGTGTTTGACTGCCTTCTCACTCTTAGGAAGTTATTTCAAGTCAGCAAGCGTTAGGAGAGCATAAATGTTTATACAGTGGAAAAATCCATAATGGTAAGGGGCTGGTTTAAAACAGGGTGTCAGAGGGATCCTGTCAGTCCAAGGCTTCACCGCAAAGAAGGGGCAGCCACCACATCCATGTTCTGTGCTGACCAAAGCTACAGCACGTTTTCTTATGGAAGATAAACTTTCAGGAGTGTAAAATATGTCAAAGACACCCTGTTTTCTACCTGGTGATAAAACACGTGATGTCCAAGGTGGACAGCCACTGTTTTACTCCATTCTCTTGCAGATGGTTTGCGATCATGGAAATCCAGTTGTTCGTTGTGCTGTTCCTGTACAAGTATGAATTTGTGCCATTGGATGCAGTACCAAAGGAGGTAAGAGATCCATGCATTCCCCATCTTTATACCCTTCATTCATCAGGCTCAGCTGAACAACCACGCTCAGCTGTGCTTATGTAAATTTTGAGAGGAGTATTATAAATTATGTAGTGAATAACTCAATCTTTGTTTTAACTCAGAAAATCCAAACTAATTCCAGCAATTCCAGTGCGTTGGGCTGCACTGCCTATACAACAAAGTGCCTACAAGAGTGTTTTGTCTCATTGTTGCCTAAACATTACCAGAGATTTCATAATTGCTTTCTGCTGCTGACAAAAACAGTAAATATGGAACAGGACCGTTAATACTTTAAAGATACAGAATAAGATGCAGCACTTGTAGTGTTCTTCCACTCCATATTCAGGGTGGAAGGTAAATATTAGGGTAGGACTGAATAAGCAATTGTGACACAGAAAGGTTTTACCATTAAGGGAGAATGGCACGGTCTCCACTTCATTATTTGAATATTTTGAAAATATTGAAAACTGTGAGAGTCTCTTAAGAGCTCATGTGGAATTCTGGCAGAGTGACTGGAATAATAATTAACCATGAAGGCCCTACTCAATGGCTTTGGCAAAGCCAAGAAATACTCTTGGAATTTGGTCTTGGTTCTCTATAGAACTGAAGATCCAAGAATGTTTATATCTTCATGTTGAAGCATGATGGTAATTCCATCAACTGAACTAACTTCAGTGTTTTTACTGATTTTCTTCTTCCTTCAGAGCCCTTTACATTTGGTGGGGACGCAGCAACCCATGGCACCATTCCGGGTCCAGTATAAATGCAGGGAATGAAAGCACTGAGCTTCCTTTGCCAGCCCAAACTGGATGGATGAATGGATGGATGGATGGACCACTGAGCTGCTTCCCTATGCCACACCTTCAGATAGGTTATCTGCCTGAAGCTTTCTTGATTTCAAATTTCAGTGCTGTACATTGTGCTGTGCCAAACCAGTGCAGTCATACCTGTGCTCCTCCCCTGTTGCCCCCCTCCTAGTGCTTGAATCCAAGCTCTCCTGCTGCATTCATAATTTGTGGGTCAGTTATTCACAGGGTTTGCAAATCTGATATACTAAACTCGCCAAACAAACGTTCAGGACAAAAAGCTGCAGTGTCTGGAAATCCTGTGTGGAAGCTGTGCCAGAACCAGTGGAAAAGCAGCTCCCTTGGGCCAGGGCACTGCTTCCTGCAGGTTGCTTCAAACCAAGTGGTGCCTCATGCTAAGAAATCAAATTGGTAACAACAAACAACTCCCTGGTGCTGGTGCACACAAAATCCAGGACAGGCTGAGCAGAGACCTTCAGCTCCACAGCCTGATAAAGTGTTGTGACTTGTGTGTTGTTGCCTGTGTGGGCAGGTGAAGATCTGGCCTGCTCTGCCTACAATCAGCGCCAACTTCTTGCAAATGAAATGCATCTGTAATGGAAAAATTGAAAGCATTTGGGATCTTGTTCCACTGGAGCACCTAAAATTTCTGCTGAGCTTTATTTGCTCCACAGGATTGAGAACCAGTCTGTGCATGAATTTGCAGTGGAAGTTTGACCATCATGTTTGGCTTCCAAAAAAAAAGTGATTGCAAGAAAAGCTGTTGCTGCTCATGAGACTGGCTGGCTAATATCTTGAACACCTTTGCCTTCCCTATCATATGACTTACAGAACAAATTGCACAAATCTAAGAATATTTAATCCTATAAAGAATATCTAGTAAAAGTTGTTTGAAGAAGCTGTCAGATAAGTTCGGATACCAACACTTTAACTGCTGTCAGATTTCATAGACAATAATAGCTGGCATGTATTTTTTAGTCTTATAAGTAAAGATTATTCATCATTTTAAAAGTATTTGCAAAAAATGCCCCACACAAATAGGCTTTTGACAACAGTAAAAACTATGGGAATAACATGCACAGGAAAATAACACATTGTATAATTCATTACATGGTTGGCTTACCTTGGTTATGGATAGAACAACTTCAATGATTTATATGGCTGGAAAATGATTCATCCAACTTTTAATTTAGATCATAATGGTTAACTCTGCAAGAGTTAACTGCAGTTTCAGTGTCCCTTCCATTACTGAAAGCCATTCCCTTGGATTTCATGCGTGGTATAACCTGGAAGTGTGCATTTTAATTTTAAAATTTGGAAATGTCCACAATATCTGTAAGGCCAGGTTGGGCCTTGGAGAAACCTGGTCTAGTGGAAGGTGTCCCTGCTCATGGCAGGGGATTGGAACTGAGTGATCTTCAAGGTCCCTTCCAACCCAAACCATTCCATGATGATTTTTACATATACTTTGCACTCACAGACCTTCCCCCGATCTGCTAGAGCAGGGAGCAGGATGAAGCCGCTGGTGCTGCTTCTGTGAGTGCTGAGTGTTTCTGTCTGAGCTGGTCAGTGGAACCATCAGTTTGTGGATGTGCCTGCTGGGCCCAGGGATATGGGGCTGCAGCAGCCTCACCTCTGTGGGGCTACCAGATTTAGCAACTCCCAATCAGTCGAGAATCCACCATGAAAATATTTGTCCTGAAAGGCTGGACATATTTTCATTAGAAGTGCTGGGTTTTGAGAGGAAAGAAATACCTGTTCAAGGCAGAAAGATACCAAACACTCAGGTGAAAAAAAGTGGGATTGACTGTGGGATCCCATCACTGCCCTGTAGTGGCTGACAGCTCCAGGCACTCGCTGTACTTTCCAAGGTGGAAAAAAACAAGGGAGGTGGATTAGTAAAGCAATGTGGTGGTCAAGTGATAGAGCTAAATGGGGTCTTCTGCCTGGAAATAAACCAGAAGCTTCTGGGGGAGGGAAAGACTTTCCCATGGGACAGGGTAAAACGGGCATTAAAAGGTCATCGCGATACCGTGCGCAGGAGTGGATTAAGAGTATCTAAATTATTCTTCTTCAAGTGCTTGTCCAATCTACTTTTAAATACAGCAGTGCCAAATTTCCATGGGGGAGCTGTCCTCTTACCTGACCCTCCCTGCTGTTAGAAAGCTGTCCTGTCTATCAGTAACAGAAGCCAGAATGAGGTTTTATCCACACCAGTACCATAAGACTGTAAGAAGCAGAAGATTTTTAATCCCACAGAGAAATAAAATGTATTTCGCTCTACCTTTGTATTTCTACCTTCTGTATGAAGTCTGGATGTTAAAGGGAATGCAATGGAGCATCCCTCAAAAAACATCTTAGAAAATGTTCTCCTCCAGACAGGGCAAAGGCCAGATGTACCTGATAAATAATTCCAGTGTCTAAGCCAGTGAAACAATGGAGTTGTCTAAATGAGGAAATCTAGTGTTATGAGAAATGAGCAATAAAACTGTCAAATCAATTTTCCTTTAATAATTGTATATCAAAGAAGAGTTTCAGGGGAAAAAAACCCAAGGAAACTAACACATTGCAGCCAAACCTTTTTCTATACTTTTGAAGAGATTATAAACATTTTTCCTGAAATCATGAATTTCCTGTGGAAAAAAAACCTCATAAAAACATTTTGAGTTAGAATTGTTGACCTACTGCAAGTGAATCTTCTCCAGTCAGTGCAATGAAAAGATCACCTACAGTATCAGCAGCCACCTCCCAGGGTAATCACAACTTCTTTCATGTCTTCCCTCTAATGAGGCTCCCCGAAGGCCCCTCTCAAGTCAAGTATTTCAAGTGGTCTCTTTCTCTTTCCTGTGCCACTGACTGTCACAGAACCCAGAAGTTTAGGCTTAGCACGTACACCTCCTCGAAATAGCTGTCTGGGGACTAAAAGATAGGGCTGTGGCCATTGAGAGGTGGGCTAAAAATAATTACTTGCCCTCAAAAAGAAATTAATTCTAAGGCCCTCTCTCTGTGCTGGGCTTAAGCGCTGTGCCAAGCAAAACTCGACTTAAGCGTGTGTTTTGCCTTAAACAAACACTTAAAATGGATTTGTGGAGTAAGAATGGATTTTGATTTAAACACAGGCTTAAGTGCTTTGCTGAACCAGGGTCCAAATGCCTCAGTCCCTAACCTGTTGTTTACAATTAGTCTTGGCATCTGTGTTGTAATTTTAAGGACACACAAAGGTTAGTGGAAATACTGAGGTGGCTTTGCTCATTTTAGGTGGAACTGGCACATGTGAAAGAATTTTAGGAAGCATTTATAGCCCAAACCAGTAGTGCTTGTTGGCAACAAGCATCTTTCCCAGTTATTTGGTACATTCTAAATGCGTGGCTCATCACACGGCAAAAAATATTCCCTCTCTGCCAGAATGTGGTGGAGGGGGAATTAAGCACAGGAAAGGCATTCAAAAGATAGCAAGCACTTAATTGCAACAGCCAAGGAGAGGCTTTCATCGTGTGGCCACTCTTGAATGACATTGGACATGAGACTGATTGGAACAATGTTATTTGGGTTTTTCACTTTGATCATAAAATTACCAGGAAAGGCTTAATGGAGTTTTAAATATCTTGTTTCCATGAGAGTCCTGGGAGGATAATTATAGCACTGAAGTCTTTACAAAGATAGAGCATTTATAAAATGATATTATCTGAGGTCTCCAATGGGTAATGCAGGGAATTCTGCACTCTATTCCCAGCTCCCCTATTGAGTCACTGTACTCTTTGGGTGAATCACTTCATCCCTGTTTCTTCACATGGGCAATAATGGCAATTACCTACTGCTGCAAAGTCTCTGTGGCTTAAAAGTTGTAGGTGTGTTGTTCCTACTCATCAGAGCACTCCTGCCTGATTATGGATAGCAATGGGTGTCTGGAAGGCTTTGAATGAGCTACATGCTTTCCTGATGTGTGCTACTGGTAAATCACACTACTTGTAGAGTTACAGTCAAAACATTCAGGAGAAATATTTTAAATCTCTTAATTCACACTTTTTAAGAGGATGATGTAACAGGTGTACCCCACAGTCTGCAGAAATACTTTGGTTTTAATGCGAAACTTGGAATTTAAAGACTATGGACAAGTTTTTTGTTGAGTAAAAATATAAATTCCTTTCATAAAACCAACCCCTGCAGAGGAGCATTTTCCGAAAGGTTGAGTAGCAGCTACCTGTGAGTAGGAACTACACCTGTACTCTAACTTTCCTCAGCTGTACTAGGCTTTTACAGCTTTGGAGACTTCATGCATCATCTTTCCAGTTTTAAAAAAGGCAAGCGAGGAAGCAGTGATGGCAAATGAAGAAAGGACTGGGTCCAAGCTCTAGAGGGATACTTTGCCTGAAGGGCCTAACATGGATTTTGGATACAAGAATTTCAGTGCTGGAGAGGAGATCCTACACCTCCCACCAATGGCACTGGCTGTGTAAGCACCCTGGCTGGGATTGCAAACAGCTGCTGATAAATTTGAGAGACATTAGAGCTCTCCAATAGTGGATGGGCCTTTGGAGCTTGCTGTGCCTTTTTGCAGTGGAGTGAAATGAAAATGAGCAAATTCCCACCTGAAACAAGGTAGAAATGCAGATCAGGAAATGAAAATTTTTACCAAGCACTGAAATGACATTTCTAGATGAATAGTCCTGACAGCAAAATTGCCCATTTTTCTGAAACAGAAGCTCTTGATGTGGGGTGTGTGCATTCCTGGGGTGCAGAGAGGAGGCAAAGGCAACCTGATTACTCTTCAGGAATCTGCAAAACATAAATCAGGAGAGTCTGAAGGCCTAAATTCTCTATATGGGCATCCTGCTTCCATAAAGCAACTTCTGGGTAGTCTACAAAGGCATAAAAGATCTTTTCTGGGGGTATAATACTCAGATCAAGTCATCACAGGTGGGCAGAGAAGCCTAAACCTAGAGAAGATCATGTTCTAAGCATAATTAGGGAATGAAAGGAATTGGCATTCCCTTTTACCTGGGTCCTTGCTCGGAGACAATTACCAGTGATTTCTGTGAAGATCTGACCCAAATAAGAGACAAGTGAGGCTCTGTGGATGTGATGTAGTCCCTCAGCACTGCATGTCCAGAGTCCTCTCGCTGTGGGGTCTTGCTCTGGAAAAGCTGGATCCAAGTGAAAGATGGAGCTCTGTCACACCTTCCCATGTCAAAGGTCTCAATTGTAACTAGATTTGACTCTTTTGAATTAAACACAAAAGTTTCACTGGGTTCATAGTGTTGGTTTTTGTAACTGCTAACATAGATCCACAGGCAATTTCAAGGCATTGGCCTTTTATCTGGCCTTTATTCTGAAGATCATCATTTCTTATCATGAAGATCATGCTCAGAAAAGCATTAAGTGTCCTTCTGTTTGCTTGACACCAGAAGAAAGTCAAGTGCTTTCCAGCACTTTCCTTGGCCCCCTGAATGTGATTCCCAGGTTAAAATGGATAAGCAGTGCAAGATACTCAAAGAGTTCTGCTCTGTAAGTAATTCTTGACAGCTGAAGATACTGCCTTTGATGCTCTTCTGTCCAAATCTTGGTATTATGATCTACTATTTTAAGCTCATTTATAGAACTGGAATAATACACAGATAAAAAAAGATGATTACTAGGGTCTTTTCAGGCATTAAAGCTGAGGTTTGAAGTTCCTTTTTCTGAAAAAATAAACCAAAGAATGTTTTACTATCTGAAAACCTGGCAACTGGTCTTTGCTTACCATGAACTGAAATCAAGCACCCCTTTGTAAAAAGCCAGTTTTATCACAATGATTTGATTGTTCCTTAAAATAATAAAAAAGCCCCAAATCAGCAGGAGATGATTTGAGTCTTTGCTTTGGGTATTAATCAATATATTCAGCTAAATTTTTCTTACAGACTCTGGCCTTGCAGCCTGGTTCAGAGGTTTTGTGGACATGCACAGTTGTACATTCAGGAGTGTGGGTCTGCAGGAAATGAGTTCTCTATGTATCCCCAAGCCAGGACAAATCCAAGTGATTTGTTGCAATCACAAATCTGCCCTGAGCTGCCACACCTGCCAGCTTGGATCTGCACCTGGGGAGGCACCTCGATCCCTCCACACGGAGATGTGGCAGCCTTGGCATCTTTGTACAAGGAGCTGAAGGTGGAAGCTGAGCAAAGGTGGGAACTGGGGCTGTCCTGCCTCCTGGGCTCTGATCTCTCACAGCCTGGGAGTGTGCTGTGCCACTGGATGTCACAACCTAGGAGTGTGCTGTGCCACTGGGTGTCACAGCCCGGGAGAGTGCTGTGCCACTGGGTGTCACAACCTAGGAGTGTGCTGTGCCACTGGGTGTCACAGCCCAGGAAAGTGCTGTGCCACTGGGTGTCACAGCCCGGGAGAGTGCTGTGCCACTGGGTGTTACAGCCCAGGAGAGTGCTGTGCCACTGGATGTCACAACCTAGGAGTGTGCTGTGCCACTGGATGTCACAACCTAGGAGTGTGCTGTGCCACTGGATGTCACAACCTAGGAGTGTGCTGTGCCACTGGATGTCACAACCTAGGAGTGTGCTGTGCCACTGGATGTCACAACCTAGGAGTGTGCTGTGCCACTGGATGTCACAACCTAGGAGTGTGCTGTGCCACTGGATGTCACAACCTAGGAGTGTGCTGTGCCACTGGATGTCACAACCTAGGAGTGTGCTGTGCCACTGGATGTCACAACCTAGGAGTGTGCTGTGCCACTGGATGTCACAACCTAGGAGTGTGCTGTGCCACTGGGTGTCACAGCCTGGGAGAGTGCTGTGCCACGGGGTGTCACACCCTGGAGTGCTGTGCCACTGGGTGTCACAACCCAGGAGTGTGCTGTGCCACTGGGTGTCACAACCCTGGAGTGCTGTGCCACTGGGTGTCACAGCCTGGGAGAGTGCTGTGCCACGGGGTGTCACACCCTGGAGTGCTGTGCCACTGGGTGTCACAGCCTGGGAGAGTGCTGTGCCACTGGGTGTGTTGCTGGGCTGGCTGCCTGAAAGGGACATCTAGAGCAGGATGCTCCCCAAGGTGGCACTGGAGCAGCCAAAGGACACAGTCTAGACTAGAGGCCCTGTTTCATCTTCCCTTTCCTTTTTAATTTCCATTTACTGTTCCCATCTTCCCTAGGAACTTCCCTAGGAACTTCATTTTCCCCCCTGCCAACTCAGCTGTTAAACTCAGCTTACATTTTCCTTCAGGAGTTTCAGATATCCAGGCTGCCAAATACCTGAAAACCTTAAAGCTGCAGTGCAGCACTGCAAGGGTAAGCCTGGCAGATCAGTGCCACTTCTGAATGGACTGGCAGTTCCTTCTGGAGCTCTGTCACACTGCTGGGAGAGCAGGAGGAAGGGGCAGAGCCTTCCCTCTGGCTGATGTGGGAGGGGGACGCTCCTCAGAGGTTGCTCTGCTGCAGTGACTCAATGCTGTGGAAGCTGTGACTGCCCAAAAATATCTGTGTCACCAAGACCGTTTCCATTTTGCCATCTCCAGTGTTCCCCTTGCACAAGGGCTGGCAGGACAGGGCCACTGGCACCAACCACTGTCTATCACTGATGGGATCTATACAAGATCACTGCTAAAATATAGCAAAAACCATAATATAAATACAAGCATACACAAAGATAAAGTGTGTAAGCAAAACATGTCTTTGCAGAAGTGTTGAAAAAGTACGTTTTTACTTCTAGGCACAATTCAGGCTCAAAAACATAGTCTCAATTGTTACTTACCTGCTTGTGCTGCTTATTTTCCATTAAGTGAATGTGTATGTGGTGTCATGTGCTAACTAATAACTCATCACTCACAGCCCTCTGCTTCCCATGATACTCCAATTATGCCTTCAGTAGTCACTTAAAAGTGTCAGAATAATGAATGAAAATTTCAGAGAAGAAAGAAAAACACAAAAAGCTTGAAGATTATGGATCACACTTTAAGAGATTGAAACACATAAATTTTTTTAATGACCTCTCAATATAAACAAAGCTCCTTAAAATGACATTTTGGAAAGCCTTTCTGTGTCAATCTCTGTAATTAAGGATAAAGATTAATAAAAGGTGAAGAAATCTTGTACAGTGGCCTTCTCCATCAAACCTGTCTAGCACTGCTTCAGAACCAGGGCTCCTAAATTCTACTTCTCAACAATTAATAAACATTAATTACCACACTATTTGCTTTATAGGAGTAAATTGTGTCTTGCAGTGAATTACACTCTGTGGCCTTCTAATTAGCACATATAAAAATAGAATTTCTAGTAGCTTTGTTTTCTTGTTTACATTCTGAAGCAAATTAAATAATATATTCATAAGCTCAGTCTGTATTTAAATACCCAAATAAGCATCTTGATTTTTCAGAGCCCCCACAACTCTGAGTGTCACACAGTGCTTCTGAAAACCAGGCCATTTATTTAGGTGTCTATATTTAGGTACATGAGTTTGAAGCGTTTGGCTTGAGGTCACATAGCTATGGCTCATTGCATTTTTTTATTTCCATTTGGGTCACAATGGGCAAGTCACTTCTAATAATTCTCATCACAAATGTGAGAAATAGCAGGAGAGGTGGTAA
This sequence comes from Climacteris rufus, assembly GCA_013398175.1. Lineage (NCBI taxonomy): Eukaryota > Metazoa > Chordata > Aves > Passeriformes > Climacteridae > Climacteris > Climacteris rufus. Next base: position 82,859 of record VZRZ01006935.1, read on the forward strand.
GAATTGCTTACTAAAAACAACCAGGATGCTTAGCACTTCCTCAAATATGTGGAGTTTCCCTCAGAGAGGAGTAAAGTTTTTTAAAAAGGTAGAAATCAGTGCATCAGAAAGGTAAGACAGTGTGTTTAGAGACTGAACTTAAACTGTGCTTATTTCCTGGACTGGATTTTCTGACATCTTTGTCATTCCCTCTATGACCTTATGACCACTTTGACAAGCCAGATGTTTCAGCTTCCTGTAATTTCACTGGGTAAATCCTAGAAACCAAGTGCTCCTGCTTGTTCACACATGGCAGCAAACCACAATTTATTCTTGAGGAATTTGAGCTGACATCATCAGTCATGCTCTTGAGTTGTGGCTACACCTCCAAGACTGCTTTGGAATTTGCACAGTAGCTTGTGCAGGCCTTGACCTTAATGAACCAGTCATGAAATGAAGAGAGAAAATCTCTTGGAAAAGGAACCAGGAGTAAAATACAAAATTTTAAAGAAACAAGGAACAAAATGAAAACCTGTATTTCAGCATCCTCATTCAAACGGGAAAATTTGCATCTGGCCATAATATTTGAGATCTGAGAGAGCTGCACTTGTGCTGTAAGGATGTTGTTTGTTACTGAACAAAAGGGTTGTGTTTTTCTTTCTTGAAATGGAGGTTGTTTTAAAAGTCAGTGAAACTTGTTTTTCCCCTTGATCTATCATGCATCTAGGCTGAAAAAAACATCCCTTGGTTAAAAATATTCCTTCAACAGAAATGGGGACGTGCCATTTTTGTTGTCTTTAAAGCTGAGGGTTAGCTATAAGACACTAAAGCTCTGTATTGTGGGTCTTTATGTTAGATAGGGAATTTTGGCAATGGTGAATCAAAAAGCCTTTTATTTTTTTCCAGCAACTCTCACTCTCAGAAGTAGATGTAAAATGGACGAGTCCTTTGTTCCTGTTCTCATTGCCTTAAAAGACATGAGCTCCCTGTCTGACCTCTGTCTGCTCCTGAAGATGCTCAGAAACAACAGGGATATGCCAGAGAGGATTTAAGGAGCAAGAGAGCCAAATGCAGGGGGTGTTCCATTGTCAGGCTGGGAGCTCAGGGGTCCCAGAGCAGTGCCACAGGTTCTTACAGAATCACAGAATGGCTTAGAAGGGACCTTAAGGATGATCTCATTCCAACCCCCTGCCATGGGACACCTTCCACTAGCCCAGGTTGCTCAGAGCCCCATCCAAGCTGGCCTTGGACACTTCCAGGGATGGGGCAGCCACAGCTTCTCTGGATAACCTGTTCCAGGACCTCACCAGCCTCACAGTAAAGAATTCTTCCAAATATTTAATCTAACCCTGCCCTCCTTCAGCTTAAGGTAATTTTCCTTGTTCTATCACTCCATGCCCTTGAGAAAAGTCCCTCTGCAGCTCTCTCGCAGCCTCTTTAGGTACTGGAAGCCCCCTCTAGGTACTTTTCCATATATGCCTGACCCCCACACACCAGATTTGGAGAGAACAGGCATCCCTGTGCACAGCTGGAGCATGTGCTTCCCTGCATCTCCAAAGCATCAAAGGAAACAGCTCTGCTCCATGATCACCCTGCTCATGGAGTGACATGTGCAAGGGCACTACAGGCACTGAAATTTTACAGCAGGTGAAGGATACTCTCCTTTTCTGCAGCAATTTTTTTATTTGTGCAGTGATTATTCCTGTACCCAGAACTATGCAAAATGCTCTGCAGATAAAATCAAAAAGGGACTGCATTTGCTTTGCACATTTTTGTTTTTCTCTACAAAATGTTGCAGCTAAGCTGCTCTGCAGTTGCTGTGCACACAGACACTGGAGAGGTGTTGAGGCAATGTTGTGTCACTGCACTGAGTGACTGGGTGATAAACTGGCAGATGAAGTTCAGCAGTGACAAGTGCAAAGCAATGCACAGGGGAAAAAATAACCCCAACCACACACACAGAGAGACACTGGTTCCAGCTATCACTTGCACTACAGGAGATCTGGAGACTGAAGTGGAAAGCCCTCTGGCAATGTCACTGTGGGGCTAGGAAGTGATCAAAAAGGGGAACTGAATGTTAAGAACTAGTAGCTCCCTCCTTAGATGATGAGGGGACCTCCAAAGTCAGAAGACTCTGTCACCTAGATGCTCAGAGTTACTCAAAGTCCCTTGGCCATGCAGCTCTTGTCTATTCCAGATCCAGCAAAATGCAATAGTCATTTTAGCAGAATCAAAATTTTAAAGAAAGTAGTGTTTTCTTGTAAAATTAGAAAGGCTAGAGAGGCTAAAGTTTCCCACTGAAAAGAGAGAAAACCACAGGAGCTACAAAGAGGGATAGCTGAAGGGAAATCAAAATAAAGTCTGGAAAATAATAATAGGATCACTATGAGAGTGGTTTGGGTTGGAAAAGACCTAAAAGATCACCCAGTTCCACCCCCTGCCATGGCAGGGACACCTTCCACCAGCCCAGGTTGCTCCAAGCCCCATCCACCCTGGCCATGGACACTTCCAGAGATGGGGCAGCCACAGCTCCTCTGGGCAACCTGTGCCAGGGCCTCCCCACCCTCACAGTAAAGACTTTCTTCCTAATATCTAATTTAAACCTGTCCTCTTTCAGTTTAAGGTCATTCCCCTTGTCCTACAATGATGGTGAGAAGGTATAAACAATAAATTTACTGCCTCTCTAGCAAGGGAACGCTTAAAGAGGAATAAGACTTGACATTGTTTTTACACAGTGAAGAATTATCCTGTCACAGCACACTGTGGAAAGCAAAACCACAAACGGGCTCCAAAAGAGTTGGAAAAAGTCCTAGAGAACAGGACACTGGTAGCTACTAAGTGGAGTAGGATAAAACCCTGAGTTCCAGAAACCCCTACCTCCCTAGTTGCTGGAAAATTATAAGGTAAATGGGAGAATATAGAGTCTGTTTCCACACTGATTTACTAAGGATCCAGTCTTGGCTGTTGGAAACAAAATACAAAGCTAACTGTGTTTTTTATATTCTTAAAAAGTAACAGAAATAATCAAGATTATAATGCTGACAGAGTCAACATTAATTTTACTTGCTTTATCCACTCTAATCTCCAGGCTCAGCCATTTGCAAGAAATAATAATCCATATCTGGCCAAAGAATTTGGGATTATCCCAGTGAGCAGAAATGTAAAAGATGAAGCATTCACTTCTTCAGCATCTACAGATTTTGAGGCATTACTTACTCATTTCTTCTGAAAAGAGGAAACTTTGTCACCAAAGCTCCTGCAAAGGCTGCAGGACTTAGCCAGGGTTTGTGTTTTGATGATCAGAAATCAGGGTAACATGACTGGGGGGAAGGGGGCAAAATCCTTTGGTTCCAGTGCTTCAATTGTGTCAAAATTCACCATAGCTGCTTCAGCACACTTGAGAGGCCACTTCTGCTTACAGATTAAATCTGGAGATGGGAAGCAGGTGCAGACTGAAGGTAATGAGCAGCTCAGGGTTGGGAGCAGATGGGCCAAGCCTGGGCTCTGGGATATCAGTAACAAACTCCCACTCTGTTCTGGGGGATGAGCTCACAGCCCTGCTCGTGGATCCTGCAAGTGGCAGCTGTTTTATCACCTCCTGTGGTATCTTCTCCAGAATTACAGCTTCCTCCAGGTTTTGGCACTCTACAACTGCTTGGCTTGTGGGAAGACAATCACAGCTTTTAGAAAGCACAGGGTGCATGGCCTGAACAACTCTGGGGTAAAGGGTGGGACTCCATGAAGGACATTCTATTACTTGCTCTCATTCTCTTCTTTTGGCAACACTATTTTTTTGTGTATAAATAATACATTACTTTGTGACCTTTCCTAATAGAAATATTTAATGGTTATAATAGGAGATATTAAAATCCTGCAATTGTTGCCTTTCTCATAATTATCTAGTTTGAAGGACATTTTACTGCAAACAGTGGAATTTAGGTTTTATTGTACCCCTTCATCTTAGCAGTAATGTCTGGATGCATATAAACCCAACCTTGGCATTCCTGATTTTTCCTGAGCATGGGTTAGCTTGCTTGCAAAACTGTAGAGATTCCTATTTTACCACAAGGAAAATGCATGCTAGAGCAACTTCATCACAATGCAAATATTCTTCCCAATATGAAAATTAATAAAAATTGAGACACAAGACACAGTTAAGAGGATGGGGATAAGAAGACACAAGGAAATTGTGTAACAAAATGCAGGACAGAAAAAGCCCAGTGGATGCTCTTCCTACTCAGAATATTAAAATAACACATCATGCAAAGGGAACACACATAAATGGAGACAAATGAAGATATCCTACCAGGTTTAATTCTCAAAACAAAACCAACAAGCATATAATTTGATTTAAAACCTGATTAGTTTATATTGTGACATCTTTGGTTCCACAGCTTGCTTTCTCTTCTGCATAATGCCTAAACCAGTAAGACCATGGTCAGGGATTGATATTTTAGGCACAAGGACAAACCAATGAAAATAATAATTACTGTTATAAGTTTCCTATTATACATTAAAAAATAAAAGTAGAACCAAAGCAGAAAGCCTGAAAGGAGGCTAAGACAGATATGCATCAAGGCATAAGTCAGTCCTTAGTTAAGGGGCCAGAAACTCTTCTGTTTCAAGTATAACAACCTCCAATGCAGTGCTCTTTGCTGCCTGCAGAGATAAGGTGGGATACACTATTGATTTCATTCCTCACACCATTTATTTTCTGCTATTATTGGAAAGTGCTGCTATAAATGGCACACATCTTTTTATATATTTTTAACTAATGGAGAATTATTCCTTACATAGATTTTTATAGGGTATTTAATAATTATATGGCAGTCTTCTAGTTCTCCATTACATTCTATAGATTTTCAAAGCCATCTTTACAGAAGCCTATTTACATTTCTGTATCACCCTATTGATTAAATGCCTTTGTATTACATTCCAAAGCAGAGAGACCACAGAAAATCAGCATTAGCCTCTGACGTTTAGCAGCCTGGGATGTACGGCTGGAAGAGAGCAAATAGCCCTTCCTTTAATAAAACGTGCCTGGGGGGCATCCCAGGGCTTTCTGTTCTCTTTAAAATTATGACCAGCTTCAGCCTTTTTCCACTGGAAAAGTGACATTCCTTAAGAGTCCTACAAATGCAGCTTCGGGCCTCGTCCCTGTGGGGAGATGGCCCTGATTCATCTGTTGGCCTGAAGAACTGGATCCATTGCAGATGGAGCTGGCTCCAAAGGACACTTGGGGTGTTGGTGGTCACAGGTGGGAATGGTCTTGGGAGCTCCATCCCCCAGAGCAATTAGGACCCTGCAACATCACCACGGGAGGGGTTAGGGGTTGTCACTAAAACCGTGGCGAGTGCACTGGCACTGTGAGGGCGTCCATCCTACTTCTCTCTCCATCCCCCTCCACCTTTCCCCTGCCTCATCCCATCCTACCAGCCCTTCTCACTCCCATTCTATCCCATTCCACCTCTCTCCTACCCCATCCCTCCTCACTCCTGTCCCACCTCTCCCGTGCTTTACCCTAACCTATCCCACCCCTCCTTGTTCCTATTCCATCCCACCTGACTTCATCCCAGCCCACCCACCTCACCCTCAGGGTGGGGGCACCGACAGGGAGGGAAGGGAGGGAAGCTTTGCCACGAGAACACAAAACACTGCCTGGGTCCTGCCACTCCGTGTCAGGTGTCATGAGCCCCTGCCCCGGCTCACCTGTGTCCCCACACTGCACCTGTGCCACTCACCTGGCCTCGCTCATCCCCTGTCCCCGCACATGCCCTGCCCAGCTCATCTGTCCTCACACATCCCCTGGCCCTTCACGTGCCCTGTCCCCTCTCGCCTGTGTCCATCCCCTCACATTCCCTGCCCCTCTCACCTTCCCCTGTCCCCTCACATCCCTGTCCCCTCTCAGCTGCCCCTGTCCCCTCACAGCCCCCGCCGGTCCCCGATTCCCGGCGCGTCGCCGTGGGAGCTGGGGGCGTGGCCATCGCTGTATGGGGGCGGGTCCAAGGCGCTCCTCGCGTTTTCATTGGCTACTCCTCCTGCCCGTTCGGGCGAGAGCGTTGCTGATTGGGCCGCCCCGGCCTCCACCTTGGCGGGCGCGGCGCGGGGCGCTGTGAGGGAGCGGCGGGCGCGGAGCGCGGCGGACTCCGGGCGGGCGAGGGAAGGGCGAGCGAGCCGCAGGTAAGGGCACGGCCGCCTCCCCAGGGGCTCCTTCCCCGCCGGGGCCGCAGCGCTGCCCCGCAGACCTGGGTTATGCAACCGCCCCGCGGTCCTGCCCCGGCGCCTCGCTCCTCTCGGGGCTCCTTCTACCCGCGGCTCCCGCGGCGCGGGGGATGCGCGGCGAGCCCGCGGCCGCCCCTCGGTCGGGGTCGGTGCCGGTGTCGGTGCCGGTGTCGGTGTCTCCCCGGGGGATGCGGAGGAGATCGTGAGGAGGGGACGGCGGCGTGGGACGGGGCTTTGCGGCCGTGCCGGGAGCAGGTCGGGGCTCGCAGCGATGCGGAGCCGGACCGGGCAGCTCCGGGCTGGGGCGAGCCCGTGCCCCCGAGAGCGGCTCTTCTCGGGCTGCTTTAAACTTGGCTGCGGTATCCACGCGGGAGTGGCTTTAAAGCGAAGGGAGAGCAGGTTTAGATTGGATATTAGGAAGAAATTCTTTACTGTGAGGCTGATGAGCCACTGCACAGGTTTCCCAGAGAAGCTGTGGCTGCCCCATCCCTGGAAGTGTCCAAGGCCAGCTTGGATGGGACTTGGAACAGCCTGGGATGGTGGAAGGAGTCCCTGCCCATGGCAGGGGGTTGGAACGAGATGATATTTAAGATCCCTTCCAACCCAAACCATTCTATGATTCAGTCATTCCAAACCAATATCATTTGATGATTACATAACAGGTAGCTCTCCAAAGTTGCTGATTTGGTTTTTCACCCACCTCTGTTTTGTAAAATTATTGTGGTCCTTTACTTCTTGAGTTTGATGTTCAATGAAGATTCCTAAAAGGAAAATGTATGATAGGTTTATACAGATGAAAGAAATCCATACAAATGAGAATTCTAGTTTTGTCAGGGGTTATACGTCATACCAGTTTCTGCCTTAGGCTTTCAGGTTTTGCCCTTGGAAATGGTTTGGTCTTTGTTTAGCTAGTTAGAATGGCTGCTCTGTAGAAAAGGAAAACTCTTTTTCTCTGAAAATACATGGTTAGTGTAAAGAAACTGCTGCATTTATTCTTGCAGTGAAACTAAATTATATAGTTGCACATCATCCCTGAGTGGATGGAAGTGTGAATACTATGAGAATATAAAACAATCACAAAAACTGCAAACACACAACAGTCAAAAAGGACAGAAGTTTTTTTGTAGATGATCAGCTCTGTTAAGTAGTAATTGGTACATTTAAGAGCAGGATCTGTCCTATTCTCCTTAAACTTCTGAGAAGTTGTCAGCTGTGTGATCCAGTTTGTCTGTCCTCTTCCAAATATTGTAGTTTGTGTTCAGATTCAGTAGCTTGGTTTGTCATTGTTTGTGTTGAAGATGTTTGTCATTGCATTGGTGTCCTTAGTGGTTTTTGGAGTTACAAATTACTTGTGTGTGGCAGCAGGAAATCCTTTCAGAGGAAACTTTTTGCAACTTTATTCCAAGTCATCACTGTGCCCTGAGTATCTTCAAGGAGCTGAGCCCTGTGAATGGCTCCTGTTGCAGGTGGTTCTGACATAGATGATTTCTTCTTTTTTTTTCCCCCTCACAACAGGGAAAGGGAGGGTAGTTCTCAGTAAGATTTGGGGCACAGTTCTGACTTTCAGGTGACAGGCTGGAGGGCTGCTAAACGGGTGTTCCACTGACCCCTGCGTGAGGTGACGGCTCTGGCTGCAGGCCAGTGACGCTCTAATGCCGTGTGCCCCTTATAAAACGGGCTTGCTTTAAATAGATTAGCATAGAGGCCAAGTGAAGGTAATCAGGAGGCTTGTTCTGGTTTCTTTGTGTTTGGGGAGGGTGGTTTTTTTATTCTTTGAACACCTTAATGTTGCCATGGCAACTGTAGTGCCCGATTGATCTTAGCTCAGCTTCTTGACCTTTAAGAACAGCACAGGGAATCTTCACTCCTGGCATTGGGTGCTCCAAAGTATCACCTTCCTGTCGTGGAATGGGACTGGAATTTTGGCTTGCTTGGGTTCACCAGTGCCTCCTGTTTTCTCCAGAGCTGGAAATGCAGGTGCTCAGCAAGCCAATGGCAGCAGAGTCCCTCAGTGGCCTCAGGATACATCCCTGGCGTGGGAGGCACAGCTGAACCCTCGGTGTGGTGTGCATGTCTTGGGCTGCTTGAGCTGGCCAGCCCTGCTTTAGAGGAATAAAACTGAATCGTCCCTTTGGATGTTAAAAGCTTCCAAAAATAGTTCCAAAGTCTCAGCTAAATTTAATGCGGCTAGAATGTCAATGGAAGGGATTAGAACATTTGGGATTTGCACCAGTTAGCATTTAGGAAAAAAAAAAAATGAAAATCCTCTTCCTCTTATCTGCCACTTTTGTAAGAGGAAAAGTGGAGATTGGCACTGTTTCTGTGTGGTGCTAACCAGACTGGAGCTAAAATGTGAGTGGACTGCCCTGTACTGGTAATTTTGGTTCCTGTCAGTGGAATTTGCCCAGGTGGGATGAAGGGGTGAAGGCTGAGGGAGGGGGGCTCACTACAGTGCCTGGTGCTTTTGAGCCTGCAAAGGTTCATTAATCCTGTCATGTGAGGTCCACTTCTGCTCTTTCCAATTAAGTAAAAAGCCTCTATTTAAGTCCATGGGAGCTTTCCACAGTGAAGAATTAGCACCATTAAAAATAATGCTCATCTCCAGTGGTCATTGTGCAGAGTGGAATGAAATTTCAGTCAGGTACTGTGTGACCTTCCCTGTTACACTTGTGCCTTCTGACAGAGCCTCCAGTGTGGGGCCACTTGGCTTCAGCAGAGATGCAGCCCCAGGCTGACACCACTGAAATTGGTGACTCTGCTATTGTGAAGACAGTGAATGTTTTAAGTAAAAAAAAAATCCTTTCAGTAAAATCCTACTCACTGGGTTTGATTTCCCTCCTTCTGCCTCTCCCCTGCCTTGGAATTATGGTAAAAATTGCTTTTTGGGGGCTGTTTTTTTCAGTAAAAACCAAGATGGAATCCCTACACTTTTCCTGGACCTTTCTAGAAAAGCAACTGCAACTTTTTGTGCTTTTTTTTTTTTTCTCCCCAAATTTTCTTAATTCCTGCAGATTATGGTTTCCAGGTTTGCACTCAGGACTCAATAATACTTCTAGTTTATAGTGATTATATTTAAAGCTTCTATTTGTAACATTTTGTTTGCTTTATTCTATTTTTAGTCATGTTGTTTGTCATGGCAAGCAGTGTTTAATAAAAAAAAAGTAAAGTTTCCTAGTGATTTCAAGAGATATGTGCCTGTTACTTGATGTCCCTCAGGGATTCTTTTTAAAACTCTAAAGACAGGAAAATATTCACCAAGGAAATGCCTTATTAGTTTCCATAAAAACAGTGGATAAATCTATACGTGCTCAGTGATATAGAAGACCCATTCAGACACTTCATGCACTCAAACTGTCTTCATTCAACAAAATTTCTGCTGAAGTTTTTGGCTCTGCAGGGATCTAACTCCATGAGAAGATGTACATTTTGCCCTTTCAGTTTTACACTAAATAAGTGTAATTTTTCAGCTAGAAACTTCAGTGAGCTACTGCTGTTTTCCAATGAATATAATTTTCTGCTGGCCTCTGTTAATTTTAATTAGAGGTGCACTGTGTCTAAAAATAGTGAGGTAACAGAATGAACACAGAGCTCCCACTTGGAATGTCTACAGGTCACAGAATCTCCAGCACTGAACACAACCTGATCTGTTCAGTGGGAGGGATGTTTGTGTTTTGATCTACCCCAAATTAGAAACCTTTGCACACCTGGACCATGGGAGGAGAAATTTGAAATAACTCCCATCAGTGTGAAGGATTTGTGGGGTGTGGGAGGGAAGTGGCTGCTGTGGTTTTCCAAGGGTTGAGAGTGCAGCACTCTTGGGGTTCTCTGCTCTGTGGGATGTATGAAAGTTGAGGTTCCAAACCTTACACTAAATTCAGAGATAACACAGGTAACATTTGGGTGAACTTTAAATAAAGGAAATAAATGGATGTGGCAAGTGATCAGCATTAGCTGGAGGTTACAAGAACTTGGGCTCAGGTTTGATTGTGCCTCAGCATCTCAGACTTCCCAAGGGAACAGTCCTGCTACAGAGTTTGCTGTCATGGTCCCAGTTAAGATTTTTTGATAATTTAGCATCAATATTGGTGCTGGATGATGCCTGTATTGCTGTTTTGTTTGAGGGGTTTTTTTTTGGGGCATTGCCACTTCTTTTGAAATTCTCTATGGCAACTTCTGGTATCTCAAATATTTGAAAAATTTCCTGATTTGGGAAGGGAGAAGCAAATGCTCAACTCAGTTTAAACTCACTGCATTTTAAAAATAAGAGAAGTACAGTTTACTCTTATCTGGGTGTATTTTTTTCTTTAATAATATAATAAAAGATCCTAAGGGGATGAATTTAACTTATTTTGTCAGAAGCTGTGGAGAGGAGCTTTAACATAAATCGGAACGTGTTCCACTGATTGTATTATAATTACATAAAAGATTACTTTTAATTGGGCTTATTTTATGTGGAAATCCAGTTCATGGATGATACATGACTTAGAGTTAATTGTTTTAAGGGATTTGAAATGGAAATTCTTTTGTTCTAAATTAGTTCGATAATTAGAAAGAGCATATTTTTTTGTCAGTGGACTGCCAGAAGTGGCTAAGTATTTTCAAAGAAGCCAAAAAACACTACTAACAACAAGATATCTGAGCCTTAAGGTTTTACAGACATAATAAAGGATATGTAGTTAATTTTTTTCATGTGTAACATTATTTAAATATGGTAAAAGGTAAGATTTCCATCTTATGCCTAAGGATAACTTCTGATTGAAGTCTGCTAACAAATGTTGATTCAAGTATATTTGTCCCCTCTGATTATGGTTGAGCTCAGGCTCATAGGCAGTTTATTTCTCTTGAGGAACATAAGATTTATTTTATTAGTGAGATTTCTGTTTTAACTGTGGTTCTGTGCTTAATGTTGTGCAGTGCATGGCCCTTGTATAGCAGAGGGCAACCTGGGAAACAGTATTTATTCTGTACATGTTCTTAACTGTGCAGGTCCCACCATAAATTGGGCAGAGGATTTAATACTCAGGGTATTATTATAAGTTGACCTGCTACTGGAGGGAACACTGATCAGAATTTTGGGTGTATGTTATGAACAGAAGATGCCTGTGCAGGCACAGACACCCACCTGCAAGTCTTGAAAAAGGGCTGGGCAAAAGGCCTGTGAGACAGTGACTTTCTTAAAAAGACTTGGCCAATACCCAGCTCCCACTGGGCAGATCTGTCTCAATAATTGGCTGAAGAGAGAAACAAGCTTTTCCTGTTCAAGAGCTCTAGCAGAGCAAAACTACTGCCACATGATGTGAGTATTTATTAATTTCTAATCTTGGCTGCTCTAGAGTATATTCATTTTGTTATTGATTAAAAACCTGAGCTTCGTGGTTGTAACTTAAAATCCTGGTCTGTTTTGTTGCTTGTAATAGTGGCTTTGCTGAAATCCTACCTCAAAAGCTTTCCTATCTAATACTTTATAATATGGCTCTCCCAGGTGAGAAAAATAAACATCTGTTTAGTGAGAAAACCGATAGACTTTTCTGACTTGTGTCAATAGATTGAGATTCTTTACTTCTCTGCACACACTAAGCTTTGTTATGCCTTGGGAAAGGAGCTGTGAAACTTGTTTGCTCACATGGAGTTAGCTTTAACATTCCTAATCCAGATTCCTACAGCTTCAGAGTGTCAGCCTGTGTGACTCTCAGATAGTCAGTCTCCCCTGGCTGCAAGTCTGTTTGCCTGTTGTGAATGAAATTCTTCCCACAGACTGGCACAAGCCTGCCCTGCCATGGAAATTGTGTTTTGTAACACACTGGGCTTGAGGTTTATTTCCATAAACCTAATGACACAGGCTGGATGTGATGACAAACATGCTTAGAGATGATTGTCTTTGGAGGAGATGATTTATTAGTGCTTTTTGCAAGAGAAAATGTTACATTCTGAAGTGAAGTTTCTGGCTGCAGTGGGGATTTCTGTGCAGTACTTGCCTGGATATGTTTACCATGCAATGTACAGTGACACAAAGCTCGAGTGAGGTGGCTCAAATAGCAGAGGCAATGTTGCTGTGTTGGTGAACTCTACCTACACTAATTTGTACTGCTGAAATTGTAGCCAAGTCCTCTGCCCTTTGTTCAGGCTTTTTCTTTCCAATTAGAATTAAATTTCTAAACCGAGTTGGGGGTGGCTGTGCTAATATTGGACTGAGCTGTTGAAAAGAAAATATGTATTTGATAACCTGAAAACCTCTCCTCAGGTTCACACAGTACTTTGGAGCATGACTTCAGCTTGTGCTCTTGAGAACTTCTGTCAGTAGCCCTGAGACTCCAGCAATAACACTTACTGCTGTTTCCATAACCTTATGTTATGGAATGATGTGCTCTGTCATCAGCCAAATCTCATTTCAGAGCAGAGGTTATATGAAAGGCACAGCCATGGCAAATTAGCTCCATAATTTAGCTTTACTGAGATTAAGTGTAATAAGCCCATATGGTTTAATTTTGGACAGCAGTCCTATAGAGTGTATTTGAGCTAATATTTACAGCTATTTATAGACAACAGCAAGTATGCAAGAGAGCAAGGGCAAACCAGAACAGATGAGCATGCTGAGTTTATGTAACTCTCTAACTCCTTGTGTTATGAGGAGGCAAAGCAGCTAATGATTGCATATTGTTATTGAAAAAAAGAAATATAAGGAATTAATTATTATCCAGTAAGCTTCTAGTCAACTCATTGGAGCTCTGTAGAGGTGATAGGTCGATGTTTACTAAGGACTGCTAAATACCTGATTTTGTACTAATTAACACTTTGATCATAAATTGGACCTTGATTTACTCCTCTTGGCTGGCGTGAAGTTTACTCTTGTATCAACAGTAATGATACCATTTAATGTATGGGTTCATTCTCTGTGCCTTAAAATTACTTTTCTATTCTGATGCATTTGGAGTAAAGGCTCTAAAGTCAGAAGGACTTTTCCTAGAAGTGCTGAGAGTCATCTTGAGTCCCCTCTTCCCTTAACTCTATTTTCTTCCTGGTGTGACTAGAATGCTAAGAAATTGCTAATGGGCATGGAAAAGCATTGTAAGTTCTGTACTTAAACTGTAGAAAAAATTGGCTGTATTCTTTGTAGTAGAGATGTGTCATGGTTGTACTTGTTTTTGATGATTCTGTGTTCATGCTGCTTTCCAAAAGGGTCTTTTTTTTTTTTCCTTGATGCTTAGTTTAAATTTTAAAGTTCTTTTGAAAATTCTTCTTACCCAGTGCATTATGCTTCCTGAGCTGGCTGCACACTCGGATGCACCAGCCTTCCCAGTAACAAACATGGTTCTCTTACACCCAAATACAACACAGTGTTTTCTTTCAAGGCAAGGGGCCCACAGATAATGTCTCTTTGCTGGTGTTCAGAAGCTTGTAGTGATGTGTTTAGGCTTTTCCTGTGCTAAGAAATGAAGTTAAAGCCAAGTCCCTGTGTGAACCTTGGTGAAACCAATCTCAGTGCCCTGTGTCAGAGGCCAGTTGCTGCCTTAAAATCATGTGAAATTTACTGCCCACAAGCTGAGCCCCCCCCAGACTAAGAATCTCTGGGTTAATTTGTGGATGTGGAGTGTTTAAAAATGTAGTGTAACTGTGTGATGTTCTCTCCTCCACGTGCCAGGGATGAGGGGAGACTCCTACTTCTTTGGCGTGCGAGGCCTCGGCCACTACGGCTGCATCCCCGAGGACGGAGGGCAGTTCCTGCTCTACTCCATCAATGGAGACAGTGGCCTGAAGAGATGCTTTGCAGAGGAAGATTTTCATGAAATCATCGATTTCAATGATCTCCCAAATTCTCTCTTCGCCTGTAACGTTCACCAGTCCGTGTTTGAGGATGAGGACAGCAAGGTACAGTGCCCATTGCCGTGTTTTCTGTGTGTGAGACACCTGTGCTTTGTGTCTGTTTATTGCAGTCAGTGAAACAGCTTAATCTGTCTCCTGCAAAGAAACTCTATCACAAATGTGCCTTTTTTCTAAGGTGACAACAACACTGCTGTGATGTTTATTTCAAGAGCTTAAAAGCCTTTTTGTCAGCTGAGGTCAACAAAAATGGTTTTCTTTTGTTGGGATTTGCAGAATATTGAAATGCAAGTTTGTGTCTTCATGGCAACCTTGGCTGCGGGGATGATGGGGGTGGCAAAGTCAAACATGTGATGGCTGCTCCTGCCTGCTGATCAGACACCATGGGGATGGGGGCTGCCTTCCTGTATTTTCTCATAAAATTAGGGAATCTTTAGGTTGAAAAAGACCTCCAAGATTGAATCAAGCAATTAACCCAGCACTGCCTAGCCCACCACTAAATCCTGTCCCCAAGTGCCACATCTACACATCTTTTAAATCCCTCCAGGGCTGGTGACTCAACCCCTTCCCTGGGCAGCCTGTTCCAATGCTTGACAACCCTTTTGGTGAAGAAATATTTCCTAATATCCAGTCTAAACCTCCCCTGGCATGCCTTGAGACCATTTCCTATTACTGATTGCTAATTTGGGAAAGAGACCAGCACCCACCTCACTTCAACGTCCTTTTATGTACTTGTAGAGAAGAGAGATAAAGTCTGAAGTGTTTAAACTTAGCTGTAATACTATGTTTTCACTATCATTCATTTTAGATTTTCTAGATAAAAAAGACAAGAGAAACACAATTAAAATGTTTTTAACTCTTCAATTAATCTAAAACAGAATGTTGAGAACAACACAGTCTTAAAATAATAAAAAAAAATCTACTTTTGCAGGAAGCATTCAGTTCCTGTTTTGTAGTCTGGTATTCCTTCTGACTGAGATTTCAGAAATATAAAACTGAGAGCTTGGGGCTTTATTGTCTGATGAAATGAGTCTGGGCTAATTGTTATAGGCACATCTGACACTACTTGAGTGTCCTATTCAGAATTTTCAATTCAGAAACAAGCTGGCAGTGGTGCAGTGGGTTTTGGCTGGAGCTGTCTGAGGTATCCAGATAAAACTACAAATGCACTGGCACCAGAGCTGGCCAGATGGACAAAGGATCTTTAGTGGGGGAATTACCAGATGAAAGAGAAATAAAACAAGATTTCTAAGGATACAGGCTTCCTGTTAAAGGTACTGAAAGTGGTGTCTGTTGAGGCCGCACAAGTGGAATTATTTGAGTTTCATTTTTTAGGCATCTTTGTCTTCTGTAATGATGTCTTGTGTATGTTTGAGTAATATAGATTTAGTGCTGTGATAGGAGATTTTACATGGGCATTTATATATTAAAAATCCTACACTCTAAATTGCAATTTTGGAATGCAGTGCCCTATTTTATTGTGTAGGCCTTTTGCTAATAAGCATCTTGCATTTATGTTCTGCCATTTTGCAGAATTTTCTAACCATCTGGTAATGGACTAGAATAAAGCTGAAGGGGTCTGAAAGTCCAGTTTTAAAGGAAGAAAACAGAAGCCTGCCTAGAACCAGAGAATCTCTCTTCATCCTGCAGAGATTCTATCCCCACTTGCTCCTGAGCTTTCCCTTCTGAGAGCTGCATTCTGGTATTTAGCTGGTGGCTTAGTTAGAAAATGGACTGGGTGATTATGTAAGTATGTGGGATAGCAATCCCCAAAGACTTGCAGGACTTAAGGATGTGTCTTAAGAACAGCAGCTGGGTGCTAGAGGTGGGAGTTCTGTGCCACGTGCAGCTCTGTAAGTGCCCTGCCCATGCTGTGGATGGAGCAGCTCTGGGTGCAGGTCAGCAGTGCCTCCTGTAAATCTATATTTAACAAGATGGGATTACCTGCAGATTTCTCATTAAATCCAACAACCTGGGGAGTTGATTATGGTTTTTATTATTCGTGTGGAACATGTACTTGTGTTCCCAGTTGATTAATACCCATAATCCTTTCTATTAATAACTGTTGCTGCAAGATAAGAGCACACATGAATTCAAAATAAAATGCTGTCAAGTTGCTAAGCTAAATTTTACAATCTCACACAATCACTATTGATAAATGCTGCTAACAATCATACCTTCAATTCTGTATGGATTGTATATGTAATGCTACACAAAACTTTTTTAAAGCATATGCTTCAGTAATGGTTATATATCATTTCATTGTGTTATTCATTCTACAGAAAGCAAAGCTTTTTCTAATGTACCATTTTTTAGTCCTGACCTGCACTTCTAGGAGGAATGTGAAGGTATGACTGGAAGTGAAAGTTAGCTGCTAAAGAAAGGCAGAGAAACCTGTCATTGTAAATGGCTGGTTTGATTTGGTGTGGAAAGTTCTGAGTGGCTTTAGCATGGAACAGCATTTCATGTAAAGACTTTGTGCTGTCAGTTTTGAAGGTACATTACCTGAAGTGTTCAAGAGGCTGGACTGCCAAGTTCAAACTTGTAACACACAAATATCTAAGCAATATACTCACTAAAGACAGGTTTTTAAAAGCATCGGGCTTAATTATTTTTTGTTTTAATTTGAAGGCATTTAACTTCTTATGTGAGATCCAGGGTAAATTCCAGCTTGTGCTTGAGCAGGGACTTGCAGCAACCTGGAGGGAACATTTGGCAGCACATACACCTGTGCTGGGGATAAGCTGATTTTCTGAGTCCTGTGTCAGAAATACTCTTTCACCAGTGTTGTGTCTCTACAATCCCTCTTAGAAGGGATTCTGTCTCCTGTCAAAAGCAATGATGGTGCTGTAGGGAGCCTGAGTTTGGACCTTCATCTGCTGGAATTGAGGAATTCTTGCAGCTGAAGGCCATGTCCTTTGCAGGCAAAGACACAGGCTTGGGTTTTCCCCTGGCTGGTGCCCTGAGGTCTCCCCATCCTGAGCCTGAAGAACTGTGGGCTCTGGGATCTGAAAATGAGTTTGCCATCAAGGCTTCAAGGAAGCTGCTCAGGATTGACTGCCCTTAAACACTGAAGAAAAGGGGAATATAGATGAATGCTACCTACATATATCTAATCTTGCTTCACTAACAGAGCATCTGGTCAAAATATATTTCCCTATCTTCCAGGCCTGTGGTCTTGGAAAGAAAGCTGTGCTGGGATGAGTAGAATGCTCCAGATAACTGAGTCAATAATGTGGGCACTTCAGGATTTGTGCAGGGTGCTCCAGCAGCTTGCTACAGCTGAGGGGAGGTGGCTTTGCTCGTCTCCACTTCTGTCATGGACAGGCTGCTACTTCCTGCTGAATATGAAATTGTACCTTCCTTACAGTGTGCTAGAAAATTTGGAGCTTTTTAGTTCTTAAAATCCAGCAAAGGTGTGGAGAAGATTATCCAATGGGATAATCTGCTGTAAAGCTGGGATCACACTGTCCCATGTTCTGATCATTTGTTTTGGCATAAAGCTGTTAATGGTAGGGGCAGATTATTTTGGTTTTTTTGGAGTATGCAGCCCTGACTTGGTTGGGTCATGGAAGTCTTATTGTAAAGAAGCTAAAAATAAAATTATTCCTAAACCCTGGGATTTGTCACATCTCTTGGAAAAACTGATGGGACTATTTATGTGAGCAAGATCTGGCAAAATTGAGGCTTGTTTTTGGCTGGTAGTGTGACAGAATGGGAGGTGCTGCTCCTTTTAGCTTTCCTGATAAAGCAGCTGTATTGGTGAGCCAAAGGGCATGACTGATCACTCCTAAGGGTGGATATGGAGTGTTTCAGCAGTTAATTGCTACCCACAGCCCTTAAACTTTGGCTAGTAACCCTTTTGTTGTGCTTTTGCCATTCATGTATCACTGCTTTGTAAAACCATCCTTTCTGTTCTGTGACTCGAGCTTCCTTCAGGCTGGGGCTGGTAAACACACTGTCAAAGTGAAGCATTTTTGTCTCTTAGGATGGTTTCTTCAGAAGCTGTAGTGCCTCAGGAGGTGCTCACACAAAGCTGACATTATTAGAATATGCTTTCATGAGGGAAGGATGTGTTTCCTCGAGCTTTGCAGAAGCTGCATGCTCCTTTTTTCCCCCATTTTGGCTCAAATTAGTAGGAGCACCGATTAAATTCGATGGTTTTATTTCAGATAAAGAATGATTCATCAGTTTCTGAGCATTTTAGTTATGGTGAAGCTGCCTAGGCAATGATAGCCAAACTCCACTAAGTGCTTTTTCTTGCCAGTGTAATTTAAACCAAGAGGAGATAGTACTGTTATTTCTGCATGAGAAAATGTGTCCAGTTCTGGAATTTCTGGCATGATCCAGGCTCTTTTCAGGGGTGTCAAGTGCCAGGAGCAGAGGCCATGGGCATCAACTGAAACACAGGAGGTTCCCCCTGAACATCAAGAAACACTTTTTTACCATGACAGTGACACCACAGGGTGCCCAGGGAAGTGGTGCTCCCTCTCTCTCCATGGAGATATTCCAAAGCTGTCTGGATGTGGTCCTGGATAGCTGGGCTCTAGGTGGCCCTACTTGAGCCAGGGATGGATTGGACAAGATGACCTCCACAGCTCCTTTCCAGCATCCACCAGTCTGTGATTCTGTGAACATCTATTGAATTGTATCCTGATTCCTCTGATGAAGAGGCCAGTGTGGGAATGCAAGACTGGGGAAGGAAGGTGATTAAAAATGCATTTTCTGAATTATGAGCTTAATGGAGGTGGGGTGGGGCAGGAAAGAGAAAAGTCAAACTAACAAGCCAGTGGAAAAGATAATCCTATTTTAATAGAAGGACTTTACAATGAAAACAATTACTATTTTCGTGAGGGATTCTTTCACATTACAATTTTATTTACATATATTGGATGGCTCCTTGCTCTTACTGCAGAAATCTCTTAGACTTTCTTTGACTTCTTTTTTTAAGAGCTGTATTATTGAACTCGAACCCTGAAAAACATTTAAGGCTACCCCAGGTGGATGCTGAAATATTTGGTCAAGGGTGATGCTTTAAGAGAGCTTTGTAGCCTTACTTGTAAAGGCTTTCTTTTCCTTTGTACTTACATTCAGATTTCTCAACAAAGTACTTCTTCATGCTGCTATTTTTATTTTTAAGGCTCAGTAAAAGACACTGGGCTGCTCACTGGTCTGCTGTGTTGTCTTTAACTTTTATATGTTAATTTTGGAACTGCAACTTTCTGCTGATGCTTTGACTCTGAAGCAGAAAATTGAAATGTGTCTGTTCAGTGCTCCTTTTAAACGAAGTGGAGCCAGTGTGTCTGCTGCCATGTGTGAAATGTTTCTTTGGTTCCCTTTTCCTAGGGGCTAATTCAAGAAGATGCTCTGGGAGGCTCTGGGCAAGCTTTGTGGCTGCAGGGCAAGATTTGTTCCTTTCAACTTGATTTTTAAGCATCTAGATTGTGAAGTCAGAATCTCTTTGTTCATATTACATCACTGAAGCCTCTAGGTGTTGAGTCATCATTATATTTAGAGGGTGGCACACTTCTTTTTAGTCTAATATTAGTATTCAAGGCTGGACCCAGTGGAAGGTCACCCTAGCAAAGATGAAGTCAGGCTCCAAGGCTGGAAAGGAATGCAGGCTTCACTCTGCCTTCCTGGTACACTTGCTGTTGCTTTGTTTTACTTTCAGTTTTTCTACCTTTTAAGGTTGCTGTTGGTTGATATGAGAATGTTATCAGAAGCTGCCACTTGAAGCAGACTGTGCCTGTGGTGTGGAATCTCTGCCTACTTTGCTTTGTCCTGCTTTATAAATGGGATGAATGTTACTCCCTGGCATTCTGTGAAAATGCAAGTGTTTCTTTACTATACTCTGTGCATCTCATGGAATGAGAATACAGAGAGCTTGCAAAGAGAGGCTGCAGGAGCAGTGTCCTTCATGAAGTACAGCTGCCCTCTGGGAATCCTATTTTGCACTTTTCCCTGGGTGTTGGTGTGCAGACAGCCAAGCACTGCTCTTTGCATGATCATGGAAGCACTAAAATACAGCTATTGGAGGCTGTTCTTGGTCTGAGAAATACACAGTCTAAAGCTCTTTTTCCATTGCATTATTCTTTTTCTGTAACTAATTTTAAATACTTTTCCTACAAACCATCTCTGTGCAATGCAGTGTTTTCTCTGAAAACACCTGTGACCTTCCATGCTCTGCATCTGATATTCCATCTGACTGCTGCAGAGAGAAGCCCAAGTTTTTCAGCCTCATTGTTCAAGTTCTCTCCACAGCTGGAAAAAGCAGTGGCTATTTAGCCTTAAAATGGCCTTGAACCAATGGGGGGTAGGTTGTCATCAGGTATTAAGAAGAAATTCTTGACTGTGAGGGTGGTGAGGCACTGGCACAGGTGTCCCAGAGAAGTTGTGGGAGTGTTCAAGGCCAGGTTGGATGGGGCTTGGAGCAACCTGGGCTAGTGGAAGGTGTCCCTACCCATGGCAGGGGGATTGGAATGAGATGATCTTTAAGGTTCCTTCCAACCCAAACCATTCTATGATTTTGTATTTGTCATTCATTACTCTCCCTCCCTTTTCCCCATGATGTAGTGCTGGACCTTGTTATCCTATTCTGTATTGGCATCTGGAGTGGGATGCAGTGTAACAGCTCCTCCCTGTAGCTTTGCTCACAGGTCAGGTGTGAGTTATGCTGAGGAGCTCAGATAAGAAAAGCAGTGACTTCATGAAGCTGGACATACTGTAGCATGTGAGCTGTCTAAATGAGACTGGCAGCAAGAGCCACAAAGCATCTCAGTGTCTGGAACTCCACAGCTCTCAAACCACAGTAACCATAAGGTGCTGAGGGTGTGCTGGAGAAGGGGCAGTAGGGAAGTTCACCTTCAATGACATTTGGGATCTGAGTATTTATTCTGGTTCAGAGGGAAAAAATGAGTTAATTTTGATTGGTGTGGTTTGCATATTCAGAATGTCAGTGCATATTTATAAGGAGATGATTTAATGTAGCTCTTGTAGCTCTTAACAAGACAACTTGCATTTATGTATGTATGGAGGCTCTGATGGTAATTTCCTCTGAGGTGATCTGCAGAATTTCCAAAGGAGCTGTAAGGAGTTGTCAGTCTAGTTTAGCCATTGCTTCCATCTTCTCTTGGGTTGTTTTGGAGATTATCCTGTTGGCATCCAGGAATTACCCAGCTCTGAATATTCCTCAATTGAATCAATGTTCAATCCTACTCTGAATATGTTTGTTGATTTTTTCTTTTCATTTGTTTGTTTTGTGATGGTGGTGTTGTTTTCTTTTTAAACAACAAAAACCCCTCAACCAACCAAAAAATAATGAGTATTTCTGGGCCTGAAAGGCCACTGTCTGCATTGTGGATGCTGTCTAATAACTGATACAGTACTTGAGGTTATTTTCCCATCCATGCACAGGGTGCCTGGAAGCACAAATGCCCCTCCTTCCATGGGAGAACGTGCCTGGCAAAAAACCAGCTGGGTTAAAGGTGGGCCTGTATTCCTTGCAGCTGAAATCTGAAGTAGTGCTTCAAAGCATTTAACTATACTAGTTGTTTGTCAATTATAAAAATAAACTGATTAATGTTCTTTCCAGAACACACAAGACAGCAGTTACTGTCTGCTTTTTAAATTTGGAAACGAGCTTTTTTCCTTAAGAGCAACTATGGAAAAATTCTTCTAGTGTTGGCTTTCCATGGCTGTGTTCTCCTCTGCAGTCTAGAGGGAATGTGTTATCTCAAACCAGGGTGGGTGGGAAATCTTTCCTGGGAAAGGACCAGTCAGGGTAAGTATTTCTATTTTTTTTTTTTTTTTGGTACAGGAATATAATTTTCTTATCTCTACTAAAATAGTGTTTTAAATAATTAGACATTTTAACAAAGATGTTAGTAAATCCATGCCAAGGTTTATGAGGGCCTTCTGTTATGGCATGAGAAAACAAGCTCTGGGAGCTATAGGGAATGCAAGGTCTTGTGTGTAAGTCAGTAAAGAGGCATCCTCTTAATTACTGCTTTCTCCAGCAGAATGGACACTGCAGGATAAACTGTGGGTAGGTCTGATTATTGAGATATCCCTAAACACTGTACAAATTTAGGTTAAGATTCCACTGGACAGTTGTCTGTCTCCTGTAATAGGCTGCACTAAATTCCTGGACTCAAATGCCTTTTGATCTTTGAGGAAGTTGGATCTGGCCTGGAACACTGGGGCTGGTGTGGCTTTCCTCTGAGCTCCTCCAGGGTTAGCTGGGATGGGGGTTCAGCCAAGGACTTCTGCTGACAGACTTCTGGTGCTGGTGGTTTTTTCCTTCTGATTATCCTGCTGGAAAACACTGCAGAGTTTGACTGTGTGTACATAGAATACTGAGCCTTTCTTTTGCAGGATGATAGCAGGAAGTGTTGTTTTCTGGGATGATAAGATTTATTATCACTGGTGATACTTGCTGTTCTTGACCAGTGTTACTCCTGTTTTTGGTTTTTTTTCCCCTTTTTTTTCTTGTCTGGCAATCTAAGGCATAGCATGTTTTTGTAAAGCAATAAAAGCCAAGATGATAAGACACCAGGTCACACTTGGGATAAATGACAGCCCTGAACTCTACAGGAACTTCCTTGTGTCTAATTGAAACTGATGCTGGTACATTGCATATTAAAGCAAGAAGTCAACCCTTCTGGTATCTGCTGACACAAGCAAGAGCTACAGCTCCCAAAGGGAAAAGCTGCTTTTATGTAATTTATAGGAAAGTCTTTGGTTTGTTCCACTAAGTAGTTCTTATCAGCAAATATCTGCTACTAATCAAACACAGTTTTGCCCTTCTCCCTCCAGCAAACTGTCACTCTGAAGTCAACAAAAATCCTGTTTTTCTAACTGATAGTAATCAAAAAGTGCAGTAAAGCCATTCTAATGTGGTTAGGGCAGCAGCTGTTCTTTATTTTAATAGCATCAGAGGTCCTAATCCATCCACAAGTTCTGATATCAGTTTTCTGGCCCAAGGAAAAGGCTGCTAAAGGAAGGGCAGCCTTCATTAGCAGTGCATAAAGACACTGAGTTTACAGAAGCAATACTGTAGTTTAATCACATTCAAAGCAGTAAATTTACAGCTCTAATTACCAGTCGTTTAAGGAAATGTCTCAAATCTTTCATACAAAATATGTGTTAAGAACACTGTGCAAGAGTTAAATGTAATTAATAAACTAATGCTTAATAGAGGTGGGTAAAAAGTAATGCTTGAAGAGGAATATTATCTTAGAAAATGAGGATTATGGGAAGGTGGTGTGAGGTGATACAGGGTAGAGAAGGGAGAGGTGGCATTGATTAAAACAAAATCTGCAATAGATTGGAGCACAAAGTTGAGGTCATAACACAACAAAGTTGAATCAAGGTGAAATGAATTATCAATTACTCCTGTGCTTTTGAAAATGTTTTCTTCTGTGCCAGGAAAGTTCCTGATTCTTTTCCAGATGATGGAAGTTGTAGCATTTGCTGCTGTAGTGCAAAGATTTCTCCATGGCTGTGTTCTCAGATCCAGTCCTGGGGCAATAAGGCCTGCTGATGAACTCTACCATTCCAGCAGTGAGGCTTTTGTTCAAGTTCTCAGTCTCCTGTGTGGGGTGTGTGAATGGTTTTAAGAATAATGTATCTTGTACTTTTTAAAAACTGCCTTTCTTTACTGTGATTACTTTTAGGTTCTTTTCTTCTAATTTGATTGCATTTTCTGGATGCTCTACCCCGCTTAAGTTAGGTGACTTTTGCACTGGGCTTTGAAACTTAATCCAGAAGCAGAGGCCTTGCAGAAATGGTAGATGCAATGTGTATGTCTCAGAGGGATAAGAGAAACCTTCCATGTGACAGGGACTAGCTAATGAGCTGGAAGTTAAGATGACAGTACACTGGGGAAAAAATTACAGTATCTGTGGCAAGTGAGTAATGAAAACAACTTTTACACTGCAGCAGGGTGGACTCAAATCTGTTGTCATTAAATGGCCTTGTGGTGGGTTAAAAGAGCATAAAGACATTGTAAGACTGCAGCATGCAGAATTTATAAATTTTCATTTCATGTTAGTGGAACCAGTATCAGGGAGAAATGTGATAGTTTCATCCCTGTGTTTCCAGTGTGTGGCTGGCTTACCAGGGAAGAACAAAACTGAAAACTTCAGAAGATGTTGAGGAAATGAGGTGCCAGCCCCTACTGGGGGGAGATGCCCCCTGTGTTAAGGCCTCAGTAACTGGTGTGTACCATGGGCTGACTTACAAGAGCTGTGATAAAGTCAAGCAACACATATCTCTTCTGGTTTTATTCTTCATGATTCTTTTGGATGCTGATTTTTTTTTTTTTTTTATTTCTCAAGGTATTTCATTTTGGAAGCTTTTGGTTGTTTTATGTTTGTTTGTTTCTGGTGAAACAGCTGGAGTTTGTGGTATCTCTGACTGACAGCACAGTCAGTTCACTCAGAGGGGTTGCAGAGAAGGGAATGGGTGTTTCACATGGCTGAGGTTGTGTTGCATCCAGCCACAGGGCCATCTAAATCAGCCTTCTGCCAGTTTGGGAACTGGAGTTATTTTTACTTGGTTTTCTTTCAGGTCTTGGGACAGGGCCATGGACAGACTGAGAGCACTGACACAGCCCAGAGGCTGCCTCCTATGCAGTATCAAACATTTTTAATATACTTTAGCAAGTTAGCACTGGTTGCTTTCACTTTCTGCCTTTGCAGAGCTTTTGGGTGGACTCTCCCAAGAATAACAAGCAAAGAGGCAATTCAGGTTATATAAAGATATGTGATTAAAAGAGCAACTTCTAGACCCATTCAGTTGTTATGTGCTGGGGATGCTGCTCCTCTGACTAAACATACAGGGCTGCTTCTCACCATCTGACTTTTGAGGGGTTTGGCCACAGACACTTCCAAATAAAGTTTGCTGCTGTCAACAGGAGCTGCAGAAACACATCACAGGATGGTGTAATGCTGTCCTTCCTTCCTGTGTCCTTCTGTAAATCCTTTTATCTTTTGTCTCTGTAACTACAAATATCCCTTTCAGGTATTTCCTTACCTGGTGTCTGTTCTGCCTGCTGTGTGCTCTGTGATGCAGCTGCTCCTTTGGGCACTGACTGCTCCTGTTTGTCTCAGTTCAGAGGGAGAAACACCCAGCACAAGTGGTACAGGAGTGTTTCTTAGGAAGATAATCTGTCTTCCTTCTATTATATTCCAGTTTCAAATTATTTAAATAAAAAGGCTTATACCTTTTAATAAGTATTTCCCAAAGAAATTGTTTTATTGTCTTAATCTATCACTCTTACAGTTCTGAATGGAAGTTTTTCCGACTCCCTGCTGGTTTGTGACCTACATATAGGAGATGCAGTGTGTCCTGTGCATGTATTTAGATTTTGAGAGTTTTTTTTGTGGAGCTGTCATTTGCTGAAGCAGAGTTCTGATTATCTATTCAGAACCCTGCTGCACCACAGTCTTTGTTGATCTAAAATGTATGGTCTGATTGATGCTGTGTGGTGACAACAAAAGCAGCTGCTTAAAATAGCTGGTCCAAGCTATGTGGCTGTGTTCCATGTGTTTACCTCAGGTCTAAGAATTAAATCCTTATCTGATGTTTGTCAGTCTTGAAACAGAAAGAGATGGATGTACACCTTATCAGTAGCTTGAGTGAAGATGAGATTTTTCCATACCTTCCATTCCCAGCACGACCCTGTATTTTTCCAGCCCATTCTTTCTCTTACTGACAGGAGGGGGGGAAAGGAAAAAACTGTTGCACAGATCTGCACTTGGTATGAGAATTAGTTTCATGTGAAAAACAACTACTTTCTAGAGGTATCACTGAAGGGCAGAAGGGGTGATGGAGTTTGGACACAAACAGTAACAGGCATTGGATTCTCAGAAAATTCTTCCTAAGCTGAAAGTCATGTGAAGACAGTGACTTCTTTAGGATTTGAGGTGGTTTAGGTACAGCAAACATGCAGTGTACAGTTTGTGGATAGGCTGATATCCCTGAAATATTTGGTACCTGCCTTGCTTTTTCTTCTCCTTCTGCATTAGCAGTTAATGCCCTCCATGCCTTACTGTGTTATTGAAAGACCTTCAGTTATTCTTTATCCACCTTCTTGTAGCATAAGGACTGCTGTTAACCCCAGACCTGTGAAACATGAGCTGTGCCAGTACTGTGAGGTTGATTTTAAAGAGAATTTTAGGTTCTTGTTAATACCTTCTGGGTTTTTCTGACCTGAGTTGCCACCTGTATGGTGATTGGGTTTTTTCTCTTTTTTTGAGGTTGTACCTTAGGTGTGTGTTTGGCAAGGTGAAAAGGAATATTTGCAACTGGCATTTTCACACAGAAACATCACTTTTGAAAACTGGAGTAAAAACACATATTGTGGAATTTGAGATGAAAATTATGAAAGTGAAAATCACTGTTCCACTTCTTTCCGATCTCTCCTTGCACCTAATAATCATGCAGCAAGTCACCTTAATAGCAAAGGTGAACTTAATTTATACACACTTAGACTATTTACACGGTGTAGAGGAAAATCCTGGCTTGTACAGAGAGAAATCCCAGACTTTTCTGTGAATAACCCAACCCCCTGTGTGTGAGCTAAAGGCCATCCGGGTGTGTGTGCTCTGGTTCATGGGTGCCATCTGCTGACTCCTCCCTGCACCACACAGCTCTTGCTGTTGGAAAAAAGAACGATAATACTTGTTAAGGAATGGAATTCTAAATACACCACCTCTGAAATATTAAATACAAAATACAACTTTTAATCCTTGCTGGTTTTGTGCAGTTAGGACAACAGTGTTCACCCTAAATGTATTTGAGTTTCATTTCAGCCCTGCAAAATAATTTTACAGAGGAATTATTATTACTCTCAGATTTCTTTTGCAGTGTTTTTGCTTATGGTAGACCTAGATCTTGATTTTTGCAGTGTATTGTGCCTCAGTACCTGAACTCAGCTTCTAGCATTTAATCTTCAACATTTCTGAAGTCTTTCCTCATTCCATGTGTTATATTCCACCTGTGGTATCCTGTATCAGGGAAGTCAGACTGAAATAATTTCTTCCCTGTACTTGCTTGGAAACCTGGTAAAATCGGTTCTGTTGTCCTTTGTGACCATACCAGCAGCACTGCCAGGTAAGGTGGTATAAATAGGTGACTACACCTGACTTGGTAACAAATTTGAGAGAAGGGGCACACTGCAGGAGAACAGTTTAGTTTTAGACCCTAGAGTAGTTTAGAACCCATTGGTTAAATTGGTTTTAAAGGCAATTTCTGTTTTGTCTTGATTGTCATAGTTTTCTTTAAAACCTAAAATCAGTTTATTGCTTTGGGCCACTAAACTGAATGTTAGTGAGTGTCTGCTGAGAAGAAATTCAATTCTATTAAACATGACATATGTGATGCCACAGTCATAGGCTGCTGTAAACCAAATCTTGTTCTGACAAGGGCTCTATCACTATAATGTGAGATTCCAGCTAATCCTCAGTCGTGGAGCAGCTTTGCTCTCCATGCTGTGGAGAGGAAGCATAACCAGATGATGATGGGCCTGTTTGGCATGTGGGACCCAAATTGTGGTCCCAGGTTTATCTTTCTCTCCTGACCAGGACTCCATTGCTATCCCACCAACTGTAGCTGGATGTTGTTAGGATAAATAGAATTACAGAATCATTAAGGTTGGGAAAGACCTTTAAGATCAGCAAGTCCAACCATTAACCCAGCACCACCGTGTTCACCACTAAACCACATCCCCAAGTGCCACATCCACTTTTGAGCACTTCCAGGGGTGGTGATTCCACCACTTCCCTGGGCAGCCTCTTCCAATGCCTGACCATGCTTTCAGTGAAGGAATTTTTCCTAATATCTAATCTAACCTTCTCTGGAGCAACTTGGGGCCATTTTCTCTCATCCTGTTGCTTCTTACTTGGGAGAGGAGACTGACCCCAGCTGAAGAGAGCCTCTTTCAGGTACTTGTAGACAGAAAATGTATCCCAGGAATGATTTAAGGCACTTAACAAACCTGTCTATTACAGGGAACCCCTCACCTTTTTTTTTTTCTTTTTGATAAAGTAAAGGAGCAGAAGTACTGTTGCATTAAGATGATTAAAATCTGATCCATGTTTATGCATTTTTATTGTCTTATTTGGCAAAGCCCTATAGAACTATATAGGATTATTTGAAAGCAAGGTAATGCATAAGATGGATAAAGTTTTATCCTGGCTTAGATGAATGGGATCAGCTAAAATATGTGGTAGTAAATTATTTAAATACATTTACAGTGCATTTTGAGCAAAATGAGAAGACTTAGTACTTATGCTTTTCATAGCCCAGCCCTGCTAAGGAGACTGTTTTTGGTAAAAATACCTTGATAAAATGCTCTAGTTTTAACTTAGAATCTTCTAATTTAAGAATAAATCGCTCGTGTCTTCTCTCCTTGACAGCTTAGGGGGTGGGGAGAAATCTTAGGTATTCTTATCTTTATGGAGGAGGTGGAATGTCCTCCAGATATGCACAGAAATACTTAGCAGAGCTAATTGGTGCCTAATGGGTACAGGCACTGTCTAATGCATGAAGGTAGTTAATGAATGGACGGAAGAGAATGCTTCCTGAAATACTGGAATACATCAGTAGTTTAAAATGCATGAAACATGAAGAAAAAATAAGTATAATTTTCAAGTCTTGCAAATAGAAGGACTGATCTCTTTGATGTGATTATTGACTGTGTGATGCTTGTTAGTACAGCACCTAATACAATGTACTAGACCCCAGAGGGATAAACACAACCAAAATGAATAATGTAACAGTGGTGATGCCAGTTTTTTAGGTAGTTATGACTCATGTCCCTCTAATACCTTAAGTAATTTTGGTGATATCATTTCATATTTACGCAACTTGGATTTTTCAATGAATCCTAAGCCAGACCATTTAATTATTAACTTCCTGCTCTAAGACAGTAACTAAAATGTTTTTGCTGTGTGTAGAAAAAAATTAGCATAATATATTTGCACAAACTGAATTTGATGATTACTTTTTTCTGTATTCTGAGTATGTAAGAGCAGATAATAAATCTTCCTACCAGTTTAATTTTTAATTCTGTTTTTTTTTTCTGTGTTGCATGTACATATGCATGTAGTGTGTGTGCATAATTCTGATATGGAAGCTAACTGATTTTCTTGGTCTAGTAGAGCACTCAGGTAATTCTAAGAACAGCAGTAGGAAGTCTGTGTGCCAGATTTCAAACAAACCAGTTACTGGAGCAGTTTAGGCAACTCAAATTGAGCACGAGAAAATTTTTAAGTAGAGAGACACAACTCATCACTGCAAGAGTTACTGTTTTATTTGCAGAACAGTTTGCACTAACTGGAGTTAAACCCTGTATACATCTTATATCTCTTGGCAGTACTGGAAGAGCCTATAGGTAAGCTAGGTAAAAGATGCCTTTCACTGTGGTGGGTTATATTGTAATTGAAAGTTTGGGTAAATGTAATGAGGTATTTAAAATGTGCTTACAATGATATTCAAGTGGCAGTCAGGGAGGAGTCGACAGAGATTTGTCAGACAAAAGAGAGGGAATCTTCCCTAAGCTCTTGGCAATACAAAGTATATTGTATTATTTGACTTTGACTTCTCTCTACTTCAGGTTTTTTTGAGTCTGCAAGCAGACCTCCTTGCTTTTCCTCATGCACATAATAATTACAAACCTGTCATGAGAGTCTGAACCCAACACATTCCTTTTTGAGTCTGAGAGTGGTAACACAAGTGCCCATTTGCCTGAGCAGAATGGCAGGTGTTATAAAACACTTGGTGCATCCATGTACCAGACTAATAAATGCTTGGTCCTCACTAGGAGTGTTCCCGAGATTATCAGTGCTGTCCTGAACAACTGAGTTCCTGCTTGTATCTTCACAGGATCACAGAGACATGGGTTGGAAGGCATCTCTGGAGGCCATCTGATCCAGCCTCTAGCTCCAAGTTTAGGACTTTTGCCAGCTCTAGCTGAGGTCAGCTCTGACTTTTTTTCATCAACCCTTGAAAGCCTCCATGTAACTCCACAACCCTCTGGCCAGATGACATCTTTATTACCCTCCAAGTGATTTTTTTTTTTTTGCAACTGAATCCTTTGCCCCCTGTTCACTATTTTACTATCATTTGCACTTTCAGCAAATTTGCAGTTTGCCCTGTTGTCCAGAGTGTTTGGGAAGATCCTGGGCAGTCTGTGCCCTGATACTGACCCTTGTGATATTCAGCTTGTTATTTTTTGTCAAGTGGATGTTGAGCACTGGTAATTAGTGTTCCAGCCTGTCAGTTCAGCAAGTTCTCCACCCATTTTAACAGTCTGGTCATGCAACCCAAACTTCCCCAAGTCACAAACGAAATCATTGGGTCAAGATTTAGATAAGTCACTCTTAGTCAAAGCTCTTTAAAGTGCTTATGAAACAGGTGACATTTGCATTATATTTGAATGCTTAGTGTTAGTGTATTATGTATTATTTCTTGTGTCTGTGGTTTTGTTTTTGTTTTTTTTTAATGGCTGAGAGTGATTCACAGAGAAAGCTCAGTTTGCCTTCTGTGAGCTGCTGGACCCTGAAACCTGAACAGCCAAAGAGATGTTACTTCCTCCTTAGATGCAGCTGAGCCCTGGGAAAAGCAGGCTTCCAGAATAGGGAGTAGCAGGGGAGGAGAAAGGTGAAGAGGAAGAAACCTGCAGTGCAACAGAGTTTTGGGAAGACAGAAGCACAAGCTACAGAGCCATTGGAAAGGGACTTCCCAGGGAATCAGAGAACATGTTGAGTTTCCTGCAGTGCAGGAAGCCACTTCATTGCTGGATGGAAAGCCACCTGCAGGGTAGCCCTTCTATCTCTGAGGATGCAGCAGACAGGGGTAAATCTGCTTCCAACTGTGTTTCATTTCTATTTTCTCACTGTGAGGCTTCTGTATTTTAAAATGTTCAGATTCCAGTCTTCAGTCACAGATAACTGCATGGTGTGCTACGTCAGCAGGAGCAGAGCCAGCAGGCTGAAGGAGGTGATTTATTTTATTTACTGGTGGGGCAACATCTGGGATAGCATGTCCTGTTTTGGGCTTCTGTATACACAAAAAAGATGTAGAAACACTGGAGAGGGGCACTGAGGGTGAGGGTGTAGTGAGGAGAGCCTGTGTGTGGGGTTGGGTTTGTTCAGCCTAAGGAGAAGAATGAGACCCTGGAGGGACTGAGTTGTCTTCTGCTCCTGAGTGAGTGTAGAGAAGAGACAGCCAGACTCTTCTTGCAGGTGCACCACAAAAGGGACAGAGGGCAGCAAATAAACCCAGAATTTCCCACCTCACAGTGGATAAGGACTGAATCAAGCTGCTAAAGGAGGCTGAGGAACTTCATCCTTGGAAGAATTTTTGGAACTTGGCTGAACAGGGCCCTGAGCAATCTGATTTACCCTTGAAGCTCTCCGTGCCCTGAGTAGGAGGTTGCACCAGATGACCTCCAGAGGTCCCTTCCAAGGCAGATTATTCCACTGGCCTATAAGACATAGGTTTACATGGCACTTTATTGCTGCATCCTGGAGAGTAATGTGGTTTAGGTAGGTGGCTGTTCTTTTCTCTTTGACTTTTGAAGGTCATTCAGCTGGGTCAGTAATTCTTTGTGCTGTGGTTGTCTTAGGGCTCTGCAGAGCATTTCATCTCCACATGTGAACACTGACATCTGCTGAAGAAAACTGATTCACTGTGTCTGGTATCAGCCTTTTTCTTGTCTAATTGGCAAAGGTAGAGGTTCCTTGTGTATAACCTGCCATAGATGGAGCATGGTTGATTGCAGGCCTGCTAAAATCCTGCTTTTATTTGGACTTCTTCCTGGCCCTTCTGTGCATTGCTGTTACTACAGGTCTGAAGTGCTCATTCTTTGCATTCCTTCCTGTATGACTGGGAAGAGATGGAAAATAGTTATCAGCATTCTGACACCAACCTAATCTTTTCTTGCATTAAATTTAATTTTTTTTCCATTTAGTGTCTGAGTACCTTGTGCTGCAGTTCTTACTTTCTGACAGCCTCTGCTAAAGGAAGCTGTCTCTGGGCTGAGATCTTGCAGGAATTCATGGGCTGTGTCTGCATTAGAGAGCAGGATAGCAAAGCCAGAGTGGGTCTGCAGAGGAAAAATAGTTGTGTTTGTGCGTGGATGTGGTATTTCAGACTACTTTTTAACCTAGTTTGTGTTCTCTCGACTGAGCATGCCTGGAATGCTGCTTTCACTTCAGTTTTGTCCCAAGAAATCCAATTTGCACACTCAGCCTGAGCACTGGTGTAGAACAAAGTGTGATAGGTGAGGGTTGTCAGGAGGTTTGCTTCAAAAGCACAATCCTGATCTGAACTAAATGCAAATAGAGTTGCACCTATAAAATACTGTTGTGTATGTGAAATGTATTGAAGGTGAGATTTTTCTTACCTGCTTGGGGAGACTGAGAATAATAAAGAATTCCTCAGGCCATGTTAGCATGAACCTAAGTTGTGTAAACTCTCTCAAACATTTTAGAAGAAAAATATGGTTTTGGTACACCAGTGACTATCCCATTACTGTGGAATATGGATTATGTTCTGATCTATGCATGTCTGTGTTGTGAAGCTGCTGAACAGCCATCTGCAGATATGTTGCTGTGCTAGGCTGTGCTTAGCTGAATTTCAGGCATGGAGAGAGAGAATAAAAAGCAGAAAGGCAACTAGTGGGAGAGAGAAAAAAAATGTTAAATGTAGGGTTTGCTTCATTCATTACATTAGAGTGTAAAATGTTAAATATGTGGAAAGTCAAGCTTGACCAACCTGATGATGGTGTGTGGTGAAGTGATGACCTCAGTGGATGAGGGGAGAGCAGTAGATATTGTTTATCTCGACTTTGTCTCCTGACACTGTCCCCTCTGCCATCCCCATGCACAAACTAATGAAGGAGGCACTAGATGAGCAGGCAGTGAGGAGGACTGAAAAGTGGCTCATCTGCTGAGCTAACAGGGTTGTGCTCAGCAGCAGAGTCCAGCCGCAGGTCGGACTTTGGTGGTGCACCCTGGGCTTGCTGCTCAGGCCAGTGCTGTGCATAAGCATCTCATGGAGAAGAGTGAAGAAACTAAATCAGACTCTTGTCAGCAGTGTTCACTGAAAGGAAATATGGTGGGCACAAATTGAAAAAAGGAAAATTAATTTAAATATTTTTAAAAATTTTGTAATAAAACCTTTTTGTTGTAAGGTGGTCAAGTATAAGCACAGTTTGCCTAGAGAGACTGTGGACTGTCTTGGGAAGTATTTGAAATCTCACTGGGCATGACCCTGAGCATCCTGCTCTTGTTTGACCCTTCACAGAGCAGGGGGTTGGACTAAATGATCTCCAGACTTGCCCTCCAGCTGCAGCTATTCCCTGATTCTTACTTATCTTCCTACCCTTATAAAAAGTCACAATTTCAGACTGATCATACAACACATTCCTAAAAAAAGCTCTGTATGAAGCAGAATTCTGGTAGATTCAGGAGTGTTGATGTGGTGGTATCAGACTTCTCCTGGTTCCTGTTTGCCCACACTTCAATTTATCATTGCACTTTAATTAAAATGATCAATTGCTCATACTGATTTAGCACTCCTTAGAATCACTTTATCACATATTTTATGACACAAATTTGGGCACTTCTTTGACTGGCACTTGTTGAATTTTTTTACCCAAATTAAAATCAGACTCTCTGGAAGTAAAAAGGCTTCTGGTATGTTCTTAGTTTAGGTTATAACAAGCTCCTGTTAGATCTGCATTCTCAGCTTACCCAAAGACATAACCTACTGTTGTCTGTGCTTCATTGGCTCTTTTGGTAGGAATCTTCTTTAAGTTGTCTTGGATAATTTCTTTTTTTCATCTGTCTTGAGACATCAGCACAAAAGCTGGAGTTGATTCAGCTCCCCAGTTCTCACCTGGCTCCTTAAATCCAGTTGACCTGGTTTAGTGGACTCTTACGTGTGCTTTGCTGGCAGCGTAAAAAAACAAATTACTTCAATTCTGATGTCTTTTTAGTGCTTTCATGCTGAATATGACGCACTATGTCTGCCCTGATTCCAGGTGGCAGGCCCAGACAATCAATCTAAGTTTATTTTTGCTCAGCAAAATTCAACTTTCAGAACTGTTCTTTCCCTGATTCTGTGGCTGCAGGAATGTATTGACCAGCACAGCCGCTGAGCTGAGCTGACCACGCACTCGGGCATCACAACTCCCACGCTTTCTCCCAGGCTATTTCATTATTCAGCACTGCTGTTAAGCATCTTCCTTATGAATCATTGTGCCTGTGATTCTGATGTATTGGAAGATGCAAAATGGTGTGAAATAGGAATGTGCTCAGGCTGCTTTTTTCCTCTCTCCAAGGCGATCGCTCTTACGTTCATGCTGCTGTTTTACATTTCCGTTTCAAATTTATCGCCTTCTTTGCTCTGCATTTATTCCCTCCCACACTTAAAAATCCTTCAAATTACTCTTTTCTTTTCCTTTCCCACAGCAGTGCCAATCATCCTGTCCTGTTAACATTCCCACAGACATCTTGGAGCTTGTTCTTCAATGACAAAAGTGCATTCACTTCTTGTGCCACCGTCATCTTTTATCTCTCTCTCTTTAACTTATGCTGAGTGAAGTGATATAACCACTTGTTTTTCTTTGCTTGGAAGTATTCTGCTGCTCAACTCTGGGAATGCAGTGCCTTTTTCCAAGTGTTAGGTATGTTTCCTTACCTGTGTTGTTGGTCCTGGTCAACTTTTGGTCCCAATCTTGATCTTTCAGTGCTTTGTAGACTTTAAGCCATCAGCAGGTTCGTGAGGGCCGAGCTGTTGTGTGAGTTGTTGTGGGTCATGCGTGGGTTGTCATTAATATGACAGATAAAACTGCTCCTAATAATATAATTCAATAGAAGCCATTCACAGCCTTCCCACGATGTGGTGCTTCCGCTGCTGGCACTGAAGGGAGTGTTCTCCTCTCCTGCACTTGGTTCCTGCACCTCTCCTGCCCTCCCAGCTAGCAACTTGCTGTATGAAGTTACTTCTTATATGTGATTCCCCATTCAGTTGTCTGAAAGAAACCATCCTAGACAAAAATCTATTAAAGTTTCTTTTCAAAAAGAGTCCAGCTTTCAACTTTGCTGCCTTATTTTAGCATTCAAGTGTATGGATTGCAATGATCTCTTTCAAAAGGCCTTCCAAACATCTCTTTTATTTGTGCAGCCTTGTGCTTGCCTACCACACTTCTGCCTGTATTTAAGAAAGCTGTGTTTATGTTTGTCCAGTCATGGGGTTTTATGACTTGGTGACAAAACCCCAGATTGATCAAATTTGAGGTTGTCCTAACCCCTTGCCTTTGATTTGAGGTGAAAGTTTCAGATATTTTTTATTAGAATATATAAACAATACACTAAACCAAGAAAGCACTCAAATAATGACATCTCAAAAGTAATTTAAGAGACAAGATTAAAGGGTTAGAAAACTTTATTCTGCAAAAACAGGATGTAGAGGGAACACAGGAGTCTCTTTTTGCAGTTCAGCCACTTTCAGTGGCTTTCCAGATTGCAGCAGATTCTGTACATTGATAAATGGAGGTCTGAGATAGTGGAAAGAGAGGAGCTTGGGTTTGGTTCTCTGTTATCTGCCATTTTGAAGACTGAAATCTCTGTCTGGGATCGGTTTGTTCTTTCCTTTGAATTTAAAACTGCATGGACTTCAGGTCACTTTTATTTATGTAAGTTCTTCTGCAGTGTTCTGTTACTTAACAAATTCATGTTGTAAATACCAGTGCCTCTGGCTTCCCATTCACCAAAGGAAGTAATACTTCAATTCCAGGCAAAGCAAATTCTGTACAACTGAATTCTACATTATTATTACATATAAAAAATTACGGACAGAAAATTATTGCACATTAAAAAAAACTACTCAATTGGTTGCAGCATGCAGCTGTCTTGTGAATTATAAAATCTCTGTTTGAGAACAATGACATTTAAACAATGGAAAAAATATCTCTGGATTCTTCTTCTGCCTTTTAAAATTTTGCTTTAAAAAAATACTATTTCTTTGCTCATGTTTTGCTCTAGAAGTAGAGCCAGAATAGTTCTTAAGCTGTAATTCTGTCTACATTTTAGGGCCAGAGGAACTGCTGTTGATTTTGAGCATGAGGCTTGCATAAATGTTTTCCTTTAGAAATTTGTGTAGTAGTAAATAAACCAGCAAAAATAATTATTTGTGTTTATCTTGATAAATGGAAGAATTTAATTAGCAAATTGAAATACAGCAGTTGTTGTAACTGGGGAATGGCTCAAAGGCATTAGAGGAAAAGTCAAAGATGGGGGCCATTAAAATTTAAATAATGTTTTTCCAGATCTTAAATTGATGTTTAAAAAAATCTTGTCAGTGCCTTGAAGATTCTCTGTGGCACAATTTTGTACCTGGTAACTACTCTGTCTTGCAGAAAAGCTTTTGTAATCTCTGTACTTTCATAATGCCCATCCCTGGAAACAGCCAAGGTCAGATTGGACAGATTGCTCATTGCAGGGGGGTTGGACTAGATGACCTTTAAAGGTCCCTCCTGTGATTCTGTGATATTTAGTAGCTTTTGAAAATTTGTTTTACAGATTTGTAGCTAACTCCAAGTGTAAGTGCATGTTAATACAGAAACCTGTCTGTCTGTCATCCACCTTCTCCTTTGTATCTTCACAGAAACAAGGCAGCAAGCTGGGATTGTCTTTAGGGATGCCACAAGATGTGTCTTTAGGAGTGAGTGTGGGTTTAGTCCCTCTTGGTTTGTGTTGCTGCCAAGGTGGGCTCAGTTTAAGCCCCTGTGGCTGCCCCTGCTCCATGAGCACTGTGCTCCCTTGGCTCATAGCCTTGGCAGACTGGTGGGAGGTTTTGGTGCTCAGCAAGGGGCTCTCCTAACCTTCTGCATGGAAATTTTTCACATTATGTCCATCAGAGAACGGGATGCCTTGAAGTCTTCAGTGGCCTCCCCTTAGGACAGTGTAAAGTGGGGCAGAGTTCCCTGAGACAATCTGTGACTTGATGCAGGAATTGTTCTATGGGGGAATTGGTTCCTTTTAAAACCTGCTCACTGTGTATGGCCTGGGCCATGTCCCTTCAGAAATTTGGCTGCATTCATTGGTGTGGGTAAAACACTTTGTAAATGGCAACCAGACATTGCCTAACATTTTAAGATGCTTCTTCCTCTGTCCAAAAGATAAGACATTTGTTGTCCAAGTTGTAATTCAGTTATCTTCAAGGAATGTTTCTTGGCTTGTGACTGTCTTCAGTTCCTTCCGTGTGTCATAGAAACACAAACATGCTTGGGGTACACACTGAGATTCATTCCTGCTCTAAATTACTGTATCAGCTGCAGGGCACATCCTTTCCTTGAGAAGGGGCTGCTGTCTTTGGATATCATCCAATGTTAGAACACTCTTTAGCAATCTTTTAAGTGCTCATTTAAAGAGTTGTGACCTTCCCCTGTTACACTCATTTTGGAGCATGAATTTCTTCTTGCTCAAGTTGATGAAACCAGTGCCTTGGAATAAAACAAAGCAGCTCCAAGGGATCCTTGGAGAGCAGGTGGTGCAGCCAAGGTGCCTCTTGCTATGTGTTGTAAGAGTTGAGCCTAAATTTATCTCTGTGGCCTGAGGAAATTGTAACATAATTGGTGGTACCTCGAGTGAACCAGAGCAGGATTTTGCCTGTCCATCCACAGTTGACGGATGAATATGAAGTTCTGACTGTAAAATCTCAGCTTATGACTAAAATGTATAGATACTAGTTTTAAAATTAATATTAAA
The DNA here is from genome assembly GCA_013398175.1 of Climacteris rufus. Lineage (NCBI taxonomy): Eukaryota > Metazoa > Chordata > Aves > Passeriformes > Climacteridae > Climacteris > Climacteris rufus. The sequence goes on from VZRZ01006935.1 coordinate 120,664, forward strand.
TTGCATATTAATACTTAAATATTTTTGTCTTTTCAACAGTGAGGAAAAGAACAGCTTTTTACAGTAAACCCTGCTTGCTTTATGCTGCAAGGAGAAAGGAAGTGTTGAAATAAATCCATATTTTATGGTAAACATCAGTGTTGAACACCTTACATCAAAGGGCACAAGGTGGAAAGGACTGGAGTTTTTTAGTAAGACTTTTTTTTCCCCCTTAACTGGGATTCTGTGCACTGTATAAAAATTAAAGTTATTGGATTAACTTTAATGGTTCATATTTTTTGAGTGCTTCAGTAGTGGCATTCTCCATTCATAGCTTATTTGCATTGTTCTAATTTAAGTGACTAAAGACAAAATTAAGTGGTCTATAGCTGTGTGATAAGCTTTTAATTGGAACTGTATCCATAACTGTTCTATGAATTGATTCATTTAACTAGAATAGAATACTACCGTGAAATCATGTTAGCAGATTGCAAAAATAATTAGCAAATTAAAGTTAAATCATCAATAAATATTCTCAGATAAGTTGATGAGCTTGCTTATGAAGAAATACAAACATAACTAAATATGCATTGCTTGGTGATGAGGTGAAGTCAGCTGTGGTAAGGTTGTGAGCAAAATTCAAAGTGGAGTTAACTGGGGCGCAAGTGGTCATGATTAGGAATGCAGAATTGAGTAGCAGGTAAAGTAATCCTGTACTAACAGATAATTTTAATTACATTTTTTGTTGAAGACATCCCTCATTGGGATGTTTAAATCTGTCTTGGACAAATGGTAGAGGGACTGGACTATACAGAACAACTCACATCAGATCATCTGTGTGTTTGGACATCCACAAATTAAAGGCAGTTGCTGTGGGACTGAAGTTATGACTTTATGGAATTTTTACTTTGCATTTTCTGAGATCTAGTGATGACAGCTTTTTTTGGCCTTTGCAGTTGGAGTGTTTTAATGTAGTTTTCGAAAAAAAAAAAGTGATTAAACCGGTCCATTAGGCTCTCCAAAGTATCTTTGACTGTTAAAGTGTGGCTGGGAGTGGAGGCAAGAAGTCTTAAAAATGGTATCTACAACAGTAACCACACACATATTTTTCTATGTAGATGTGGCCAGTGAATCTTTAGAGTGGCCTGAATTGAGCTATGCTGTGCAGTGTTTTCTCCCAGCCTTCCTGGGCATGGGTGCAGCTCCACAGCAGGTGAGATGCTCCATGGGCAGGCTGAGGACATTTCTCATTTTGAAGGCTGACAGTACCAGCACAGATGTGAATTGTGTGTGCTACTGGGTCTCAAAACTAAGCCTAGAGAATTCCTGGCAGACTCAGTTACCTGGTGTAACTGCAGTGGGGTTTAGCAGTCAGTCCTAGGTCCAAACCTGTGTAGCCACTTAATCTGAAAACTACAAAAAAATGAACCAGCATATTCCCAAAGTCCCACATAGGTGGGTTTGCATAGGTGTGAAGCAACCAGAAGATCATAAGAAGCTCTAAAATAATGAAAGAGTGGAGGCTGAGAGAGTCTTGTTTCCAAGAAAAGAAGAAACTTCACAGAACTTCATAGAAACAGTTTCTGAGTTTTCCAATTTTTACAGGGGCTCCCGATAAAAGCTAAGTTACTAAAAGTAAAATGAAAAATAAACCCAAACAAACAAAAACCCCAAACAAACAAACCCAGTTCTGAAGTAACAACTGACTTTGCTGTAGGTTACTTGGAGCCAGCATTTGGGTTCTCCCTCTGCTGCCTTTAGCTTTACTGAGCTTTTTTCCTGAAGACTATCAAAAGTAGAATGAGTTGGAATTTTCACATGGAAATGTACTGGAAAAAGTTTTTTGATTTGGGGAATATCATGCATTTGGGTTTGTTGTTTGAAGCTCTGTGTTTCAGAAGGAAGCTGATTTTTTAAATATAGATCAGTTGTTTGGAAGTAAGATCAATTTTCTGTCACTCACTTGTATTTTAATGTGTCTGCTATTTAATTACTGTCAATATTGACAATGCATTGTAATGCTCTTTTATTAGAGAGTGAACCAACATACAGAATAAGTAAGTGATTTAGAACTGTATTAAATTTCTTCTGAAACCACACTGACACTTCATATATCAGATGCCTGTATGGGAACTAAGTCCTGCTTTAACTTATAAAATTATTTTTGTTAATGTCTCTTTAGAACTGTACCACACTTCATAAGAAATATGGAGATACTGGGTAAACTGAGAGTTCAAAACATAGGAATGGAACTGGTTCTGGCCCTTTCCTGAGTTGGGTCAAGGGACAACTATTTCTTGAATTCTAATTGAGAAACTACAGCTGGATTTTAGGGAAAGGAAAAAGGGGAAACTAAATCTGATCTCTTGTATCTTCATATACGATACAGGCTCTTAAATGGCCCACAGTGGTCTCTTTTCTGTTCGTGAAATTACAAAATCAATCTTCCTGGGAGAAACCAGGATAAATCCATTTCAAAAATACAAGTTCATTAATGTCCTAGAATTATGCAAATTTCTTTCTTTTTTTTTTTTTATTCTGATATAATATTCATGCTCTAGGGGTAAAAACCTTCCTTAACAGATTTCTCATTTCACTTTAGAGCCATTGGAAGCTTTATACCTGATTTTTAGGTCTTATTTTGTCTGATCTCCATCTGTCCTTCAAACATAAATAAAAAATAATAGCAGAGGATTTATCAAAATAGAAGACAGTCTCATCTGCCTGTAATGAAGACAAGAATTAATATTTGTAGATGGCAAATTTTAAGTATCAACACTTCCTTTTTTTTGTCTGCAGTTGGGTCAGGGGATTAACAGAAGGGACTATTTGTTTTAAAGTGTTGCAGCAAAATAAATCCCACCCTATAATATCAGGATAAAATAGCAATTACATAAGAAATTCATTGCTTCATTATTTGCTGTCTGACTGCATGCTGTTTGACAGTGGCCTTTTTTATCTTTTTTTTTTTCCCCTTTGAACTGGGCTGCTTTTCCTGGCTTGGCAATAAACACTGTTTTCTCTCAGCACAGCCATTAAATCTCTCACCTGCCTGTCCTGTGCAGAGCTGCAGTTGAGAGATAAGGTTGATCTCTCTCAGCAGTGAGCATTGGTATTCCAGGCTCTTCTTTCAAGGGCATTTTGCTGTGATGAAGTGTCTGAAATGACAAGGAAAACATACAGGCATGTTAAATACCCTTGCTAGGCTGAGACGAGTAAGGCTAAATGGAGATGATTTAAAAATACATTTTGAAGCTGTTAACAGAGCTCGTGGATAACTGCAAATCATAGTTCTAGGCAGGAGTATTACAGACCTATTCCAACTGGCATCATCCATTAAATAACAAATAGTAATGGAGAGTACTTGTCCTGCCCAGCTTACACTTAAAATCTAAACAAAACACAAAGACCTGAGCCCTTCTGGGTGTGTGTTTCTGCATGTTTCTCATCCAAGGTCACATAGGTAGTTCTTGTGAAGAATTGAATCCATTTCTTCACTGTCTTGTTCCTGTGACAGCCTCTGAGCATCTCCATCTTCCACTGGGAACTGAGGAGGTGCCTGGGATTTCAGTTTCCTGCAGCTCTCAGAGCACTGGCCTGGCATCCTCTGTGTGTGTGAATGTCTTACAGAACCCATGTAGGACCTGGTTTTAATTCTCTTTTGAGTGCTGGAAGAATAAACATATGTAAGCATTTCACCTGTTTTGTAGCCTTTGGTCATTATCACTTTTATAAAATTAAAAATATCAGATAAAATCGAATAGATTTTTATGCTTATAAATGTGCCTGGAAAATCTGTTTTACACATGCTCATTACCATTGGCATACATGGACACAGCAGGTATCACCATGCCTGTCTTGCTGTTGGAGAAATTGAGGCACAGTGATGACTTCATGTGCAGGATTCACTTCAAGGTTAACACTTAAATTTAAGCATCAGTTTATACATCTGTACATATGGGCTATATGCTTAAATTTCTGTTGTAGTTGCTGGAAATCTCATTAGCAGAGGTAAGAGAAAAATTCAGCCCATCCTAAATTACCCAGCAAGTGACTGATCAGCAACATCCCTCTCTAACAGTCCGTGGAGTGTACTGAACAGGGACTGTGTTGAACAGTTGCCCAGATAATAAGTGCTAATTTAAATGTCTTAGAGAACCTCTTGGGGCCTCTGGCTGATGGCTCAGAGGAAAGGGATCTTCCAGAGGTCCTTGATCATGTCTGTCAAGCCCATGTGTGTGTCTTGGATACCCTAAGGCATCTCCCATTGCATTAGCTACCCATGCTGGAGCCATGAAATTCATTCCCAAATCTGTTGCTTATACTGGCAATGCCTATAGCAGCATGTGGGGATCTATGTTTAGTTCTCTTAATTTGAATCTGAAACCTATGCAATTTATCAATCATACTGTGTAGATAGGCTGCAAATAAATTCAGCTTACACTGCAGGGTTATGATCCTCTTCTGTTGTCAGGGACTCCTGGGTGCATTATGTATTCTGCAGGTGGGCATCGGTTCACCAGATGAATCGAGGATGTCCTGACTTTTGAACTGCAGCAGTTCATTTTACCAGAGAGAGGGTTTTGTAATCTGAACTACAACAGTTGTTTTCCTGCGTGGCTCTGGCACAGAGGAGGATTTGTAACCATTTGGAGGAGACAGAAGCCACACGCACGGCTTTCCACCCCCTCACACCTCCCTGAATATACTTGGAAGTGCAGGACTATGAATGGTTCAGCCACGTTCAAATAATTGAGCAGCTCTGACTCACACTTGCATCTTGTGTGTGGCTAAATGAGACAGCAGAATGATGCTGCCTGACTGACACAGTTGTTTATGCAGGCACTGAAGCGTTCTCACATCATGTGCAGGTCTTGGAGTTGTTTCATTGTAACTTTGTTAAAGAGGGAGAAACCCTTCACAATGCTGATGATTTGTTTTGTTTTCTTGGATGCCCTCAAATTCTGAGGTCTAGAAGTGTGACTAACAAAAGGTTATTGCCTACAGAAAAGCAAAATATCACAGTACAGAACATTATCTTTCCAAAAAACAAAGCCAGCCAAGGCATTTTCCAAGCTCGAAACTCTTTGCACACATGAGGAACTTATTGATTTAGGATTATTCTAAGTTTAATTAAACTTATGTTTTCTTCTCTGGTCAAAATTGTGTCTTTAAAAATTTTCAAACCATAAGAATGATTATTTATTATGAGAAAGGGTCAGTTGGAGTCCTATTTTTTTCCCCCCACAGTTGATGCCAGTTTCAGATTTGTAGAAACTTTTTCTTGGGGGTTAAACTCATCTTGGGAAGAATCAGTGGATGTGTAGCTGTTGGGTGGTTCACTGTTCCTTATTTACTGCAAATGCCAGTTAAATTTTCTATCTAAAAGATATATTTCCACGTAGTTTGATGGCCATTCTGTTTGCTGGTGTGTTCCTCTGGCTGGATTTATCTGGTGTTTTCATCCTTTTGAGGGTAATTGACTTTAGCATAAGCCAGTGCTCACTGTCTTGAGAAAAAAAATTGGTTTTTGTTTTCCTCCTATGGTTGAGCTGAACCCTATCCAGTTTTCAGCATTCCATTTTCTTTATGGCCTTGTGAAACACCTCTTTGAAGGAGCTAACTTGGCTCCTGAAGAATGTATCTGGTTGGCCTTTCTTATCTTCTGCTGCAGAGAGAGGAATTGGAAGAACTGACTTTTTTTTTTTTTGTTGTTGTTATTTGGTTTGGTTTGGTTTTTTTGTCTGAACTTTTTTCAGCACTGTCTCTTACATTACTAAATTTATGGGGCTTTGAAAAGTATTTATGATTTTTAGTTCCATTAAAAATAAGATTGTATTTGTAAAAGTATGCTCCTAGTGACAAGCAGGAGCGTGGTTTAAATACTGTTTACTTGTGTAGTGGGCTGAATGAGATCAATAGAGATGCACATCATTAAAAACACTTCAATCAGCCATAATGTGAATCTATTCCCACTGTTCCATTCAGCCCCCAAAGGGTCATTGATGGAGGGTTGCTTTTTATTTTTCTGGATCTGTACAGTGACTTCATAAGGTTTGCACCTGCAAGCAGAGCTGCTACAGAAATTACCCCTGTAGAAGGAGTAATAACAAGCACAAGCCTCATCCAGTGAGCAAAAAAGTCAGGATTGCTTCTGAATTTAGAGGCTGTTTTTGGTTACCATGTGGCTGATGTTGCTGTGAGGTCCAGAGCCTGTGAAGTTTCCCTAAGGCTAAATCACTTGTAGTTTGCTTGCAAAAGGAGGGTCAGGATTTTGCAAAAGTTGTTTTAATGACTTGAGAGTTGAGTTTGAAAAGCCTTAAATCCATCGTGCTGCTTCTGTGTGTTGAGCTGAGACAGAGCTGTAACGTGGAAGGCAAACAACCCCACACACAGGAGTACAGGCTGTAGCCTGGGACTGTGATACCCCAGGAACTGTACAAATCTAGAACACAAGATTGTCCCTGCCTGGAATGACATGACTGGGGAAGCTTTTAGTGGTTCTGAAGGCTGATTCAGGTATAGGACATGAACATGAAGTGTTTATCATCAGGGTCTGGTGGTGCTGTGGGGTACTGTGGTGCTTATGAAGGGACGATAATCTGGAATATTGCTCTGGGTTCCAGAACCTCTCTGATACCTTTGCATGTAACTATGAAAACCTGGTATTTCTATGCACAGCCTGGTTATACAAATGGGCCTCAACTGCTCCTGAATTCACCCCCTGAAATATTCACACAAAGTGAGCAGTGCCTGTTTCATGCCATGCACAATTGTTACTATGCACAAACACTGCAATAAATTGAGAAGCTCCTGACTGAATGTTCAGAACTCCCCACTTTCCATTGTCAGAATTTATGGTCACGGTCTTAACCCCCATGTAAGATTGGTGAGGGATGGCAGTAGAGTTACATACTGGTAGCAGTTGTGATCTGGAGAACCTACTGAATGAGTGCTATGCTGAAGTGCAGGTCTGTCTATATCAATTTCTATTTATTAAATAGGATACTTTAAAATATGCATGAAATATGGCTTCATTTTTTATTAGGAGTTTGATGAACTGATTTTAGCAAGACCATCTAGAGCCAGCTTTAAATTTGGTTGAAAAACAAAACCTCCTGAACTGGAGAAATAAGTCAATCGATTTTAAAGTGTTCAATAATAAATTTTTCATTAACATTAGGGGAGACTATAAGGAATAGTAGAGTGCCATGAAAAAGAAATTCACATAGGACTGTGTCTTGATTTCAAACAGGAAGGGAGCAGTAACAAATAGAATATGACATATATTGAAAGATATGAGTTGGAGTACTCAAAAGCTTTGTAGAGTTCTTCTTTTAGGTAATCTTTGTTTTCAAAAAGCAAAACCAAGAAGGTTATCTTTGGAAAGAGCTCACTAAAATACCCTAGTGAGTTAGAGAGGTTTTTTAAGGGGAAAAATGCAGTTATACTTTGGAATAGGCAAGAAGAAGCAAGAAATGAAAGTAATTGTGATCTCAGTAAGGTTTCCTCATTCAGATGGAGTGGAAAAATGGCAATGACTCTCTTTTGAAAGGAGATGAATGAACAAAGTGCAGGAATAATCCTGAAGTGGAGCAGGTCAGTTTACAAATCAGGTACCAGTTTTCAAAATAAGATTAAGGCTATTGAAACTGATAGGTGACAGTTTTAAAAAGGAAAAAATGAAAAAAATAATTACAGAACTATCCAGTGTAGCTCTGTATTGTAAGATCTTTTTTCTGTCACTTCTATGAAAACACACTCAGGCCAGGCATCACTCTTACTCTGGATGCCTTTATGGACCTTAGAGACCAGCATCGTCTAATTCTTGATATTTTCGTTTTTCAAATGCTTGTTGGTTTTCATCCTGTTGGTCCATCACTTTTCAAGCTTTCATAAGACTCAGACACACAACTCATCCTCTCTTTCAGTATTTTTTCCCACTTACTATCTTCTCAGTTTTCTGATGCTGTGATTTTTCCATTGCTGTCTGCCTACCACTTCAATCAGGCCTTTATGGCTTTTTCTCTGTTATCACATATATATTATATTGAAATAGATGAATAAAAGTTCCTAGAAACACACACAAAAAGTTAACTTCAAATTCTTTCTAAAAAGTGGTTTCCTGTGTTTTATGAAAAATCTTGACAGTGATGAAGTGACCAGTGTACAAAGCAGTTGATAATCATGATACACAATATCGATTCATTTACTGCCTTGTGCTGCCTTCTCCATTTCTGTTGGTTGGTGTAGTCTGGGTCTGTAGAATATTTTGTGCTGGGATATGTTTCTGTCATGGCTCTGGATCTTAGTTTGTGATTACTGCTGTGGAGGTTGCTATATATGCAAATTAAAAAGTGGGAAAATTATTTAATAGAACTTGGAAAAGAATGTTCTGATAAGAGATCTTGGCTTATCTGTGTCAGCATCTAATGTCACTGCCTGCTCACAGTGAAGAATTTCTCCCTAACATCAAAAGTTGGTATAGTTAGGAGTGTATCTGTCAATGAAGTGGAGTTAAGCAGAACAGTCTCTTACACTGAGCTATGAGCTGCTCCTAGGTTCATACCAGTAATTAAATATTTTAATTCTCCCTGTTGACTGACTTATCTAAAAATGTTAATTCTGTGGCTACAACAATTAAAAGTAATTTATGGGTCCCCAGAATGAAAAATAATGATGCCAGTCTGGGATAAAGATCACTTTAGAAGCTGTAAGTTATTTTATTTCTACCATTATTCTATTTCTACTAAATATTTTATTTCTACCATTAAAAAAATACTCTCACAGCGAATAAACAGACCACTGAGTCAGCAGGTGGAAAGCACCTTCCCTTCTGTTTCTTTTGTTGAACAGTTATATATTTGTGAAGGGTTAACCCTTAGGATAGATGATACGAAGGCTGCCTGGTGCAAACTCCTAATTTCAAGGAAATTTTCACGTTCTGTTCTTTGAAGGGCTATTGACTTCCAAATCGCAGCCGGACGTGCCTGTGATGGTGCCGGGGATGAGTCAGGGTGCAGGGTGGGTGCGAAGCTCTGCCATCGAATTCGCAGCGTGGTCATCACTGCTGATGGCAGGACGAGATGTTCTCTAATCCCGTGGGGGGGTTACAGGGTGTGCTTTATTAAAATAGAGGATTTGGAGCTATTAAAAGCAGAGTGCTGCGGTTTTTTGTTGATTTGAGGTGGTTTTTTTCTTAATTAGTGGTCTGATGTAGATTTTAAAGTGTAATAAAGTAGCAAATGTTACCTTGAGCTCAGGGCTTTAAATGCAGGGTTAATTTACACTCGGAGCGGACCTTTCAGTGTCAGGCGATCTCTTTTTTCTTTTTTCTTTTTTCTTTTTTTTTTCTTTTTTTTTTTGCCACCATAAGCACTCAGCTGAAACAACAGCTATGACTCAGTTGCCAGCGAACGCTGCTTGAATTGATTTAGTCCGAGTTCAGATTTAGCACATAATCATGTTCAATTTGATCCACTGTGCTGCCTAGAGATAAAAGGGTTGAAAAAATAGATTTAGCTTATGTCAGTCTTTGTGGTGATGTCATTGCCGTGCGATGGAATAGCGCTGTTCCTGTGCTGTGCCTGCTCACTTGGTGGCTGGCGGGGCACAGCAACTCACCGGGAGTGCAAAGAGCTGGTGGGGGAAGGCAGGCACTGCCAGCACCGCCACTCAATCTGGGACTGCTCCATTGCAGTACTGAGCTGAAGATTTTATTTTTTTTTTTGAATTATTATTTTTGTTGTTGTTATTTTTTTTCCTTCCGTCGTCTGTCACTGTGAGCGTTGCCGAGCTCTGTGTACAAAGGCGGGGGATGCCAGCCCGTAGCATGGACTGTGATGTTTCCACGCTGGTTGCCTGTGGGGTTGATGTGGAGGTTTTTGCCAGCCAGGAGGTGAAGGTACGCGCCTACCAGTCTTTTGTTGCTTCTTAGAAAAGCATTTGGGAGCAATAGGCGTAGCAATTCACAGCAAGGGGGCTGAGGAGATTGTGCTGCCGTAGTGAGAGACACGCAGTCCAAACAATCTGTTAATGAGAGGAGAGAGATACGGGAGAGATTTTGTGCCTGCTTTTTCCTCTGTTCTGATAAGCTGAAAGAATAGGCTGGTGTTTACTCTTTAATGATACAAGAAATGGGTTATATAACTGACATCTGTGCATAGGCATGTTTCTTATTCATTAAAAAAGTCTTTCATTGTTCATTTTGTCAAATTATTTTTAGTCCAGTGTCACTTTTTAGATCAGCCTTGCCGTAAATGTTATTTATTGATGTGGATAACCTTCAGATACCTTTACTCACTTGAACAGTAGCTGTTTCTTTCCTTCGCATTCAAATCATGTGTGCAAGTGTAAATTTTTCATGAAGGGTTAAAAGTTTGTAGCAAGTATTTTGGTGCATCTGCAATGTAACAAAACACAAAAAGTTGTGCATCTTGCATATCGTTTGAATACCCGAAAAACAATGCTCAAATTTAAGGCTTGATATGCTGGGCTCATAGTCTCTTAATTAGACAATTGCTGTAGAAAAGTCATTGTGTGTAATTGCTTACTGTTGAAATCAATTATCTTTTTCATTTATTCTCATATTACTCTAAGAAAATCACTGCAAATGAAGTTTGAAAGAGGGTTTTTAAGTATGCTTTTCACAGATCACGTGAAAGAGCTCATAGGTGTAATACAGTGATATCCAGCAGTCTATTTAAAGGACAAAGGTACAGACAAAATTAGTTTCTAATCTGATTGTTCTTAGTATTGAAAGAATGGAACAGGGTAAAAAGGATTTACAAATTGGAGGTCAAATTCTGAACCTCTGTTCTGGGTGATTCTGAGTCAAACATTGAAGCCACTGGAAATATCTGGAAATGAAGCTATTTTGATTTGCAAGAGGTTATAATGATTTTTATTTCCCTCTTAGTTTGTTACCATGTGAGATCACGTATACTTTGTACAGATGCTTTTGTGTTGTCAGCAAGAGACTCTTCTTAATTTAAGAAGCTTTTTCCTAACAGTTTAATACTGGATTTAGAGACAAAATAGTGAGTAATTCAGAGGAATGATTCAGGTGAGCAGTCTTGCCTGCATTGGAACATGTTTCCTGTACAATTTTGAAGTACTAAGATGTTCATGTGCTTATTCATTTTTTTATCTTTTTTTTTCCTCTCTTTTTTTTATATCTGGGAGCATATTCTTTCAATATGTAGGTTTTACACGTGCATTGATATGATCTTGTACCTTGGGCAGCTGCCTTTTAGTGTCTGGTTTGATGTAAGACTGTGCAAGAATTTAAAGTTGTAGTGAGCTTCTTGTATCCTCATTCATATTTCAGTAGCAATGAAAAAGCAAAATTCTGACTTCATAAATCAGCAGAAAGCTTTCCATTGACTTGGGTTAGAGTTAGATTAGCCTGATTTAAGCTGCAGCATCTAAAGTGTGGGCCAGGAATATGAGATAAGAGAACAAAAGGCTTACAGAGACATTACAGGAATTGTAATCCTTTTTGTGTTACTTGGACTTGCTGTACCTTGTTTGCTTTGGTTAAAACTGTCCTGTTTTGCTTGTATTCCCCTCTTATGTCTGAATTAAAATGTTGATTGCAAAGCCTTTGGGTATATTTACAGTGGGGACTGCACTGCAGACTGCACTGCAGCTTAGAAATGCAAAGTCTACTTTGGAATTGCCTGGCTTAGAGGCTTCAGCAGCACGTCCTCTGTGACCCACAGCTCACTGCAGGCTCACTTCCACCCACTTGTCCCCAAACTCTCTTGTGGAGGCTGTGGCCAGCTCTGTGCTCATCCCTGGGCTCCCCACACAGCAGCCTGCAGTGTGGGCATCCTCTTTGTGAAAGTTTCACAGCTACAGATCCCTTCAAGGTGGAGGGACCTCCTGCTCTTTCCTTGCTTCCTGGAGAATTGCAAGGGGTAAAAACCAGTATGGCTTTTCTTTTTTTTTTTTTGTATGCAAAAGGGTTCACTTCAAGGTGGGGTTTTTTGGTGACAGTATGGTCACAGCATAGGGTTAAAAAGGAAGGAGCCTTGCTGAGAGGAGATGGGTGTGCAAGTTGAAGAGAAAAAGCAAGCACAGAAATCCTGTCCTCTTCCCCTACCCTGTTCTCCCTGTGCCCTGTGAGTACCACTCTGCCCAGCCCTCCACAGCTCAGCCTGAAGGCACAGGTAGCATTGACAACTGAAGTCCAGGCTATTGTCCCTTCAGTTTTCCTCTCTGATAGAGCTTTTTGTGTAGGGGGAAGGATTTTTTTGTAGGGAACCTTCTGGCTGTGTGAAGGGAATGTTCCTTCAGTAGTGGTAGAACAGATATGAAAGATTTTACAATGAGTGTGATACTAAAATGGTGATGAGTAAGATTTGCCAAATGATCTGTTAGTGGTGTAGAAGTAGTTGTCTGATGTCAGCAAGGATTGTCTTTAGAGTTTAGGATGTGCTTACAGCATCTCTCACTTTTATTGCAGGTTAGGCTTAGAATTGATGTGAGGTTTGGGAGAAGGATGATGGTTTGACTGAGCCATTGTTCTCCCATGAGGTTTGGGAGGAGGATGCTGGCAGCACTGAGCCATCTCTCTGCACTTTGCAGCACGTGTGTTGGCTGCAGCTGGAGGCTGGAGCAGGGTGTCAGGAGCCTGCCAGGCCTGCAGTGGCAGAGCTTGGAGTGTTGGGGCTCTGGAGCAGCAGCTCTCACAGCGAGGGGCAATGGGAACTCCTTGAAGCTGCCACTTCTCAAGAGCATTGGCTCCTCCGTGCTGGGCAGTTCTTATCCAGAGCTGATTCTGGGAACAGGGCTTGGAGCGGAGCTCTCCAGCTTATTGCTGCTTTTCCACCTCTGGAAGCAACCTGATTCTGTAGACATTATGCTCTTAGCATCTGGCAGTCAGGCTCAGAAAAACTCTTTTTCCATTTGGCCTCTGGAACACGGGAGCAATTACTCAGTACTGAAGGCAAAGCTTTTTAGTTGCTGCATTTGGAGCTGCTCATCCTTTCATTGAACAGAGGCTTGTATGGCTGCCCTGGCAATGCACTGACACTGTGGTTTTGCCACCCATGAACCCATCCAACAAACCTCTCGTTTTTGATCAGCTTCTCCTTTGAATTGTCTTTTCTAATCCAAAAATTGGGTCAGGCTTATCAACATGCTACTGACTGTACATCAGGAACTAGTAGAGTTTGGGAGGGCAACCACAGAAATCACGAAGTGCAGTTCTGCTTTGAAGTTCACCTGGATAATTAAAATTCTTTCAGTGCCTCTAGATGATAATTTCATGTAATGATCTTTGTTACATAAGCAATTAGTTAATGAATATCTTGTTTATTTCTAATAGAGGAATTCCAGACATCACCGCAACAGTGGCAGAGAATTTAAATTCTTACTTCTTACTCTAAGCAATGTGGGTTTTTTATGATTAAGTCTACATGTTCTCTCTTCAGTTGTTCACGTGCACTGTTCTGCTCAGCAGTGAGGTAGGATTGGGGCAGTTTGGCACTCCTGTAACAGAGGAGAAATAATAATTATCCAGATGGATCACATCCTGAAGACAGTAATGTAAAGTAATGTGGATGGGACCATTATCTTAATAGGAAAATACCAATGTGGACATAAGCCAGGCAGCAAAGGGAAACAGTAGAAATAGTCTCACTGTTTTGACTGTCTTGCTTTGGAGGATTAATCCCCACTGGAGCAGGATCTCTGTCAATCTGTAAACTCATTACTCAGTTCAAACGCTCCAGTGAGTACCCAGCTAATAGGAGTTGTTTGGGATGGATGGGTTGGAGGTCAGTCACTGTCCTGCAGTTGCCTTTAGGAGGCTTAGCAGTCTAAACTTCTGAGGTCTAAAGGGCAAAAGGACACTGGATACTTGTGGTTTTTGCTCTCCAGCTCCCCACTTGTATAAGTGGCTCATTCACAAAGATGTTCCGAGGTTTAAAATTTAAGTGCTCTAAGATTAAAGTCAAGTGAAGAAAGCTGGAGGAAAAAAGGAGTGTTGCTGCCCCTCTGGATACTGCCAGCTGTCCAGTGCAGGATGCCTGGCTTGCTGGGAGAGTTTCTGGGTTTTTTTCTTCAAATCCTTCTCCTTCGCCACGTGAGCTTGATCTGTGGGAAGAGTCTGTTGCACAGTCATAAGACTTCACAGACAGGCTATAAGGAGGAAACCAAACAACAGCATGACTACCAAAAATACCCTGATGGCTAGAAAGGCCTGCTCCATAACTTCTGTTGGTATTTGCTGTGGTTGGTAGTTCTATTTGCAAATAAGGTTGTGTCTGTGAAATCTGCATGATCCTAAAGTTCTGCTGGAGAAACAGACATACATATCTTGTGATCTCTGTTTACTGCCTGTGTTCATCTGGAGTATGTAATGCAGAGCAGCTTCCCAAATGCTGTAGTGCTGTTTCCAGCACACTGACCCTGCTCTTGGCTTCAGTGCCAGCACTGAGAGACCCTGACCAGCAGAGCTGGGGCTGGTGCAGCCAGTGCTGCTGCAGACTGAGCTGTTCCTGGTAGCCTGTTACAGGTTATGCTCTGTCCTTCCAACAGCCCCAGGTGAAGGCAACTGGATCCTTCAGGAAGTTTTCAAAGAAGCGATAGAACGGTAAGACTTGCAAGGGTCGTGTTGTGCCCTTTAGGCTGACCTTCAGTTATCTGTAATTCCTTTTCCCTTGACTCAGAAGGGGATGCTGCTGTTTCACCAGAGGTCAGTGGCAGGTGGTTAAGGACCTGTGAATGTGGCAAACCTTCTGCTTCTCCTTCTTCACCCTTTTAGTCCTGACAGTGGACAGCAAAACAAGTAAGAGGGCTTTGTATTCTGATTTTTCTTTCTGTTGGCAGTCACATGAAAGTATTTCCCTTTCATAAGGATAACTAGACCATGAGTAGTTTGTCAAATGAAAATAAGTAACAACTAGCATGTGTTGGTAGAAGGTGCAGAATTAATCCAAGGCAGCTAATAAGGTAAGATGGACCTTGTAACTCTACTGATAAATGTTCCAGCCTGTGTGAGTATCACTGAAGAGATGATGATTTTCTTCAGCAGATTTAAAGAACTAATCAGTGCAGCTATAGACTGAGGTACTTGTAATATGGATACAAGTGTGATACTGACTTTTCATCAAATAATGACTTAGGTTAAAATTCTCAGAAGAACCTGGACAGGTGAAGTTCCCAAGTTCTTTCTGTTTCTCTCAAAAAAAAAAAAGGACATCATTTTCAGGTCTATTGTGATCCAGTCTCATTTTCATCTGAAGGTGCTGTATACGTGCACTCTTTTGTCTCAAATTTTACTGGTGCTGTTTGCTGCTGCTCAGAATGACTAAGCTCTGATACTGAGCAACATTGCAGGTTCTGAGGCAGAGGTTGCACCAACCTTGTATGTATCTTTAGTAATTTTTAATCATTTTTTTTTTTGCTCATAGACTAATGTACATGTTTTATGGTTGGACAGTTCACAGTTCTTCCTTTAATATTTCCTAGGGGTTATTCTACCAAAGGCCTTAAATTATCTACTCAGTTTTGATCACTCATGTGCTAAACAGCCTGTTTGCTTTGGAAAGTGTTACCTAATCATATGCTGGAGAGCAAACAACCATGACAGTGTGGTCTCGAGCAGAGAATTGCTCCTTGGCAAAGAGACACTGAGGAAAGAGTAGCACAGTTTGTCAAACACTTGGCTAACACACAGGCTGCCAAGGTCCAGAAACTGGCCAAGCAGAGCCTCCAGTCAGTGCTCAGTTGCTGGAAGACTCTGTGTTTTCCACATATTTATAGTGGTGCCAGCATTGTTCATGAGCTTTCCCTGAAAATTTCCCCCATTAATATGACTAAGTGTCAATAAGCACCTTCTCTTTCTAAATGCCAACAGAATTAAAGTTTCCCCCAGGGGAAACTTCTCCCCTCTTTTCTCCTTATTGGCATTGCTTCTAAATTCATGGTGCAGCCATCCAGTTTGGCTCCAGCCTAAGTTTTCCATCTAGGATTCAGGTTGATTTCTGCTGTGTTCGTGTCAATTCCTGAAAGCACAGACACCTTCTCACAACATCAGTGTCCTTCTGATGCCTTTAACTGTCTCCATGTGGAATTCCTGTTGTTGCTGAATCAAGGAGAAGCCTCTTGTAGCAGCTCTGATGGACTAAAGGACAGCCCCACTGTCCTTGCAGGGTGGAAAATCAGCTGGATGGGCCTGGATGCTGCAGCAGCATCTCCATGGCAGGGTCTGTTCTGTGCACCTGCAGTTGCTGAAAAACCTCAAAGTTATGTTGCATGCAAAAAGTTCCAAGTATTCTCATTTGGAGATGGAAAACTAAGGGATCAGGAAGTAAGTTCTCTGCTTAGGAAACTGGATTTGGAATGCAGCAGAGCTGCTGTAATTAATAATCCTTGATTTTAATCAGGTTCTGTAGATGTTCAATCTCAAATGTCATTGAGCTCTAGACATTTTCTAGAGAGCAAGGAGCTTTGAAGGAGCTTTGCTTAGTTAGTAGCTGGTTTTGGTTGGAGATATTTTTTTGGTTGTTAGTTTTTGTTTTGGGGGTTTTGGGGGCAGGAGGGGATGGTGTTTTGTTGGTTTGGGATTTTGTTTTTGTTTTTTTTTAATTAGCCCAAACTTGCTGATGGCTTCATGTTTATCAGGAGAAATGTACTGCAGCATGGAAGAGCCTCCAGTTTTGCAGCACCAGGTAGTTCCATCTGTTGAAATAACAGTCCCTGAGCTGAGACACCCAGTGAACCTGTGGAGCTCAGAGCAGTAGCACCAGGCAGCTATACAGGGGAATTTCTGCACCTCAATTTGTCACCTGCAGAAGAATCCCTCTGCTGCACCTATTGTGGTGAGGGATGTGTTGGCCATTACGGGGTGGAGGCATTCAGACAGCTGAATCATGCAGCAGGACTTCTGCTGAATGCCAGAGAATGGTTACTTGGCTGAGATCTCACTTGTCCTTTATTCGTGTAGGTCAGATGTGCTGGTGTGAGGCAGATGAACAAATTGTGGTAAAAACACCTGCTAATCATCTCAATAAAAGAAATTCCATTTTGGGGGGAGATAAGAAGATTATTGTTTTGTTTGCTGTACAAATCTTACTCAGACTTTACCAGCCTCAAATTTCATCTTCCTTTGCTGTGTCTTGGCCAGCAACAAATTTCATTCACTTTTGGCTACTTTTCCATGTTTCTTAGAGAATACCTGTAACTAAACCACTATGAATAGAAACTTTTGAATTGTCTGAATAATTAGACCTGTACTGGGAAATTTGTTTTAACCACCACTTCTCTGTGGCTGTGGGTTTGGTGTTGGAGGTGGTGTGGTGTGTGTTTTATTTTGTTTGGAGGATTATTATTTGATGTGCTAGTGCTGATACAGAAATAAATCCAAAAATGACCCACCAGCAGAAATGGCCTTTATCCCCCCAGAGAGGAACATTTATTTAAGAGAAGCAAATATCCTTAAGGAGCAGATCATAGGTGGAAATCCTCCAAGCTGTGGGTTTAACCTGATGGAAAGCAGTTTATTCAAAATGTGGCTGAAATGAGGAAGGGGGAGCACAGGGTTTCAGAGGAGGGAAGTCACTGTGATGCAGTTCCTCTGTTGGGAAAGGCCAGGAGTGGGGAGAACTCTTGTGGAGGCTGGGGCAGGGAGGCAGGTGGTGGTAGGACTTGTGTCTGGGGAGTGGCAGCAGCAGGGGAGTCAGGATGGAGAGCTCATGAAAACAAGAATGATCAATGGAAGACCAAGGTGAGAACAGATGACTTTGAATTCTCAATGCTGTAGTGAAATGACTTAAGGGTAGAAGATGACACAAGATGCTGGAAAAACCCACTGATAGTCTAAAAAAGGAGGATTTTGTGACAAAGCTTTCACCAAGCAGGTGTTGGCATCATTGAAACCTTACTTAAATTAATCTTCACAGTTGTCTCCTTTCCTGAAAGCATGTTCCTCAGGCTTCCATCCCAGCTCCAGGTAACAGAATGGGTACTCTGAAGCTGCTGCCATTCTCCTTTCAACTCCCTCCTTAAAACTTGTTGAATTCCTTGTGAGATGTTTCACAGCAACGATTGAACATGGCCAGACTGAGCTACCTATGCATGTATGGGGCAGAAAATGTTTTGGAAACCTTATAAAAAACAAATCAAATCGATTCTATTTTAATGTATCTTATTCCTACCTTCTCTGTCTTTCTGCTTCATCCTTCTGGAATGCAGGTAGGAATTGTGTGTTTTCCCTTGATGTTTTTGTTCAGTGTGGTAGATGATACTAGAAATAAAAAGCAATAATTTTTAAACTTTTGAAAGTATCCAAACAGTAGGTGATACAGTAAGACATGGTAAATCAAATTATGAGACTGTTTGGCTGCATTTTTTCAGTGAATGAAGGTAGGTAATTTTATTTGATTTTTGATTTTGATTTTAGCGATTAAAGAACAAATTCGTAGTGGCAAGTACTGGTGGTGAAGATTATTTTGAAGTAAGCTTTTGAAATTAAGTCAGAGGTCAGATGAACAAGGAAAATAACTTTTCTGAAAAGTTATAGTCAGCAGCCTTAGGAAGATGGTAAACAGTGTCTCCTAAGAAGATTATCTGAGAGACCAAGAAGTACATGAGAATTAGCAGCTAAGGAGGCACTTTTGAATGCATAATGGAGATTATCAATCCTGATGCAAAGGACAGATGGGATGTTGGGGCTAGATCAGATACTCCTTTTGCTTTACAGCAGTTTAAGGATTTAAGTATAAAGTGAAAATCAAGTGTGCAGAATCACAAATTAAATTTCAATTAGCAGAGATTTTGAATAAGAACAAGGGAAGTCATGTGATTTAGATACATTTAGATGAAAATGAAGAGGAAAACAATGTTCAAATCCATTAACAGCAAGATACATAGAGTGGGGAGGGTTATGGTGTGACTGATGTCATGTGTGTTATATAAAGTACTTGACAGTTAATTAACTAAATTAATAGAAAAAGAATAACCCTAATAGGGGCCAGAGCAGAGAAAAAACTGCTAAAAATACAGGGGTAAGACATATTTGAGTGTACAGGACCTGCTAAAATCTACCTAAGAATGCTTTAGGATGTAACTGAAATAATTTTGTACTATTTGAAATTATCTTTGAGAATTCATGGGTTAGAAAGAAACTGCTGAGGATGGGAGATGGAAAAAAATAGCATTTGTGTTTAAAAGCAGGAGGGGAGAAAGAGCTGGGTAATTACAGGTATTTTTATCTGACTTGAATTTGGGAAATAAGTTTGTAAATACTTTGGAAGTCTTTTGGCCTGGGTTGTGTAGAGCAAATCATGTCAAATCAATATGCCTTCCTTGTTTGACAGGGCAATGGCATAAGTGGGATAAAGGAGATGTGGAATGTAGATATTTTGACTAAAGCTTTCACACTGTTCAAGTCATTTCCATAAGTAATCTACACTCTAAATATAATTTCCATAAGGTGGGTGCATAGTTGTTTACAGAATGTCTAAACCAGAACCAGTTAATTCTCAAATGGTGAAGGCATTTAAGTTGATTAAGCTCACATATTCTCTTCTGAAAGCAGGTTGAGAATAATGACAGTAGTCAACAGAGAAAAATGTCAAAAAAGTGTGGATGACACTGTTCTGGTGGGGCAGGGTCAAAATTATGAACAACTTTTAGTTAAACATCAGGATGAACTTTAGTGCAAAAAGAAAAATCCAAGTCACATCTGTATAAAGAAATTCACCCAATTAACCAGTTGTGTGATGCAAATCTCTTGAGTTCTAGTGAATTGCAGTGGGTGATAGTCAGCAGTGTTGTACTTCTGTAAGCAAAACAAATATAGAATCATTCAATGGTTTGGAATAGAAGGCACCTTCAATTATCATCCAGTTCCACCCCCTGCCCTGGGTGGGGACACCTTCCACACCCCAGGTTGCTCCAAGTCCCAACCAACCTGGTCTTGGACACTTCCAGGGACGGGGCAGCCGCAGCTTCTCTGTGCAACCTGTGCCAGAGCCTCACCACCCTCACAGGGAACAATTGCTGCCTTAGGTCCAATCTAAACCTGCCCTTTTTTAGTTTAAAATCATTGCACTTTGTCTGTCACTACAGGTCCTGGTAAAGAGTCTCTCTCCATTTTTCTTACACATCTTCTTTAAGTATCTAAAGGCTGCCATAAGCCTTAGAACCCTTAAAGCTTTTCTTCTCCAGGCTGAACAACCCCGCTCTCTCACCTTTCCTTACAGGAGAGGTGCTCCAGCCCAGGTGTGCTCTTTGTCTCTGCCGACTGGTGAGACTTTCCAGACACACATTTTCTTGTCTAAAAATGAGATTTCATGTTGCTATCTTGTTCACAGAGCCTGAGAAGAAAACCACTGACGTGTGAAAAGTGGTACCTTTCTCTTCAGGAACAGCTGCTTCCATGAGAGGAGCTGCAGGGCTGTGTGACCAGCCAGCTTTCTGCAGGCGACTGCCACTCCTTGAACCAGAATCTGAGAGTCGTTGAGCTAAAAAAAACTTCTTATTAATCAAGACAGCCGGGAGCAAAGCCAAATGCTGGGCTAAAGCAGAAATGAGTATGCTGCTTATGTTAGACAGAATTAAATTATTGGTGTACTTAAAATGTTAGAGGTTTGGGAAGTTGATACCTTTTTGCCTGATTTTTTTTTTTTAATGAATAAAGAGGAAAGATGTTTAGCTATCTGCTTCATATTTTTGTAGCAAATTATTAGACTGACACTGTTGAAAAAAAATGTAGTGATGTGAACAACCTGCCCACAATCTTAACTCCCAAAGTGGTGATAGTTTTTGGGTTGGGAAAAGATCTTGGCATACAGTTGCAGTCACAAAACAGGAGTTTACTCAGTGCTGCTGCATCCTAGAAAATAGTACAGGATATTTTTTAATGTCATTGGCTCAATGTTTGCTAAAATACCTGCTTAAGTTTTAACTATATTATGCAGTTTTATAGTTTATGTATTTTATAGTGAAACAGAAGCAGAGCAAATGACACTAGCAATTTTATAAAGAAAAGGTCTTGGATAAGCGGA
Organism: Climacteris rufus; assembly: GCA_013398175.1. NCBI lineage: Eukaryota > Metazoa > Chordata > Aves > Passeriformes > Climacteridae > Climacteris > Climacteris rufus. The sequence goes on from VZRZ01006935.1 coordinate 141,663, forward strand.
ATTTACTTTGGGAATAAGTGGTTGATACAAGTATGGTAAAATGGGAGTGAAGACTTGTGTGTAAAATGAAGTATGTGGGTGCTAATGCTGCAGATTGGTACCTATTGAACTACTCTATTTTAGAATCATGAAATTACAGAATCACAGAATGGTTTGGGTTAGAAGGGATCTTAAAGATTATCCAGTTCCACCCCCTGCCATGGCACAGACACCTTCTACCAGCCCAGGTTGCTCCAAGCCCCATCCAGCCTGGCCTTGGACACTTCCAGGGATGTGGCAGCCACAGCTTCTCTGGGCAACCTGTGCCAGGGCCTCACCACCCTCACAGGGAAGAATTTCTTCTTTATATCCAATCTAAACCTGTCCTCTTTCACTTGAGACCACTTACAGGAAGGTGCCCTTGTTGATTTATTCTCCTCTAAATGTTTTTAATCAGATTTGAGGTTTATATGTAACAAGTCCAGTTGTACTGTGCTTGTGGTTTGAGTATTGCTTAGAGAAAGTCTGGACTGTGCTGAGGGATTTGCAGCATGAATGTGCTCACTTTTAATTGATAATTTTCCCTCCTTAATTAAATAGAAGTATCCCATACTGATTAAGTACATGATTTTCAACTCAATTTCAATTCAAAAGTGTAAATTCTGTTCTTGGGGCCAGAACGGACTCCGCTACTGCAGTGCAGTGATGTGCAGCTGGATGCAGGTACAGTCCATGCATCAGGCTCAGTGCTCTGGGAGACATTTGAAGATGTAGCCTCAGTAGTGAGCAGGTGACTTCCCTTTATTTTGAGTGACTAGTGCCCCCAGAATTGTTCCACTCCTTCTCCTGTCATTTAGAATCTGTTTGTACCAAAAAAAATCTGCTTGAGCTCAAAGCCAGAGTCTGAGCCTTCACTGTGTCACAGCAGGTCTAGGCTGGGTACCCCAGAGCATGGTTGGGCACTGACCAGGCAGTGCTCACAGCACCAAGCCTGACATCTCAAGAAGTGTTTGGACAATGGTCCCAAGCACATGGTGGGAGTGTTGGGGTGTCCTGTGCAGGACCAGGAGTTGGACTTTAATGATCCTTGTAGGTCCCTTCCAACTCTGGACATTCCCTGATTCTATATGTCTGTCTCCAGCATTCCAGAATGGCACAAGGGCATTTGCAAGGCACGTGCCTCTGTGTGACACAGAGCCAGTGTGAAACAGTGCCACAGGGCAAGAAACTATGGGATACTGATTATTTTTATATGTCCTACTTATGTTTAAAAAAGCTTACTCGTAAAAAGAAGAAAATCTCCATTTATTACCACTCTGCTTGCCAGTCACAGGGCTCCTTGCTTCCCACCAATTGCTCTGGATCTGTGGAAAGCAGCTTCAGTTTCATAATCCCAGTCCAGGATCTTTTTAATATCGTGCTGTTACTGATATATTTGTCACATCAGGAAATGAAAATGATTTTGACGAAGAGCAGTGCTAGTTTTAGCTCTAATATAGGATTAGTCTACTTTCCAGTTCTTGTTGCTAAACAAAATTCGTGCCAACTGGAAATTATCCAGTTGGTTGAAAAATGACATGGGAGCAGTTCAGTCAGGAATATTTGCTTTTTCACCCTGGGATTCCTTCCATCTGCCTGATAAAACAATTAGATCACTGTAAGACTGAAATTCCCTTGTCTGTGTCCTGCCTAGAAGGGGATGGTACTCATGGCTGTTGAGGCAGATGGAAACCTCTGCTTCTTTTTGTGCCCTTCTGTACCTGGTACAGAGCCTGGATCTGTCATCTCAGCAAGTCCTTTCTGGAAACTGCTTACTGAGTCCACACAAAACCTCTTTCCTGGCCTGCACAAGCCCAGTTTTCTGACATGTTCTAAATTCTTGATTTCATGATGTGCTATAACATTATAAAGTTCTAGAGGCCAATTAAGCACTGTGGTATATATTGGAAATTAAAATGTGCTGTTGAAATCTTTTTCATTAGGCAGGTAAACCATTGTGTGGTGTTCCTTTGGTATTTCAGCATCTGTGCAGCTTGAGACCCTGGTGTCCTCTAAAGACTCTGACCTCTGATGGGGAAGAAAACAGCCTCTCTTAAGTGTAAAAATATTTCAAGCACGGGTTTTTATTCAAACTGGAAAGCATCATCAGTTTTTTTTGTGGGTCAGTGCTGAACTGGGGTTCCAGTGACAATATAGAAGCAGCATGAGAGAGGAGTTTATCATCTCTGTTTATGCAGATGCTTTCCATCAATTTTTCTGCCGTGATCTGCAAAATCAAATTCACAGTTAAACTTTTCAGAGTGATAACAGCATTAAGAGGAATTATACCCAGCAGATTATAGCTCATTTGAGCCTCCTCTGAGAGAACCAGATCAGTGAATGTGGGAGAATGAGAAACTTGCAGTCTTTTATAACTCTTTCAGTGCAATGTGTGAACATAATCATTTTAGTCTATGGAAGTTCTGCCATTTGGACTTAGGAGAAACAGACTGTTACCTGTAGTTACTCTCTTTTTAAAAATTAAATTAAAAAAATATAAATAGACATATATGTATATATACTGGTGTCTTTATATATATCCATCTGTGTGTATATATACTTACACCATGATGTCTTTACATTTTAGATAGCACAAGTCCTGTTAAAATTCTATATCCTATGTACTAGTATAAAAAAAAGATTTTTTTCTGTTCAAATGTATCAAGCTCAAATGTTCTCTTATAAACAATTAGTGAAGGAAGGACTACAAAGAGCAAATTAGGTTAAAAAGAGAATATGCCTAAAGAATTGGTGTTGAATATGGATTTTCACTGGCAAGCTACAGAAGGAGAGGTGCTCCATCCCTCTGAGCTTCTGCGGCCTCCTCTGGCAGAGCTGGATGCAGCACTGCAGGTGGGTTTCACCAGAGTGAAGTAGAGGGGCAGAATCCCCTCCCTCTCCTCCTGCCCCCCCTGTTTGTGGTCCAGCCAAGGACATACATGATGAATGTCAATGTAGTGTCAATAACCCCCAGTTTGCCACCTTTGTAAACAGGACATTTCCTTCTGTGCACATCTCTGCTCTTTTCCAGCCCAGTGATGATGTTTTCCTTAGTTTTCTTTTTACCTCTGCCTTAACATGTTTATCTCTGATAGTTTTGTTTATGCCATTAAACCTGGAACACTCTTTACCTGTAGTTCATAAAGGTTTGCTAAAGACTCCATTCAGCCACTCCACTGAAAGCAGCACATTGGTTTATCATTATCACTGGTTTATTATTATTATTATTATTATTATTATTATTATTATTATTATTATTGGTTTATCCCATCCTTGGTTTATCTTCACTGCACAAAGAGCCTCCAGTCTCAGAGGCTGTAGCTCCTAGGAGCTGCTCAGATGTATAGACAACAGAGCTGCTTGAGTAATTTGCAAATGAGGTGTAAGACAGGGAATGACAGATGGTGGGGACAGACTGGAAGGAACAAGGAACAGTCAAACAGCACAAGCAGAGCATTAGACAGTGGTCACAGTGCTGCTGGTTGTGACTGTGGGGTCCCTGACTGTGGGCTGCAGGAAGGCAGGGGGGGGATGATGAGAGGGTGGATCAGGGTGTCCTTGTGCCTTTTTTCAACAATTAAATAACATTTATTTAACGTTGCACGGAGCAGCATGAAATTGGATTCTGTTCCACTCTCCTACTTGTTTTTTTTTCATAGTCACTTTCAAAATTGTCAGTGTCCTTTCCAAATGCAGACAAATTGAAACTGTATTTTTAGTCGTGTTCGTGCAGTTTGCAGGGTTAGAGGAGAGGAGAGGGGGAAAGCACTCCCCATGACTGATGAGGAACAGCTGAAATGCTATAAATGTTGGTCACTGTAGGCAAAACAGTAAATCAAGAATGGGCAATGCAAGCATTTTATTTGTTTAAACTGTCCCATGGCTCGTTCTTGTTTATTTTTCTAGCTTAACTGGGTTGACAGTGTCAGGGAATGAACAGTGTGTATTTTATGTTTGTTTTACAACATTGCATCTCCAAGGGTATAAATAAGACACAGTTTCTCAGCTCTTGCTGTTCCCTTCATTGTAGTTCATTCTTGCATTTAGCATTTTGCAGACTGACATCCTGGCTCTGCGTCACAGCGACAGAGGTGTCCCCTGACACTTCCACAGCCTCAGTAACAGGTTTTTAAGAGGCTGAGGTTTCTATAATCCAGCAGGGGGTTGTGTAGAAGTAACATGGTTTGGAATGAGTTATGGAAACTCTGGTTCTACTCCCATGGTTTCCCGTAAGTTGACTTGGTGACTGTGAGTCTGTCCTGGCCTCAGTGTCACCACACAAAGGACGGTGGTGTGGCCTCAAGAAGGCTTGAGGAGATGGAATTACAGTGGCCAAAGATCAATGAAAAATAGTGTCATGAGAGGGTGGATATGTACATAGCTTTTCTTACAATTCCAAAGTTTATACAGTTAATATTAGGAAGAAATTCTTCCCTGTGAGGGTGGTGAGGCCCTGGCACAGGTTGCCCAGAGAAGCTGTGGCTGCCCCATCCCTGAAAGTGTTCAAGACCAGGTTGGACGGGGCTTGGAGCAACCTGGGCTGGTGGAAGGTGTCCCTGCCCATGGCAGGGGGTTGGAAAGAGATGAGCTTTAAGGTCCCTTCCAACCCAAATGATTCTATGATTCTGTGAATATGAATCATTTTCACACAGCTTCTCATAGTGAATAACTTAAATCCTAGTTTTGTGCACAAGTTTGAGCACCAATCCCTTATCTACTGTTGTCCCCAGCACTTCAATTCAGTTGTGGGGTTGTTTTTTCTTTTTTCCTGGAGTGCCAGCTAACTATTTTTATGAGAGATATGGGCTTGTGTCTACATTAGCACTTCCAGTCTGAGCTGGGGATTCTCATGGGGCAACTTTTCTGTTGCTCTTCATTAGCTGTGCTTTTCATTCACATCACAGAGCAGTTCATGAACTGGATGCCTTTCAGATGAAATTAAACAGAAGATGGAGTCTAGTAGTGTGCCTGATATGCTCCAAGTGCTAATGGGCATTCAGTCCATGGCACCTGATCAGAAAGTCCTCAGCACCAACTGTTTTGCTGCAGAGATCCGCTCCTGGAACACTCCTTACGAATATAAATTTAGCAGCTTTTGGTAAAAACTAATTAAGGTTGTTTTTCTTCCTTATTTTGTTTGCTACATTAAGATAATAAGAACTTCATATAAACAGTAATTTGTTCCTTGTGCTACCAATTAATTGTTGGGCTTAACAACAGGAACAAGACAAAATCGATAGCTGGTATTGTATTATGAGCATTCCTAAATCCAATGCAGGCGAGCCCCTTGGAGTTCACTATATACACCATCTACTCAGTTGTTGTTTGAAATCTTAAAGCAAAGAAAAATAGGTATTTTCAGGACAGTCTGAATATTTTCTTCAAGTCTTTGTTCTTGGCATTATTTTTACAATTTTCAATCCAAAATGTCAGGCTGCTATTTGGGGAAAAAGTGCATTAAATCTGCCTCAAAGCTGTTCAGGTTTTGTTGGGTTTTTTTTTGTTTGTTTGTTTGTTTTTTTTTCCCAAATACAATGCAAAAGGAAAAAAAAAGGCAAACATTAAGTGATGTTGCACAATAATGGTAGCAAGTACAGGAATCAAAAGTAGCTTTTCGTGGAACAAAGAATGATGTCTCTACAGAACAGTCCCCAGCACCGGGGATGAAACTAATGGATCTGGCCACAGAATGTGCACTTGGCCAGCTGGTTTGAAAGAGCACTTCCAGGATTTCAGGGAGCTCATACAGCATCTGGAACTGGAGTACTTCAGCTACAGAGTGCTCAGAAAAGCTGTGGCTGATGATACTGTAAAATAACAGTGCTCCTATAAAGAAGAAATGTAAAGTGTGGATTTTTCTTTTAGCTCAATCGTTGGGTGTGAAATTGAATTGAGAACTCTCCAAACTATATTAAATCAGCCCCTTGGCATTGCCACAGGAACAATTTATTTCATCTTGAAGGAGCCTTTGGTTTCCAGATCAGTGGAGCTAAGCAGGAGGAATGTGCGTCACATTGAGGTAAACAGGGATGTGAGCTGGTTAAAAACAGAAAAGGCAACGCAGCAAAATCCTGTGCCACTGACATTTGTCAGCCTCTTCCGAAATGTGAATGCCTTTCCATTCAGCTTTGGGGCAGATATTATCTCTGTACCTTTTGTTGTGCTGATGAGTTGGAAGCCGAACACCAATTTATTTGGTTCAGCTGCTTTTTCAAGAGGGAGATCTGTGGTGTTTGGCTCACCAGGTGGTTTGCAGTGCTGTCATGCCTTGGTGGGCCTGTGATGCAGGAGGGGTGAGGGATGGCTCTTCCTGCCTTAGTTCCAGTGTGAGGTGGGACCAGCAAACTTCTTCCAGCTCCCGACCTACTTCTGCCATCACGGCTCTTTGTGGGATGATGAGTTACAAATGTCTTTACAACACTGTCTAATGTCTGTTACACTTTCTCAAAGTCCCTCTCTGGAACAAGACTCTGGATGTGTGAGCAGTAAGCGTGACATCAAATATTTCTGCTGTCAGGATGATTTTGGCACAGTGTGAAGGCAGAACCCTCGATGCATTTTTCAGGATCTAAAAGTTCTACACAGATGCCTCCAAACAGCCCCAGAGTGCAAGGATAACCCAGCAGGATGTGTGAGCCATGGACCAGGGCTGTGTTTTGTGGCCAGACTGCTCCTGTTCACCATCATGTCTGGAATACAAGCTGTGCATCCTTTACATAGTAAAGCTTAAAAGTATTAGGCACCCCTTTCCCAGGATTGCAGTAGTGCAGGCAAATCAATCTTCATTTAACTGAAGAGCGCAAGATTTAATGCTTTTTTTTTTTTTTTTTAATCTGCCTCTCTCAAAGTCCAAACTTAAAATTTATTTTGGCTTTACTGTTTTATTTCATCTTTGGTTCACAGTTTACCTGAGCTTCACCCCTTGAAAACAAGAGAAAGCCAAGCACAGAACAACAAACTCAGTGGAGTGGGGCAGCAAACCTGGGTTGGTTTGTTCATGTACTGAGACATGATTCAGTTTTGGAAGTGCTAATTACTGCCATGTTTAATGTAAACACATAAACCCAGTCTCTTTCCAGCCCTATCTGAATGCTCTAATCTAACTTCAGGAAGAGATGAGCAGGGCTTTGAACTGAGTTCCAAGGTGAAGGACACACTTTTAGACAGTATAGTAATCAGGCAGTCACTGCAGAGTACTTTGTAATTCTGGTTACCTGACAAAATAGCTGGTGTTTCCTGGTTTTCCCCCCTTTCAAGATGTAGAAATGTCCTCTTAAAAAGTAGCCTGGTGAATGTCTTTCCTGTGGAAAGACACATTTTTCTGTTGCAGTTTCCAGCTGTGGGATTGTATGAGGGATTCCCCTTGGTAACCAAAGAAATTTTCTGCAAACCAACATTCAGACAGCAGTATTCAGTGTGAATGTTTTATTCAGTTCATACCCTGTCCCACCTGTAAGGAGGGAGTAGGAAGATCCCACATCTCAGCTACAGCTGCATCCAGTGAAAGGTAAAATAAAAAGCTACAACTTGGAGACCTGTGCCTTAAGGGATCTCTGAATGGTAAATTTGTATTTTATTCTCCTGCCATTTGTTAAAGGCAATAGGACAGGACCATGGGAACTCCTTATTCATCATCATCAGTTTAAAATACTTCCTCTATTTACAGCACTACTAGACTTTTAACTGAGAATCAATAGTGGCTTTTCATATACATTTCCAGGATTTCCCAATGAATGTCACCTTTTTAGAAGCAGAGAATTAGATCAGTGGTGAGGCTGTTGGTCAGACTGGCCTTTTGTGGGAGTTCTTGCCTTTAAGGAATTTTCACATTTGAGTTGTATCAAGCTGCTTGCTTGTTTTGTGTGGCTCATGAAATAATTTTAAAAGCACTGCAGGTGAACCCAATTCTCTTAAGTTGTCATTAGACAAATCAGGATCCCTTTTTATTTTCCTCTCATCTCTCCTCTCTCTTTGTCTTTCAGAACCATAGAAATGCATAGTGCTCGCTGCTGATCTTTCCTTCTTACCCTTTCCATGAAAGTGATTAGCCTTTTTTCTACTTCTGGGCCAATGGCATTTTGAAATGTTATGGATCCAGTGCTAAATAACCTCCTCAGTTTAAGTCTAAATCTTTTAACAGGCAATCTTCATTTAATATCAACACTGTTGGTTATTTTAATTCTGCTAATCTCTTTCCCTTGACATCATTTATTGATTTCTTTGTACTCAGATGCAGCAGGAAACACCTTGTACTTTAGGCTCTGTTTCCCAAGGCAAGAACACAGAATCATGGAATCACAGAATGGAATCATGAAGGCCCAGAATGGTTTGGGCTGGAAGGGACCTTAAAGAGCATCTTGTTCCAACCCCTGCCATGGGCAGGGACACCTTCCACTAGACCGGGTTGCTCAGGTCCCTGTCCAGCCTGGCTTTGGACATTCCAAGGGTTGGGATTATCTACTTTTACCTCCTGTAACAGGTTCACAACTTCTCTCATTGTCCTTGCAGTCTTTGGTTGCTCTTCCATCTTGCCTCCATCTTCCTTAATCCCAGATGAGGAGAGCCATACACAATAGCCAGGCTAGGTCCTTACAATACCCTTCATGTGGCACCAGTGTATCCCAATCCTGAAATCACTTCAGCTGATATTTTCTAGGCTTCTGTGTTATTATTTTGTTAAATGTGTGTCACTCTAGTGACTTCTTTCTCCCCCTAGAAGTAGCTGGTGTGTGCCCATCCTCTTTGCTATAAACAGGCAATTAATCTGTTCACAGATTGTTTTTGTTGCAAGACTCTTCATTGCACAGTTTCCACGTGTTCTTCCAAATTCTTTCTTCTCATGCCTCACAAGAGCTCTCCAGTGTTGCAACCAGTGTGGCCATGTGAAAATAGAATACATTCAACTCCGAGATAGGAGTTTATGTCTTACAGGATATTTATATCCAGTACAGAACTAATTTCAGGAAAAGTGTATTTCATAATAGTAAATTATATCTGTTTCCCTCTTGTGGTTAGCTCCTTGGAGTATCTTCTACAGAAACGAACAGGAAAAATTAAAATAGCAAAAATGCTTTCTTTATTTGCTTGGAAAACTCTAGGAAAAACATTAGACTGAAGTTTTAAATCACAGCCATCTCCTAAATCAAATGTGTAGCAAGGGTGATAATGAGTGTAAACACACTGAATAATAAAATGTAATTTGGGTTCTGAGTTCTGGGGCTCTAATCCAGCACTTGCTGATGTCTGGAAAGGCTTCCGTTGATTTGAATTAGGCCTTGGCTTTTGTCCTGAATGAACACAATACCAGTGGAACTATTCATGAAAGAAATGTTTGGAAATAAATCACAAGAACTTGCTGTGTCAGAACCCAATTCACTTGCTAATTATGGCTGTCATGTTTTACAATGCTCATTGTGTCGATACTTTGTCATAGTCCCTCACATGAACTAACCAAATTCAATCTTAAAAAAATAATTTGCTGCCGCTGCTGTAATTGGAAGATTGTTTCTGGATCATTAGTCTGATGTTTGAAACCTTCTTTAACTTCTAGCATAAACCTATTTATGCCCACTGTTTCCATTTGTTTTGTGCTGACATAGTCTTCTGGATTTACTCAGTGTGATTTGTCCTTGCTCTGAACAGTTCTGGTAAACTACTAATGATTGTCCCATCTTCTCTCAGGCTTTGCTTTGTTTTGATAAATAAGATGAGCATTTTCATTTCTTATTCAGTAAGTTGTTCATTCATAGGATCATGGGATGGTTAAAGTTGGAAAAGACCTTTAAGATCCTCGAGTTCAACCATTAACCCAGCAGTGGCTGTGTTCACCACTAAACCATGTCCCCAAGTGCCACCTCCACAGACCTTCCAGGGATGGTGGTTCCACCAGTTCCCTAGGCAGCCTGTTCCAATGCCTGACAACCCTTCCAGTGAAGAAATTTTTCTTGATACCCAATCTGAACCTTCTCTGGAGCAGCTTGTGGCCATTTCCTCTTGTCCTATCACTGGTTACCTGAGAGAAGAGACCGACCTCCACCCGGCCCCACCCTGCTGCCAGGGCGTTGCAGAGAGCCAGAAGGTCCCCCCTGAGCCTCCTTTTCTCCAGGCTGAGCTCCCCCAGCTCCTCCAGCTGCTCCTCACCAGACTCGTGCTCCAGACCCTTCCCAGCTCCGTTCCCTTCTCTGGACACGCTGCAGCCCCTCCCTGTAACCTTTATCTGGATCCATTCCCATTAATCTGCTCAGGATACAGGCAACAAACCCTGCATGAGGTGCAGTAGTGCTCTGTATAATGCTGTTAATACTTCCCTGGCTTTGCTGGAAATACTTCTCCAGATACACCCAGTATCTTGTTTCCCTCCCTATGGCTGCATTTCACTGCTCACTGTTACCATGTGGCTTACAGGGTTCTGGTCCCAGGTGAGCTCCAATTCAGTACTAGACACAGTTTTTAGTTGAGGAGGGGATAGGTTTGCCCTTGTCCTCAGAGACTTTTAGCTCGTGTCTGTCACTCCAGCCCTCATTTCTTCCTTGCATGGTGCTCTGTTTGTCCTCTGCATTGGCTGTCCTAAACGATAACCATCAAGCAGGAGTAATCAGCAGCTTTAATTAGTATGGTCCTACTTTGTGCTAATTTAGTTAATTTAGAAAACAAACAAAAAAAGAACTTTGGAAACTGCTGGAGGCGCTGAATGATGGGTGATGGGAGCTGACAGAAGGTGCCAGGAAAGAACTGGGGAAAGGTGCCCAGTTTTGGACAAAGGAATAATGAGATGAGGAGAGGGCAGGGAGCCCACGAAGGACAAGTGAGAACTTGGTCAAATGAAGGCTACTCACATTTTACAGAGCACTAATTTGGCCTCATGCAGACACACTTGGGATGGATGAAGACACTCCAAAATCCCCCAAATAAATTAATAACTCATGACTTTCTGCATTTTGACTTCTAAGAGTAGCAACACTGTTGCTTAGCTTTGGGTGTTTCTTTTTTTCGTAAGTTTTCAAAGTGCTCTGAAAGTTTAAAGCCTTACTTTCTAAAAGCATTTTAAAAGTCCCAAATCTAAAAGCACTTTAAAAGTCCCAAATTGAGAGGATTATGAGCCTTGAATAATTTATCCACAAAACTTGAAAGGGAGAGAATTTGCTTAGGTCTTTAAAATGTATATGATAAATTTTCCTATAGATTGGAATGAGACTGAAACACTTTTATCCAGATAAGTACATTCAGCAGATATTAGAAGTCACAGGCAATAGCAATTAAGGCATAAGGCGTTTCCTGGGAATTAATATGGAGCTGGGAGGAGTGGGGATGGCTCAAGATGCAGCTGAGGGCCATTAACTTCACTTGATGATTAATGACCTCTGCTGAGGTCATTGTTATTATCAGCTGAAAATGTAGAAAAAGCCAGATGTCTGAATCGTTTTACTGGGAGTTGCAGTTTCAGTCAGTGCAGTGGAAGTGTCCCCACTGTGGGTAGACTGCCCTGCATTAATATCAAATAGAGGCCTTGGTTTCCCTGCTCCCCAGGGCATTTTCAGGAGTGTTAATCAAAGCTGGATCTCTCAAGCTGTGCCAGTATCAAATTGAAAAGCAAGCAGAATAAAGTCCATAGAGCTTTAAAGTTCTCCCAGTGTGGCAAAGGCAGCCAGGACTTAATCAGCTTTTTTTAGAGTTCTCCATCTATCCCTTCCAGTGCCTAATGAAAGTGTGGCTCAGTATTGTGCAGGAATGGGCTCAGAATATATATTTTATATATATATATGTATATAATTACCTTGATATCTCTCATAGAATCACAGAATTGTTGAGGTTGGAGAAGACCTTTAGGATCATCAAGCCCAACCATTAGCCCAGCACTGCCAAGTGCCCCACTAATACGTATTTAAGTTTGTTTATTTCAAGATGCTTTTTACAAATGTACTGAAGAAGTCTGGGATAGGTAATAAAGTAACAGGAAGTCATAAGCTTTAATTAGTCACTTTATTTTTTATTTGGAGCGTGTTTCTGAATGCTGTGTGAGTCCTACTTTACAGAGACACTGGGCCCTTGTCCCTTTCTCTCCCTTCCCCAGCCCTTTTTCCCTGGTCATTGTGAAGGTTGTAGCATCAAAATTCCAATCAGGACAGGGCTGAGACGCCTGCTGCTCTTGGCTGACCTTTATACAAATGCCACTGGATGTAGCCTTCTGCTCAGGAAAATGGGATTTTTCAAAACTGTAAGCAAAGCACATAAAAAGCATAACTGAGGTGTGAAACGTTGACAATTTGGACATTGGGTGGTTAAGAGCAGACCTGCTTGTCCAAACCTGTGCACTGCAGTTTTGGGGATTGCTGCATGGCTTTAGTCACCCTCTGCCAAACCACAGAGCACTTGCCTCTCTTTTTTCTTTCTTTTTTCATTCCTCCAAAGCATCTCCTGCGGTGAGAGGAAGAGGTGAGTGAGGTCAGGCAGAATGAAATGAAAATCCTGCAAGTTTAATAGACCATAGGGAAGTTCCTTTGAAAGGGTGCCAGCAGTGGAATATCAGTTATGGGGAGGAAGACCACAGAGCTGGCAGTGAATGAAAGGAGATGTGGTACACGCTCAGTGCCTGTCAGTCCCTGCCATGGAGCTGGGCTGTTTCCCTGTTAACTCCTTAACAAATGTCTCACACTGACAGTAGTGACTCCCACGGTGCTGTTAGTGCTCCCTCATGCAGCTGCACTCTGCTTCAGGATACATTTTTCTACAAAGTTCTGAGTTCTTTGTTTTGCTCGTGAGCTCGATACATGAGAACTGAAGTATTGATGAGATTACATAAATTGCATTTTCTTTTTTATCTTCTGCAGTCTCTACCAGTTATCCAGTCTAAGGCAAAATAAATTGTTTTCCTGGATAAGAAGAAAAGAAGTCATGTTTTAAAACATGTAAAACGTGATGACTAGCAGAGATAGCAAAGAAAACAGAATCCCAGAATGGTTTGAGTTGGAAGAGACCTTAAAGATCCCATGGGCAGGGACACCCTCTACTAGACCAGGTCTCTCAAAGCCCCATCCAACTTGCCCTTCCAGGGATGGGGCAGCCACATCAGATTATTGTAATTACACATTAAATTATTGTAATTATACAAACCCCTGACGTTACAGCCCTCATTGTATATGAAATGGCAAATATGAGTGGTAAATAATCTCAAACACCGGGGTTTTTTTCAGAATAAAGCACTCCTAAAAGAAGGGGCTTTAGTCTGGCTGATTCTCTAAGACTTCAAGTCTTGGTTGCAGTAGTTAAAAGGCTCAGATTTGATGTGTGACTCCCTGGATGGCAGTCTGAAATCTGAGTAAACATGAAGGCTGGACTGAGAGATAACTGCCTCCTTTCAGCTCAGCATTTTGTGTCTCTATGCTTGTGTGAATGAAAAGACCTGTGCAAGTGTCAGAATTTAAGGACTTTGGGTTTATTTGATGGTGTGGAACTAGTCCTCTGTGTGCTCATAGCTTACAGAGAAATCACAGAGTCTGAGCCTCCAAGGCTGACAACATACCTTGAATTTCTGTTCATCTCCAGGCCCATGGATGTGGTAAACTTCAGACCCTTCTTTTACAAGGTTAAAATATCCGTATTTTTGTCATGTGCTTTTGAACATGTTTTTACAGCTAAACATTCTGAAGCCTGAAATTTGTCTTTGGGACAGGTCACTGTTTTCAGTTACCCAATTTTTTTTCCAAATCCTGCAGGATCTCTCAAGGAATAAGTGTATATCTGCTAAGTATTTAAATGACAAAACAGCTAGAAAAACCTATCATATGATACAAAATGACCCTGCAGTGCTGATGTGGATGTAACCCTCGGTTCCAGGCTTTGTCTGCTGACTCCATTGTAATTCAGCACAATGGTTGCTTCTGTACAGATGAGCCCACACTTGTCTGGTGTTTTCAGTCATGTGCCCTTTCAGCTTCATTTCATATGTCACTGTCACAGGTTTGCTCAACTTTTATAAGAAGTTCAATATCTGCTGGGTTCTCAATTTGAAGACTTCTTCCCCTAAACCTTTTGCAAAGTTCAGCAGACTACCAGGCTACCAGACCAGTTCTTTCCTTCATTTCTTTTCACAGAGCCTTTATTTGTCTATGGACACCTGTCCCCAAAGGCCACAGGTTGAAACCTCCTGGTTAAACAGTTGTCAAGTTTCAGATTGTTCTTTACCACAGACTGACGTGACAGAGCACAGAGTTAATCTTCAGCATTATTTCTTTTTCCTTTGCAGGAGAAGTTTGAAGGTTTGTTCCGTGCCTATGACGACTGTGTGACATTCCAGCTCTTCAAAAGCTTCAGGCGTGTGCGGATAAATTTTAGCAGTCCCAAATCAGCTGCTCGTGCCAGAATAGAGCTGCATGAAACACAGTTCAGAGGGAAGAAGTTAAAGTTGTATTTTGCACAGGTAATGAAATCTGGAATCTACTTCTGTGTTAGTGCATAGCTTTTATAGAAATATTGTGCTGTAATACTGAATAGAAGCAATAAAGGTTTCTCCCATGCCCAATCTCTCTGATAAAAGATTACTTAAACCTCCTTATGTTGACTGAGCTGTACCTGCCCTGAGGGTCTGCAGTAAATTTAAAGGACCACTTAGGACTAAAGTTGCTCATTCAGCACACAGAATGACGTATCTTAGAGGTGATTTACAACACTGGCTGTTACCGTGGGTAACTCTCTGAACTAACCATAAGAAAGTGCTAATGTAAAGAATCCAAGTGAATAAAAAAGGTAGGGCTGAATTACTTATTTGGCTGCAACTCTGAGCCACAGTCAGGCTTCCTCCTGCCTTTTTGGCTTTTCCTTACTGAATACATGAATTGCAAATACTGAATTCTCTAAAAGGAGTTTATTGAGTCCAAGTAAAAGGAAGAAGGTAGGGGAAGAACAACACTCCCAGCCTGGGGCTATAGGTGATTATATCCATCTATTGGAACTGTCAGGTGGGGGTTCAGTTCTCCTTGCCAAGGGAAAGAGAATGCAGATCTCCCACAGCCTGGGCCCCAGCCAGGATATAGAAACTTGAGGGAGGTTGAGAACCCAACCACCACCTCTTCTGAATTCATTTTAATAAATTGCTGTGGCCACTGTGGCTTGTGAGATACCCGCTAGTGCTTATGAGCAATGTTAGCATGCTTTGAGCTGCCAGAGTGGCCTTTCAGAGGTCTGAGGGTAAGAGCTGATTCATTTGAAGCTATCAGTCAAACCCAAATTGCTGCTAAATTGTGAGCCTCTTCATCCTGCTCAGAATAGGAGCTCTTTTGAGTCTGGGCAGGAGCAGAACCACAGGAGGAAGGGAAACTGCAGCTGTGAAAAAAACAATATGCTTAATGAGTTAGATGAGCTGAGAAGATTTTAGAGTTGGATTTAGGTGTTAAGAATCTGCCTCAATCCCATTTTCTGTACCTTAATCTCCTAGATCTGGCTCTGATTTTTCTTCTGAAAGGTTTCGAAACCTGCAGTTAAGCAGATCTGAGAATCATTTCATTCTAACTGCACAATCACAAAGTTAATTGAAAACTTGGGATAACAAGAAAAAGAAAAATGTGCACAATAGTGATTAGTCTCCCTATCTAAGCTGATTTCCTGCAGAGCCATTCTGGTACCTGCACTGTGCTCTCCAGTGTCTTAAAAGAGCTTATTAGTCATGTCCAGGGAATGAAGATGTGGAAGCAGCAGTGTGTGCAGCTGTGTCTGGCCTCAACCAGGATGAATAACCACTTCCAGACCTGGAAGTTCTGGGGAACATGGAGCTGAGAGACCCAGACTGGCTCTTTGCAAACCCCATCCTGGTATAGCAGGGTGCCATCCCAGCACCCTGATGTGTTTGCTGTCATGGAAATACAGTTTATTGCTTCTGTGCTCAAGCTGCTTGTAACCTGGCTCAGTTGTGGCTGCAGTACAATTCATTTATGTCAAGGCTTCTTTAACATACTAGAAAAGAGCAGGAATTAAACTAGATTATCTAAGGTGGAAATAAAATGAGGACACTGAGTTGCAAATGACTAAGGAACATGATAGATTCCTTTATCACTTTAACTAAAGAAATTAAATCTTTAGAAACATTTTTGAAATTATTTATAAGGCCTTGGTGCAGGAGTGACTGGTTTCTTGTGTAATGTCTGTCCTTATTTAGGTGTTTAGACCAGAAGATCACAACAGTTCCTTTTCGGCCTCAAAAATCTCTGATGTAGCAGCTGTGGGTGCCAAAGCTTTGCATTTCTCCTCAGAGAACGTACACAATAGGCACAGACATTGTAGCTTTGCTGATGTAACAGCCCCACACTGTGCATGTACTGCAGAGGTACCATCTGTAAGGCTGAGATGAAATTCATCTCCAGGCCTTCTCTGCTGAGACTGGCGCTGAAACCCTGCCTGGGTGGCATTTGGGATGAGAAGGGCATGATTTGAGCAAGGATTCCATTTAGCCATGCTGTGTGGATGAGAAGCTGGACATGATCTGGCAACGTGGGCTGGCACCCCAGAGATCCTGGGCTGCATCACCCACAGCATGACCAGCAGGTCAGGGGAGATGATTCTGCTCTGGTGACCTCCCCCCTGGAGTCCTGTGTCCAGCCCTGGGGTCCATGGACCTGTTGGAGTGAGTCCAGAGGAAGCCACAGAGATGCTCAGAGGGCTGGAGCACCTCTGCTGTGCAGACAGGCTGGGAGCTGGGGGTGTTCAACCTGGAGAAGGTTGCAGGTTCCCTGGCTCCAGGGAAACCTCACTGTGGCTTTTCAGTACTTCAAGGGGGCTTAGAGGAAAGATGGGAATGGACTTTTTAGCAGGGCCTGTTGCAACAGGACAAGGGGCAAATAGTTTTAGACTAAAAGAGGGTCATTTTAGACTGGATGTAAGGAAGAATTTTTTTCCAGTAAGAGTGGTGAAACACTGGCACAGCTTGCCCAGAGAAGTTGTGGATGCCCCATCCCTGGACACATTCAATGCCAGGCTGGATGGGGCTGTGAGCATGGCAGGAGGGTTGGAGGAGATAACCTTAAAAGGTTCCTTCCAACCCAAACCATTTTGTGATTGTGTCCTGTACTAAAAAATGTCTTTGTTATGCTTTAAAGATCCAGACCTCTGAGACAGATGGAGACAAGCTTCATTTGGCACCACCACAGCCTGCAAAACAGTTTCTCATCTCGCCTCCAGCCTCCCCACCTGTAGGGTGGCAACCAATAGATGATGCAACACCTGTCATCAACTATGACCTCCTTTATGCAGTCTCTAAGCTTGGGCCAGGTAAGCTTGTGATCCTTGGGTGAAAATGGGTCAGGAAAAGTGGACAAGAAATATCAGTGTAGAGGGAGTTGGCATAGAGCCTGTAAACTGCATTAAAATGTGGATTTAAGTTGATGGATGTCACCTGCTTCTTTCCTTCAGATTGAGTTTTGCCATGTGTAGGCACAGAATTGTGTTTATCTGCAGCTTGTGAGTGCTGTTGGGTTGAACAGAGGATCAAAGCTGTGCTTACACAACTTACTGTGCTGGGGTTTGTGCTTAGGTGAGACAGCTGATGGTTTAGGTGGGGACTGGATAAATGTTTGGCAATGAACATGAGGAGTTTTTGCTTCCAATGGCATCTGCTTGGTGCTGCATTCCAAGGTGCAGATTTCTCACAGGCACCTCCACCCGAGTGGAGAATCTCTCATGTTAACAAGTTTGTTGAGAGAGAACTACTGTTCCCCAATCCCAGTGGAATTGCTCTGTTAGGAATGCTCATTTTCTGCTGAAAACGACTCAGGAGGACTAGGATAAGCTGCAGCCTCCAGTAACACAGGATAGATGTCAATGGGATGTCAATGTCAGATGTCATCCAGGCTTTCTTTCTTCTCACCTTTGGCTAATGTCAGGAATTGAAGCTACCTGGGATTTTCAAACAATGCTCATCTGATGAAACCAAAACTTTTCATAGGAGAGGGTCACTTTTGATTTAATTTAGTCATCTTTGCAAATAGTTTTCTTTCAAAGCTGTTAAAGCATCCTTTTTTAGAAATTCCAAAATGCAAAAGGTTCCAGTTTCAGGTCTAAGCAGTATCATTTACAAATTAATCTAATTTACATTCATAAGCCACAAAGAAAAAAATAGTTTATTAAATTATCTTCATACTGAAATAAGACATTTCAGATCCAATCTAATAACAATTGTGGGGGTGAGCTCATGAAAATTTAGCAGTTTATTTTTGAAATTCTTGTGGGATGAGAGAATTGTTTTCTCCCCAGCTGTACTGGGGATGCTGCTTGCTCACTCTGAGAGCAGCTTCCAATTGCAGACATTTTATCATTGGGGCTTTTGTGCAACTGCACCAGAGTAACCCAGAGCTGGAGAGCGTGGGGTGCAGGAAGATGTTTCATGATTCACAAGGTTTGCAGGATTATCTCCCATCTTTTTCACATGGAACCTCTCACAAGGGGAAAATACATATCCAGAGATTCCTATGGTTTATTCCCCTTCATCGGGAAAGCCTGTATAAAAAGGCAGTCAGGTGTAACACTTCGTACTATATTGCATATTATTATTTCCAACAGTGATACTTTGCTCCTAAACTGCTGAATAAAAGAAAAACAAAAACCTCCTTTTTTTTCCCTTTGATGCAGCAGTGTTATAAATGGAAACATGTAAACGAATTCCCGAGCTAGCTGGGTAATAAATCAATTCCTGTTCTGGAGCAGTGGAATGTGAAATATCACTCATTGTCCCACACTGTGGGACAGCTTTGTGTGAAGGTCAAATTCACCCGGATTTAAGGAGCCTGCAGGGAGCAATATGAAAAGCCATTGTGTGCTCTCTTCTTTCTATTTTTAGCACTTGTTAGAGGGATCAATTTTAGTTAACTGCAGCGGCGGGTTTAAAATAGTGTTGCTGTTCTCAGTTGTGCATTTACTATGTTTAGAATTCCATTGAAAAACAAATCCCACTAACACTCATTTCTCAGTATTGCAGCAGCAAAACACTGCTGGACACCAAACAGCACCAGTAGCCTCAACAAAGTGATTTTTTTTAAATTCAAAAGCACAATTTAAAAAATGTAATGATGGCTTATCAGCTATTGAAAAATACTCACTTGGCACAGTTGTTTACAGGGCTCTGAACGTTAGAATCTGACTTCCATGTCTTTAACTTGTGAAGAATCTTTGCTGTATTAAATGCAGTGATTTGGTAAAAGAAACATCTGAGGACCAGAAAAACTCATTTAGAGCATCTAAATAGTGAGCAATGTCTTGGTATGTCCTTAGCATAAGATGAGTTTTACTGTTCTACTTCCTAAGAGGCACCACTTGGATGCAGCCCCACACTCCTTTCCCATTCCATGCAAACGGGTCATGTCCTGTCACAGTACACTGCTGTAAATCATCACAGCCACAAAATTAGAGACCACAACTGTCTCTGGGCACAGAACATTGGGAGATTTACTCCACAGTATAAAGAACACACTGGAAGTCAGTAAACAGATTATCTGTGTGCCATCAGTTTTGGGACAGGTGTTTTGCTGCAGCAGCGACAGACTGGAATCTCAGAGATCTATCTAATGGAACAGATTTCTTCCTGTGCTCATAAGGAAGCTGGTTTTTGGTCCCTCCACATGAAATTGAGATCAGTGAGGGTGCATTTACTCCTTAGGGAAGATCATAGCATATTTAATTAAGTTCCTGGATGATTGATGTATATTCTCACTTTCTGCAGATGCAGAAATTAGGCTTTAAATGAGGCATGAAGGGAGTGCTGTAGATCAGTCAGAGCCAGGAACCATGACTGTGCCTGGTGCTGACCACCAGCTTCCAATTTTTTCAATATATTGCAGATAAAGGAGTGCAGTTTGATGTGAATCAGTTTGATGGAAAAGACTGCCACTGTCAAGAGAACTTCCAGTAGTTTGAGATGCTAATGGAGACATCAAGGTGTTGTGCTGAGCTGGGTTGGTCATTTGACTCTTTGCCAGGTCCAGGTTGTATCCTTGCCTGGCCTGACTTGGACCTAACTTTTTCCTACAGGAATGCTTGCAACCTACCAAGCTCTTGTCCAGTCTAGCTCCTCATGTCTTTTCCATAACATTTTGTAAGGTCTTGGTCTCATCCCGCTGAGGAAGACCAGCAACAATTTTCTATGACAAACGTTTGTGAGGCAGAGGGACAGGGAATCCGCAGGTCCAGGCTGTGTCTACAGCAGAGCTGCTCCTCCCAAAGGAAAGGCAGCTGTTTGCCATTTGTTAGTGCAGTGATTTACAAACCATCCTCTTGGCACTAGAATCTGCCCTATCTTTTATGGAAAGCAGTCCTTCCCTCTCCATATCTGCTCCCCAACCTGCCCATATCTGTCCTCGTTCTCCCATTGCCTCTTTCAAAAACCTGTCACCCCAATTTCTTCACAACAGACTGCCCTGTACTCCCTCATCTCTAACTCTGCACTGCAGACTGCCTTTCCCCAGGATGCCAGGTGCCAGCCTGGCTTCCCTTTGCCAGCCTCAACCCCTGCTGCCTGCACGGTGGTTGCCAGAGAAATTGCCTTTCTCCCGTGGGTCTGATTCAGGGGTCACAGCTCCACTGGTGAGATCTGTGCTGTACAACACCACCCAGTACAGGTCAGGCTGCTGAGCACTTCATTTGCTCCACGCACTCTCTCTCAGTGGCCACTTGCCTCCACAGCTTCAGGCAGTGCTGGAAAAGCAGTGCAGACTGGGCACCATCTCCAGTAGCCCACAGAGACAAATCTGTACCAGCTGCACTTCTCTCCATGTTGTGCAGTCCCTTATCAGCATTCCAGCAGGCTTTGCACCTCAGGCTACACTCCAGGTCCTGTACAATACATTTTTCACACTATGAAAGCACCATTCTGAAGTGTCACACATGGTGGCTTTAGAGTCCACAGTGCTGGCTCTTGGGACACAAAGGAGACCTGGCAGCTGTTTGTGCCACTTGGCTGTTGGGTCTGGGCTTCATTTTGGACTCTGAGCAATTCAGAATAGCTTTTCCTGCCATGCTCCAGCTGGGCTTCTTGAGGAGGATGCAAAGCACTTGCCTCTGCTCTGCCCTGGGTTTGGCTCACCCTTCCCTAGGGCAGGGGAAAAGAGGTGACAGGAGGACCCTGCCCAGGAAACAGGGATTTCAAACCATGTCTCATGAGGCAAATTTTCTGTGCCCTGGGTTTTCAAACTCTTGTGTTTGTTAACCCTGATTCAAAGGAAATCCTAAATGCTTCATGTGGCTCCCAGGGAGGATTAAAAAGGGATGGAGGGGCAAACAAATGGTGATAGATAAAACTTTTAATCTCTGTCCTTCCTCTTCTCGCTGTTCTGGGGCTGCTTTTGCCCTTCCCTCCCCTTAATGGAGCAGGGTACAGGAAAGCTGCTGGGTGGAGGAAAGTTTTCCTCTAGTCAGGAGGAGGTGATGCCCTGCTCCTGCAACATCAGTAATGGGCTTCCAGGGAGCAGCTCCTCCGTGTTGCATGTGGCAGATCCATGCTGTAGAGGTATTTTGTGGGGTGGGCTGTAGCTCTTCTGCCACAGACATGCACCCATACAAAGGACCTGTTATTTGCACCCTGTTATTTGTAAAGCATTTGGATAAAGGGACTCTGAGTGGAAGGTGTTTTTATGGTGCTAATGGCACATTTAACATGGAACGCGCAGCTCTGAACCCATTAACCTTAGCTCATGAATCTGAATTAGGGATGAGGTAGCTACACAGTATCATTAGCATTTGTTCATTATTCTTTAGGTATATGAACATCATCTCTGCTGGACTAAAGGGCCTCTTTAGACAGGAGCTGCACCATCAGTGAAAGGTCACAGTACTGACTCACAAAGGGATAGAAAATCCTATACCATTATTTTTAATTCTGAAATATCATAAGTTGCTTTGGTGGTCATCTCTCTTGCGTCACCTGAAGCTGTGAGTTTGCTCATGGTTCATGTGGTCACCAAAGGCAGGGCCCAGTGACATAAAAGCAGCTGTGCTCACTGTTGAGTGGGGAAACTTCAAATTCTTACTGTTTTTCTTCTGCAAATCAAATGAATAGAGGAACATCACTGCTATCTTCAGGGGTTACCAGAAACTTTTTCTAACAAATCTGAATTCTTCCCTGCATTTTACCCCTGAAGGGCGATCTTATATGCTCAGGTATCTTTGATAAATGTGATATTTTTCTGAGTAAATTATGTGAGTTGCCATTGTTATCTCAGCTTATGTGAAGGTTTAAACTTATTATTAAAAGATAGAGATAGGCCAGAGACTGCTGGAGGAGAAAGACCCCTCTCCCCAAGAATCCTTTGGCTTAGCTAGCCAGTAAGAATTCTCCAGGCCAGCAGGAGAAGCAGGAGCATGGGGCAGTGTAGGGCCTGAGAACACAACAGAGGCCACATCAGAGACACCTGAATGAGCTCACTGCACAAGTGCTTGGGTGCTATTAGCTACAGAAATTGCTGACTTACCTGTGTTAACTCAACTTGGGACAACCTAGGTGTTATAAACCTAACTCAGTGGCAGTGACTCAACCATTACTTCAGGAGCTGAACTGCTGCAGATTAAGCTCATTTTTTCTCTTTTTTTAATGCTGCAGATGTTGTTTAAGAGGAAAGAAAACAACCAGGAAAAAAAAAATAGAAGGGAAGGGCTAATCTGGCTGTATCTATTGGATTTTTGTTTTGTGCTTATCACCTTAGTGTTTTTCCACAAGCATCAGTTGCATTTTGGAACAAGATACAGCTACAGAAGTCCTGGAGTTCCTGTTGTCCTGTTCCTAACTCAGCCATGGAAAGGTTTTGTGCTCTTAGAGCCACAGTTCTGCAGGCATGAAAAATCCTGAGTACAGAATGCAGTCTAAAGCTCATTTATGCTCAAAAATAACTGTATGCCTTAAAAACCTAATTTATGAGTGCATCCCATTTTGGTTTGCAAAGTGCCATTAATTGCTGCTGCAGTTACTTGTGCCAGAGGCATCTGAATATTTTTCCTTGCGTCTGTACTTATTGCCACTGTTCTTTTTCAGCGGAAAGAGTCCTTCTGGGAGGGATTGGAGCAGTAAAAGAATGTGGCATTTGAACTGGGATGATTACCTTTGAAGAGGGCAGTGAATGTGATTGAGTCGGCGGTGCCGGTGTGGGAGGCACTGCGGAGCTGCCCGTGGTGCCAGTGACCAACGCAGCCCTCGGTGCTGGCTGGCAGCATTGACGTCAGCCCAGAGCTGAGAAATTAGCTGAGGCCCGCAGGGAAAATGGGCAAAGAAAAACCATATAATTTCTCAATGCAGCACAACCAAGCTATTTCTCTTTTTATATTTTAGCCTATCAGCAAGACCTGTAATGCTTTGCTCGATTTGGATTCAGAGGAAAGGTTGCCAAAAATAGAGCAGTTAAATGTCAACATTAATGGTATCACAGCAGTAAAATATTTCTCACAGCGAGATGCCTGGCTTATAGCTATTATTCACTAGTTGCCTCCTCGTTTTTAGGCAAAAATACAGCATGTCCTCTAGTCCCAAACCACCCAGGCTTATTTGGACCAGGAATCTGTCAGTACAAACAGCATGTGAGCACAGTACCAGAGCTGCATGTGCTAATGCAGGGCTAAACCTGCAACCCCTTCCTGCCATGAATTACTCTGCCACAAAGTGATTAACAAATAAAAGTCCAAAGCCACAGGCGCTTTGAGGCAGGGGCTGCCATTTGCTTCCATCCTACAACACCTGGCACTGCTGGGTTCCCCCTGTGGTGCAGCATTTAGGAGCCAACTGCACCACAAAAACAGAGGTCACAGGGGTATTCTGGGGCCTCACCTTCTTCATCTCGGAGTATTTTGCAGGAAATGTTTTGTTCTTCAAAGTCTTGAATTAATTCCATGCAATTTTAATAACTAATACCTACTTACAACCTGTGTACAATCCAAAACACGTGTAGTGCCAGCAGGCTGGATTCAGGACTGAAAGTCCTATGTCTGATCCTTTGTTTCCTTGTGGACTTTTACAGGTAACCACCCAAGCCCATATGGGCCTTTCACTTAAGAGCAGGACTCAGTGATCCTTGTGGGTCCCTTCCAACTCAGAATATTTTCTGGGGGGGAAAAAAAAAAAAAAAGCAGTGTTCATCTTCCTCGGAGGAGCACTGTGTTGAGACTTAAATAAGGAAGGTAGATAGTTAGAAAATATAATGCACTGTTTAGGCGTTTAGCCTGCTCTAGTGAGCATTTATAGACTGCTCTGTAATCTCATCTGCAGAGACAAAATTTGTTACAGCCCCAGCTAAAGAGCTTTGAAACTCAAAATCCGTCTGGAGCAGACATATGTGGGTTTTTTATTTCTGGAGAAATTAAATCAAGTGTTGAAATCTGTCTGAGGGCAACAAAATGGGACTGAAGGAGAAAACCAGCAAAAATAAAGAACAGCCCCCACCCAACAGGTATGAAATGGTTTCAGACCAAAGGTTTGATAGGTTTGGTTCCAGTTCCTCTTTTTAACCCTGAGCTTCTGTGTTCTTTCTCCTCTTCCTACCTTGTGGGTTTATTCCGGTGCTATTGGCCACCAGCGTTGGTGCCAAACCCCGCAATAGACACGAGGGTGTCTGTATTTTGTCATCCCTTCCAGAGCTCTGATCAAAGCGCCTCCCGGGCAGCATCCCCAGCATGTGCTGGGCCAGCCGACACGGCCCAGCCGTGCTGGCCCTCCCCAGTATTCAGATCACACACGCTCACCTCCCTGTCCAGGTGCGCGGTGCTCTGCAGTCCGGGAGTGCTCGCTCTGTGCTGCTGCTCTGATTGCCATCTTTTGATGGAACTGTTCTTCTCTGCTTGCAGGAGAGAAATACGAGCTGCACGCAGGAACAGAGTCCACTCCCAGTGTGGTAGTGCACGTGTGCGACAGCGACATGGAAGAAGACGAGGACCCAAAGAATTCTCCAAAGCCAAAAATCATTCAAACTCGACGCCCCGGTCTGCCGCCGCCTGTATCTAACTGAGCCTCTCCGGCAGAAGCAGCACTTCTCTCTCCTCCGGCACAGCTCTTGGTTTTTGTTTGCTTTGTTCTGTTGAAAGGCAGCCATTGCCTTCTGAGCACCGGGACATTAAGGTCATTGAAACCCCTTCACAGTAATCGAGCCTCTGTAAAAAAGGGCTAGGAAAAAAGATCTTTGTACCCGTAACCATATCACACACCAACTAATAGATCTAGCTGGAAAGGACAAAACAAGGCTGAGGGAACAAGGGAGGGTTTCAGTCTGAGGATCTTTTCACAGCTATAATTTGCATGCTGAAACACCACTACCAGAGAGATCGTTTGGGGTGGGAATTAGATCAATATCAGGCTTGATATTCAAACTCCCGGGATACTTGGTACTGCCCTTCATCCAGCAGCCTGCTCCTCTGCTCTCCTCACTTCCCAGCCGACCTTAGTCTTTTCCCTTTTTTCTTTTTTCTTAAGGGGGGTAAGTGGGTTGTTTTTTTACTCTGCGAGGAGCTTGGTGGCCTTTTCACCCCCCTGGAATTTTCTGTAAGGAATACTATCTTTGCAACATTTTTAGAAACAACATAAACAACCCTCTTCCACCAACAGCTGTAGAGAACAGTGGTCTGAAATGGTGGCAGGGCTGTGAGAGGAGCATTCTGGGCTGAGGGGAGAGGCAGCGGCTGCTGGGGGGTCTGGTGTCCATCAGTCCTTCTCTCTGAGCAGGAAGGAGCCAGAATATCAATAGGGATTGTCAGTTTATCTTCCATCAGGGGATGAGTGGTGCTTCTCACGAGCCTGAGGAAGAGGAACTGACTGACTGCTCATGTAAGATGGGATTCCTTGCTCTCTGTCATAGCTGAAAGTTCCAGTAATGGTGCAGGCTGAATGCTTTCCTAGTGGTGTGGTGAATAGCCCTGAAACTGTCAGTAATGACTCACACATCTCTAATATTCAGCCCTTTTCCCTTCCCCACTTCAAAGCCCTTTTTGAGCTGTATACAGTTTGGGTTTGTGGAGGTGAGGAGAGCTAGTTGGAGTTCTTTTGTTGTTTTCTTTTTTTCTCTTTTTTTTTAGGCCAAAGAAAACAGGACCATAATTACACACTTGAAATTAGACTGCATGCAACTGAATCCCCTTTTTTCACCCTGTCCTGCATGTTTCTTTCACTTGCAATATATACTGGGTTACAAAAACTGTTCTGTGTTTGCATCATGGCTGACAGCAGACAGATCCTGGATTCCCTGTCTGGCAGACCTTCCATGATGATTTATTTTTTTAATGCGTACTTGTCATTTTGAGAACATATTTTCTAGACATTTGAGCTCAGATTTTGCATATATTTAAGCATGCGCTTAATTTATGCACACGAGTAGTTCCACTGAAATTAATACTGCAGAAACTGAGCATATGTGTAGGGTATGGTGGGATTTTGGAGCTAATTAGCTGCAGCTGTACTCCCCAAAGTGACTCTCAAATGGCACAGCGAGATTCCACGGTTTGAAATCCTTTACAGCTTAAAATAAGTAAGTACATCTCGGAAGCTTAGTCTAGGATCTGAAAAGTCAGCTTAGGTTCTGTAATCAAGATTTTTGTTGTAAAACCTAATGATCTGGTTTCTGAGGGAGGGTTCCATCACACCCTTAATTAGCAAAGCTTCAGCAGAGTCAAGTGCCCCTTGCAGGGGTGGTGGCTCTGTGGCACTCCCAGGACAGCAGGAATGTTGCTCTGTGAGTGAGGACAGGAATTGGCATTCCCAGCGTGGTGAGGTCGTTCTGAGAATGAGGCCTTGGCATCCTCACACAGTTCATGCTCTGACCACCTGATACTCCTGATGAGATGCAGTGCTTTACTCAGCACTTGTCTACAATGTGATACTTGTTACTGCATTATGGACATCGTGGTGTGTGTTACACTGATAGAAGCTCATCAAATACAGCAGAAACTGAACAGAAATGGGGCTTTAGTATCCTCATGATATCTGTATAAAGTTTTCTTAAAGTAACTCCTTAGAGGTTCCACTTCAATTATTTTTTCAGTGATGCATTTAGAATTGGTTAAAGCAAACAAATTGTCACTCAGAGCCCTAGGACTGTATCCTGTTGAAAACACCACCACAGGCCACACACAATAATCCAGGAGTAACACAACTGGCTTTTTTGGGAAAAACGCTCATGTCCATGGGGTTTAGACCAGTATAAACAGGGACAGTAAGATTTAAACATGTAAGTGATCAGAGATCATTGCCAATGGATGTTTTTACAGACAAGACTGTAGGAGGCCAAATCTTGTCCTTGTATCCCTGTTCTCAGACTTTGGAGAGACATGGTTCTGAACAAAGGACTTTGGCCTCAAATGATATAGACCTATAGTGCAAAGTAAAGCACTGGACCTTAAATGTTCTTTCCTCGAAGTGCATTTTCAAACAGATCTGAAACGAGGCCCCGTGCAGTGACTGCTCTGTGCTTTGCAAAGCTGTGTGGTACTACCCAGAGGCAGCAGGACACGGCTCATTGCTTGAAGCACAGAAATAGAAACACAATTACAAATCTGAAACTTCAAAGCAGCCTGGCGTAGCTATGGTCAAAGCTTATACATCACCTGTATGTGATATAATAATGGTCATTGTGAAAATAAAGAAGTGTATTATGGAATAATGTCCCTATCATCACACTATCAGCATTTGTGACTCTTGAGAGAAGAGTGTTTTACTAAAGGCTGGTTCTTGCTTGATGCAGAAAGAAGGCTTCTTTCAAAAAATGCTGACCATCTGGAAAGGGAACTGTTTAATTCAGTAAATCACAGGCAGAGCCCTTGCTTACTTGAGTGGGAATTTGCTTTTCTGTAGCTTCTCTGAGGTCAGTGGCTCTGACTTGCACTTCTCACAGGGTGTCTGTGGGTTCTCTCCGCGTCCTAACCCTGAGAGAAGGAAATGCCAGTGTTACATTGTGGCTCCTGAGGCAGTGACACAGCCGACATCCCTTGAATTTCCGCCCCAAAGGAGGGGCTGGTGCTGGTGCCCTGGGGCCTCTGTTGGGTGGACATGGCTCCTGCTGCTCCTTGGAAATTAAGAGAAGGAAATCGGAAGTACAGTTGCTGGTTCTGTTGCCTACTGCCTGCTTGTTCTTTCTGACCTCTTCAGATATGACATTGACATTTTAATGACTTCCTCAGTACAGTTTAAAGCATGAAAACATTTCCAGTGCATGGAGAAAGGGTATTTTGGAATCTGCTCTTTTGGAACAAAACAACAAAGAATTTCTGTGGCCTTGATTTTTGTAGTTAAGACAAGGTAGTACAAACTCCCCCCTTCCTACCATGCGCAGACACACTCCAGTGCACTTTGTTTTCGGCCAAGAAAACATGGCAAGAGCATCCCTTCCTCAACCATAGCAAGACTACAGACATAGCTACTGTAAAGTGCTTTAGGCTATAAAAATTCTCCCCTTTGATAAATTTTGTAGCATGTATTTGATCCTAAATTGGGTGAGAGGGGTGGATTGGTTTTATTTTGGTCTTTCCCCCCCTCCCTCCCATTCAGCAACACTGTAAAGGCTTTCAGCAAAAATACAGATTGTTGTTTGTACTGGGGAATGGACTGAACTCCTGGCAGGATGCAATTCCTGTGGTTTGTCTGAGCACTGTCACAGATGCCGTGAGCATTTCCATTGTATTGTACATAACTTTTGAAATATTCTATTTAGTCATATTTTATAGGAGTGTTAAAAAGCTACTGGCTAATTAATCACTTTTACACTTGTATAATTCAGAGCTTAGTTTAAAATAATAAATATGGCAAACAGTATTTTTGTGTTCTGCTTGCATTGGCGTTTGGAAAAGCAACATTTAAAGAGTTAAAACTATATCAATAACCTGAGTAGTGTGGTGTATACCCCTGGTAGAACTGAAAATGCTTAAATGTGTGACATAGGCCAAACTCTGTTTCAGTAGAAATTAGGGGGAAAGCAGCCTTCTTGTTGGCAGGATATGCCATGTTCCATTTTAAGCTGCTGCAGTTTCACAGTCATGTGAACTTGCTCTGGTTTGCTGTGGATTTGGCTCGGTGTACACAAAAAAAGCTGCACTGCAGTCCCTGGTGAGCAAAAGCTCAGCACATCCCAGACCACTGATGTGGTTCTCACTGTGCTTTATATTCATGGGTGATGCAGTGGCCATGAGTGCTTGGACAAGGAGCATGGCATCCAGCTGCCAGCCAGGCTGGGGAAACAGGTCTATTAACATTCATTATTATAAAAATTGAAACACTGTTTGTTGTCTTTTGCATCAGTCTGTGCTGGGTCTTGCAAAGGACTGGAAACTGGGAGATGAGTTTGCTGATAACTGTCCTGTGAAATTCTTATATTGGCTCACTCAGATCTGCATTTGGAAAAATGATTTGTTTTTATCTGTATGCCTGGCATAAAAGACTTAATTTCTCAAAGAATGATGGTTCCTGATTCTAAAAATTAGATCTGCTTAAGAAGTCTCACTGGGATGTAAACTCTGAGCTCTTTAATTCCTTGGGAAAAGACAGGCCTTAACCTCTGTGTTTTGATTAGAAAGACTAGTAATAGTGAACTTCTGCTGGAGTTGTTCTCACCTCTTTTAGAGGTGAAGAGCAGGAGGCCTGGTTTATTCTTCACTTTGAGCACCGAAGGAGCTTCCCCCACTACAGTGAGTGTCTCCACCCCACCCGATTGAACTGCTGTGTTTGCACCGTGCTGGTTGTGGCTCTGCCATCTCGCCTGGCACTGGACACAGCACTGGGAAAGGAGCTTCAGGGCTTCAGCTGTGGGTGGCACAGAGCTGTGTGCCCCAGAGGGTCACACTGATCACAGTCACAGTGCTTTCAGATCCTCTAAAGAATCTTTACTGGATTTATTTTTGGTCCTTCTCTAGTGGCAAATACTTTACCACTGAACTTCTAGGCGTTTCATGCTTTCTCTCACATACCAGTGTGAATGTAAGACCTTTGCATTTCCTTGATTCTCCTTTGCCTAAGAAATCACATTTAGTTCTGGTTAAAAAGCAAAACCAGGTATGGGCTAAGTCCCAGCCAGACCCTCATTTATACTCCCCCTCATGCAATGCTCTTGAATAACTATGTAAGTAAAAACCCAAACATTATTTTTCCTGGTTTAGCCCATCTTCTGGGGCAGTACATCAACTTTCAATATTCCAGGCTCCTCGTAAAAGGAGATGTTTTTCTAACAGTAGCTGTGCTCTTTTTTTTGAATACATGTAGACTGCAGCATTCAGAGGTAGAATGGCAAGGGAGGAAGTGCTGTAAAAGCTCTTTCCCACAGGTCTATTTGAAGTGTGGAGTGTATTTGCTTTGGCTTGGAGGGGAGGAAAGCCAGCAGTGCCAGAGGCAGAACAGCAGCAGCACTCCGGGTGGAAGGGCAGGAGCTCTGAGTGCCCCCACTGCAGAGCTGCTCAGAAAGCTTTACAGAGCAGCCTGAATTGTCTCTCCCCTGGTGTCACTTTGTTCAGTCGCTACACAGAGATTCTGGGGCTACAGCAAGAGTCATCCTAATGTGGGATTGTGTCCTGATGCAGCAGCTACAAAGCCTAGATCAGGGACACTTGCTAGGGAGATTGTTGCTGCAGTAAGGCTGGGAAAACTGTGAAGTGTGAGCAGCCTGGAAGTTAGTGAAAAAGGAAGATACTCAAAACCTTAAGACAGACATCAGGATTCAGATCCATGTACCCAAGAGCTGTACTAAGGGCCCGTTTGGATCAGGGGCTTCCTCACTCACAACAGTAAGAGTACCCAGCAAGAAGGATTAAACTTCTCTATTATTCTTACCAGAAAATCAGCCTTCTTTTAACAAATCATTGTAACTGATCGTTTATCTAGTGTGGGAAAGTTGTGTCTACATTAGTGTCACGCAGATGTGTTCTCTTCACTGTTGGGTTAATAAAGGTAAATGTTTTGAATCCATTTTAAAGCAGAGTTCTTGTTCAGAAACTTCTGAAAGAAATGCCATCTGTAAGGACTGAGGGATCCTTAAGTGTCAGTTTGGCAAGTTGTCCTGCTGTGGGTAGCTGCAGAAATATTTCGTGTATGTTGTTGTAGATTTAAAAGCATTACTCATGGTTTCATTCGAGTGTCTACATTTCTGACACGGATGTGACATATCTGTATATATTATAAATCAATACTATTTTTAACCACATATTTTGTACAAATATTCACATTAGCTCCGTACTTCAATGAAAATCTATTATGGTATTAAACATTTTGGTGGAATTAGCAAACTCCTTGTCCGTGCTTTGCTTTTATTTTATGTCGGTGTTAAGCAGCTGAGCCATTTCTGGCATCCAAGGCAAATATTTCCAGGTGTTTGTGTTGTTCTTTAAATCCAGGTGCACCTGTACCCTCTAGTGACTGATCCCAGCCACTGCAGAGGCAGCTCCCTACACCTCTAGATCTGAGTGAGAGGCCAAAACCAAACCTGAACCAACAGTAAATGGAAGCACAGTCTTTTTCTAGCTAATGAGTAACAGCGTGGGACAGCACATAATGAGTGCATTTATACATATTATTCACCAGATAGGTAGTGTCAGCTATAAAGTGATTAATAAGCATCATGTTTGATTCTATGATTCTGTGTGGTTGGACTGATGATCTTAAAGGTCTCTTCCAACCTTGATGATTCCATGATTCTGTGTTCCTATGCACCGGTAAGAGGATAATGGTTTTGTACATTGCCATGAGGTGGGGTGGGCTTTGTGTACGTACAGAGGACACAGAATTTGGACTCGTATATAGCACAGATCTCAACTAGGACAGGTGGGAAACCCAGCTTGGATTTTTGTCCCCTTCAGCAGTTCAGTTTCTGGTGAGACGAGGAGGGATAGTTCCGTCTGTAGTGAGATTTCAGAGCACAGCTGTGGGTCTGGACATCACAACATGGGAAGAAGCATCTGACAGAAAACAAATAGAAAATGTAGAGCCTCAGAACACTAGAGGAGAAAAAAGGCTGATAAAAACCCAGCAGAATCCAATCATTTTTTTAAAAAAACTGAAGAAGGACTTCCAGATATCCGGCGAGTGAATTTTGCTTCTTGCCTTTACAGTCGGGTCACAGCCCAAGCAGCCCTGCCGGGGCCCTATTTCTGTTTAATTTATGACGTGCAGCAACACCCTTACAACCTGCCCCTCTGCACACCTGCACAAGGGCTGTACCGGGGAAGCTGCTCCGAACATCACCTGAGGCCACCTCACCGGGGACCTGGGGGTGCCGATGACAACCTGAACATGAGCCGGGTGTGCCCAAGTGGCCAATGGCACCTGCCCTGTACCAATGGCAATGGTGTGGCAGCAGGACCAGGGCAGTGGTTGTCCCCTGTGCTGGACACTGGTGAGGCCACACCTCGAATCCTGTGTCCAGTTCTGGGCCACTCAATCCAGGAAGGACATTGAGGGGCTGCAGCGTGTCCAGAGAAGGGAACGGAGCTGGGGAAGGGTCTGGAGCACAAGTCTGGTGAGGAGCGGCTGAGGGAGCTGGGGGGGCTCAGCCTGGAGAAAAGGAGGCTCAGGTGGAACCTTCTCACTCTGCAACTCCCTGATAGGAGGGTGGGGCCGGGTGAGACTCAAGCTCTGCTCCCAGGTAAACACTGACAGGACAAGAGGGCGTGGCCTCAAGCTGCGCCAGAGGAGGTGTAGGCTGGACATTAGGGAGAATTTCTCCGCAGGAAGGGCGATTAGACACTGGAAAGGGCTGGCGAGGGAAGCGGTGTAGTGACCGTCGCTGGAGGTGTTTCAGCACAGACTGGACGCGGCCCTGAGGGCCGGGCCCTCTCGCAGCGCTGTTCCGACACGGACGCCGCCGCCCCGCCCAGCTCCGCGGCCCCTCACGGCCGGGCCCGCCCCGCGCGCTGACTGACGGCGCCGGCGNTGTGGGCAATGGCGGCCTGCGCTCGGCTTTGGCGTGTGCGGAGCTCCGGCGGCCGCCGAGCGCGGCCCTGGCGCTTCTCTGTCCGTCCGTGTCCCCGGACGGCGGCTCCTGCCCTTGGCAGTCCCCGCGGTCTGTCCCTGCACAGTCCCTCGGGCCCCCAGAGTTTTGTGCTGCCGAGTTCGGCAGAGACCCGCGTCAGTAGATGTTGCTTAGGTTGTATAAGGGGAAGACCAGTATGGGAAGGCCTCGGGAAAAAAAAAAAAAACAACAAACCATCATTTATTATTTATGAAAAGCATGCAGCTAAGGCATTAGAAGAATAGGATTATAGATCATGCTGAGATCATTAACTGTGTAAAATTCGTAAGTAAATACTTGGCTTCACTCGACAGGGCTTAAATCTGTACTTGTCCCTTCCCAAAAGGGGAATTTATGGGCTGTGCTTAATTCGGCAGCTGGGCTTCAGATGGACACAGGAGTGTGTTGTCCCTTCTGTCCTTCAGGTTCAGCTGGGAGGAATCCCCCATCAGGTGGAACTGAAGGATTCTGAGCCTTTGGGTCTGTGCTGTTTGCTGAAAGGTGAATTACATCTCTGAAGTGTCAGTTCGTTCATAGCAGAACTCAAGGCCTGGATTTTAGTTTTGAGAGGCACACAGGTCTGGAGAGACATTTAAGTGCCTGCAAGTCACAGAACCCTAGAATCACACAGTGGTTTGGGTTGGAAGGGACCTTAAAGCTCATCTTGTTCCACCTTGCCATGGGCAGGCACACCTTCCACCAGGTCATGTTGTTCCAACCCCTGTCCAACCTGGCCTGAGTTTCAGTAGAGACTTGTCTCTCCTAGAGGATTGATGAAAAATGGGAACCTTAAGGGAACTGTGAGGAATATCAGTATTGGATATGCAGGATTGGATTGAGGAATATCTGTCTTTTGGTTCAGTGATGCTGTTGAGCAAGAAGTGAGGAATATTAACCTGAAATTTTAGGTCAGTTACAGACAGGGAAGTCCTGTGTCAGTGATCTTGCTTTGAGTAGATAACTGAGTTTTGAACAAGAAGGTGTTTGGGAAGAGCAGAAGGAAGCTGGGGCAGGGGAGCACAACCCAATACAGTGTGAAATTATGTGTCATATTATGTCAGATAAGGACATTATAAGGACTGTTAGGTAAGGAATGGCAGTCATAGCTAGGAGTAGTCAATATTCTTGAGTCTTATGATCAGAATTAGAATCACAGAATGGTTTGGGTTGGAAGGGACCTTAAAGATCACCTTGTTCCACGCCCTGCCATGGGCAGGGACACCTTCCACCAGCCCAGGTTGCTCCAAGCCCCATTCAACCTGGTCTTGGACACTTCCAGGGATGTGGCAGCCACAGCTTCTTTGGGCAACCTGTGCCAGGGCCTCACCACCCTCACCAGGAAGAATTTCTTCCTGATATCCCATCTCTGTCAGTTTAAAGCCATTTCCCCTTGTCGTCCCTTCTGCGTGGTCTTGCAGAATATATCGTATTAGATATAAATACATAAGGAGCGTTTTAGCCACTCATTCTTAAGACTGTCATGACTTTGACAACTGCTGTCTCTGCTCAACAGATGCCATGTTGCCTCAGAAGAGAGGACGGATACCTCCCAGAGTAGCCATGAGCAGTTACTGGAAAGTCCTGGGAATTTTCTTACTATTTCTTCAAAGTGCTCTGTCCCTCCAGCCAGCCCAGCCCAGAGTGCTGCTGGTGTCTTTTGATGGGTTTCGGTGGGACTACATCTACAGAGTCTCCACTCCCAATTTTCACTTTGCCATGAGGAGCGGGGTTCACGTCCGGCAGGTGACGAACGTGTTCATCACCAAAACGTACCCCAACCACTACAGCCTGGTGACCGGGCTGTACGCCGAGAGCCACGGCATCGTCGCCAACGAGATGTACGACCCCGTCCTGAACGAGACCTTCTCTCTGAACAGAATGAACACCCACAACTCCAGGTTCTGGGAAGAGGCCAGCCCCATATGGGTGACGAACCAGAGGGAAGGACACAGATCCGGCGCAGCAATGTGGCCTGGGACAGATGTGAAGATCCACGGAGTCTTGCCTACCCATTATATGCCCTACAACGAGTCTGTTCCCTTTGAAGACAGGGTAGCGAAGCTTATTGACTGGTTTACATCCGAAGAACCCATCAACTTTGGTCTCCTGTACTGGGAACAGCCTGATGAGATGGGCCATATCCTGGGCCCAGAGAACCCCCTCATGGGAGCGATAATCAGTGACATTGACAGAAAGCTGGGACATCTCATTTCCGAGCTGAAGAAGGCCAAGCTGTGGGGAGTGGTGAACGTCATCGTCACCAGCGATCACGGAATGTCGCAGTCGGCCCCGGAGAGGCTCATTGAGCTGGATCAGTACGTCAGCAGGGAGCTCTATCAAGTCATCGACCACTCTCCTGCAGTGGCCATTCTGCCCAGAGAAGGTAGGAGCTGCAGCAGTGGCATTCCCTCAGGAGATGCTGGAGTGTCCAAACTTTACAGATGAATGGGTGGTAGCAGCACTGGTGCCAGTGGGACATCAGCCTCGAACAAGGAATACTTGCAGGATCCCTTCTTTGTTGTTTTTACTAGTTCTGTCAAAAGCCTGGATTAACTTTCAGAAATGGAAAGGGAGCAGATTTGTTTGTTGTTGACTAATATTGCCAAGGATCCTTTAGTCCTTGTGAGAAGGAAGATAATCTACTGGCATTATCAGGGCTGAATGGTGTTCTAGATAGATAACACCTGAATGTTACATATCTTGCCTTTCATCACGTTGCTGAAGCCATAGTGGAAGAATTATATTTCTAACTCAAACAGTAAACTGAGAACAGAGGGGGACCTTTGGTAAAAAGAGAGCTTGTGTTGGCTATTTGATGAGCTGCCAGCTATTCTAGTTCACTTGAGGTGTTTTTCACACTGAACTGCCAGCCAGTTACATTTGTACCATTTTTATTGTGATAATGATAGGCAAGAATACTGGAATTGAAATCTGAAATCTGGTTGCAGTCATTGAAGGGTTGCTAAGGTGTCAGGTGTATGCTTAGTGCCACTAAAGCATCTGCTGTTTATTTTGATGATCAAATGCTATAAACTACTTGGTGCAAATTTGTTAACCTGGAAAATAACAGCCCTGCCCACACAAAAAAAAAAGCGCTAATTTGGAAGTTGAGTTTTAAGGTGGCCTTCTGGAAAGGTGTTTTTAAAGAATTCTGTAACATTTGCATGACTAATGGATAGATAGCACTCTGTATTTAGTGCTCCAGCAGGGAGGGTATTTTGTAGACTTAAGTGACCTTTAAATGCATGAACAAATGTCTCTGGTCTTTTTTAATTTAAGACTAAATTTAATTTAACACTACAGACTAAAATGTGAGTGTGCCCCAACTGAGACCACTCCCACTCCTGCCTGAGCACAGTCAGGCCCTGTAGCTGGGTGCTGTTTCTCTCTGTGGTGATAGAAGAGCCAAGTTTGGGAGCTTCATCCCCATAGAGACAAGCATGGTTCACCAGGATGTTCTCATTAGCAAATGAAGAAGCTGTAAAAGTAAACTTTGGTGCTGAAACGTCCCTAATGCAGTAAATGAGGACTTTAAGATGCATAACTTGATCCTCCTGAATACTGAAAGGAAACACTATCTCTGCAGCAATTAGGGGACAGAATAGTAAAAAAGCCCATTTCAGTGGCTTTCAGAAACAGATGGGATTTGATTTTGCCCAGAGGTATTTATTCAGGTATTTATTACACTACCAAAAACAAGAATTAGTTTTGAGCACAGCTAAAATTGTTTCCTTCTGTGGTACCAGCTGAGATTTTTATTATAAAACAAAAAGCTTCACTGTCAGCTTAGGTAAGAGCTAACACATACTTAAGTGCATAACACTGATTTTTCACCCAGTATTCCATTTGTCTTGCTTAAACCAAGGGAATGGTAAAACTTGGTGAGATATTGCAGCAATTTCTTTGTTTGTCTGCATATTTCTTCCCCAAGAGGGGGATTAAAGGCACTATTTAACCATGCTGGTGTATTAGTGTGTGTGGGGAACTAATTATATGTTCACAAAGAAGGTACCTGAAGCACAGCTGGTGATGCTGGCCTTTTTCTTGCATTTAATATAAATATATTAATTCAAATAATTAGTGTAAAATCAAGTTTGCTATATTTGGGGCTTCTCCTCCCTGCCATCCCATATAGAAAAATGGCATAATAAAATCAACTTTATTAATAATATAGTCCTAGAAATGCTACATTGGAGTCCCTTTTTGTGTTGCTCTGTCTCTATGATATTTTGCTTTTGCTGTCTCATCTTGACCATTCCTGAACTTGCTTTTTGTCTGCTCTGGTTTCTCCTTTCTCTGCACTGGTGTTCCAGCCAGCTTGTCCAGCTGGTTGTGTCTCTTTGGTGGCTTTTACTGGAAAGGCAAGCTCAGAAACTGGAAATAAGCAAATAAAGAATTGGGGGGTGGAAAATGCCTCTTTATTCAGTGTTAGTAGAGCTCTTGAGGGTTTGCACTCACTGTGACTAGGGAGGGAAAGGAGCAGGCTCTGGGAATACAGAGGAGTAGCTCATGCAGTTGGCTGTTATGGAATAATAAAGGAAAACAACTAACAATTAAACTGCATTAAAATAGATAAAAAGTGTCACTTGTTGTCACAGCTAACTGGGGGACAGACAGAACTGAGCCTGAATGAGCCATGAGCTCATGAACAGGTTTAGGAACCATCTTCTTGCTTTCAGGTTTTGAGTGGAGCTGGGAGGGTTTGGTTCCTTTGCCAGGAGACTGAATGCCTTCTAACTGATTCCTGTGGAAAACTTACATTCTGATAACTATGCAAGGAGGGATTTTTCTAAAATTAGCAAGACACTTATTTCTTGGGAACAGGCTGTGAAGTTTGGTGACAAGGGGGATTTTACTGTGACTGAGGCTGTGGATTGCTTACACTAACTTTTTGTGCACACACTGTTGTCTCTCACAGCTCTAATTCACTTTTGGGGAAGTGCATTTTTGCCCTCTTCTTCCAGCTGTATTTTAACTACTGATGAGTTCAGTACACATATTGGTATGTTTAATTTTTGTTTTTTGTCTCTTTTGTTTGTTTGAAGGCAAACTGGATGAAGTATATGAAGCTCTGGCCAATGCTCATCCCAACATGACTGTATATAAAAAGGAGCAGATTCCAGATAGATTTCATTACAAACACAACAGTAAAATTCAGCCCATCTTAGCAGTGGCTGATAAAGGATGGGAAATTGTTCATAATAAGTCTGATGGTTTTCTGTGTAAGTATTCTGTCTTTATTCTGTTTGGCTGTATCTTCAAAGGGAGGAACCCTATGTGGTACTTTCTCTCCTAGTATCAAGCAGTGTTCGTTTTTTTTAAGGCTGGGAGGGAAAACTAAAGTGTGTAGAATTTATAATTTTTTTCCCCTAATGGGATGGAGAGTACCCTACCATTAGGGGAGGAGGATCTGAACTTACTATTTCTTTAAACATTAAACTTATTGAGATAAGATCAATCACATGTTTTAGTGGCCTCATACTTGAGGTCTTTCAGGATGTAGCAAACTGCCAACCACTTCCTGAGAGATTAAAAAAGAAAGTTGTAACTGAATTTGTTGAGTAGAGGGTGAATAATGTTGTTTTATCATGTACTACTTATTTTCTGGAGAAGGGTTGGGTTGGAAATACAAGAACATTTTCTGAGAGTCCTCAGCTTGTGTGGGTGCTGCACTTAGAGTAACCTCCTGCTATTGCTACAGTCTCTGATATTGTGTTACTGCACACCAGGGATTTTCCTTTGCCTTAGAGAAAAAAAAAATGCATTCTAGGTGGCTTGGAGGAATAAAAAACCCAACACTTTTAAGTTCCTCACCTTGTGGTTTTGTTACCTAGGAGGGAAAATACAGGTGTCATATGGTCAGTTCTTAAGTTTCTTGAGAACCTTTTAAATTTTGCTGCTGGTTATGAACCTGAAGAATGTTACTGGCAAGACTTAACAAGTTTTCCAGCAGCTCCTGAGAGCAACTTCTCGTGCCTGTGTGTTTGCCATGTTCAGAGATTTTAGTGCCCCTGTCAGGAACAGGCACTGGAGCCCCCCTAGTGAGGCCTTTTCCTTGTTGATGAGTTGATGGTGCACAAAACTGGACCAAGTGTCAAAGTGTCTACTTGGAGTCAAACACAGTCTGTCTGTACATGTTTTCTTTTAATTTTCTCCAAGAAAGCTGGACCACAGTTGGAGTTTTTCCTTGAGGAAAATCAAGGAAACTTGGGTGTACCTACCATTCCATGGAGGATGCTGTTACTGCTTTGTGAGCTCACCTTTTTTTTCACTCTGTGTCTAATAGTGCTCTCCATTGTGGGGTTTTTTTAGTTGTTTCCTCTTTGTAGTTCTGAGACTTGGTATTTGCTAGGAGACATTTGTGCTGTCAGTCAAAACAATTCTTCTAAACCTCTGCAAGGATAACTGATGGCTGTGCCTTTTCTGCATTCTGCTAATTCTAGGAAAATGTTCAGTGCTTGTTTTGCAACTTCAGGATATTGACTTTTATCTTCTGTCTTTTATTTCTAGTTGGTAA
Organism: Climacteris rufus; assembly: GCA_013398175.1. Taxonomy (NCBI): domain Eukaryota; kingdom Metazoa; phylum Chordata; class Aves; order Passeriformes; family Climacteridae; genus Climacteris; species Climacteris rufus. Next base: position 181,122 of record VZRZ01006935.1, read on the forward strand.
TCACGGATATGACAACAATGTACCGGAAATGCATCCCATTTTTCTGGCAGTTGGGCCTGCTTTCAGAAAGAATGCCACCAAAGAATCCATGAATTCTACAGACTTGTACCCCTTACTGTGCCATCTGCTTGGTATCAACCCACTGCCCAACAATGGTTCCTTCAGTGCAGTGAAGGATCTACTTGCTGAAGAAGTTCCTGGAGCCCTGAGAGCAGACACCTATTCCACAGCTGTAGGAGTCTTCCTGGGCAGCTTGCTTGTTTTGGTGTTTACTGCAGTTTTTGTTAAGCATTTTGTCCTTGCCCAAGCAAATTCCATGCAAATCCGACACACTGAGGCTGCCCAGCCACTGCTGCAAGATTAATATCACTTGGGATTAATTCCTGTGTGAGGCTCAAAATAAGCCTATGCAAGGAAAGTAAATAATGGAGGTGGATCAGCATAAATATGTGGAATGGAAGGCAGTGGATGCTGATCCATTGGTCTCTGGGGCATGTACAGAGCAGGTATGCAGAGCAAGAGCATGTTCCTGTTCCACCCTGCAGCCTCTTCATCTGCCAGGGGCTGAGGATGTCCTGGGTAAACCTGGAGAGCTCTATGTGTATGTAGACCTGTAGTGACAATAGACCTCAAATACCTTCTTATGGCTATTTTTAGGGAAATAACATCAACTGACATGCACTTCACAGACTCTTAAATGGTGAATTCATTTCCCACCCTCTTCTTTCTTTTATTCTTTGAGAGGTTTTTGAAGTCTCTTCAATTCTATCAAGTCACTGAATGGGACTAAACTTCTTTGTTTTTTTTTCTTCCATGCTGAAGGAAGCTTTTGCATGGATCACCATTACAGATAACTTGGTGGGTTAAATCCTGCACAAAGGAACAATATTATTCAGCTAAGTCATGCAGTGCTAAGTGTCTAAGTTTAGAGTTAGATATATTTCTTCAAACTACTGTGTTAATTGTCGCCCCAAAATATGAATATGAATCTAAGTGGTATTGCCTTCAGCAATCAGTATTAAAGTGCTTGATTCTTAATTGTCTAAAAATTTCTTTAGGTAACTATAGGTCTTTACCACTTTAGGTATGATTTTAGGTAAATGTAGGTCTTTACTTTTTCTATTTCCTGTACACTGCACTAAATTTTCTAGGAGTTCCATGCAGCTGGCAGGATAAAGACAAGGACCACCCCTGCATATCCAAATGGAGTCTTTTCTATTTCTGTGATCCTAAGGGAGGTGAATAAGTTAAGGAACATGGATGCTGGAGCTGGTTTCAGAGTGCTCTCAAGCTTGTCCCTGGGTGTGCATCTGATCTGCTACTGGAGACTCTTAATTATTGTGAGTTTGATTTATGTCTTGTGCTTTGTCTGCTGTGCCTGGGTGGGCCTTGGAATGGCATGAGCAGGATTAGACTCACAGGTTAAGGAGCAGCTGTCTAAATCTTAAGCCATATATGTTCTTAAATCTGAAAAAGCACACTTTAATATTAAAAAAAAAAAGGTGTAAGACTGGAGTTTGTTTTTCTGGAGGAAAGCCTCTGTCAGGGAAAAATATTAGATCTGAGTTAACAAAGCTACATATAATTCTCATTCTTCTCTGTGTGGCAATAAATCTTGCTAGTGTAGTTGTGGGGTTTTTGGGAGCTCACTTAAGTGGTAGGTCAGAAGCTGCTGACTAAGGTTTGTAGGAAAAACATGTTCTGAAGTGAGAAAGTTGTCTATTGTCAGACTCTTCCCTTCCTCCCTGTGTGAGATCATAGTATTTCTCAGCACTTCGTTGCTGAGTACAATGCCTGAAGGAGAAAGAAACTTTCAAAATTCGTGCAGAAATACCAGACTGAGTATTTTAAAGTGCAATTTAGGGCTGTATCCACAGCCCCCCAGCAGAGGGCAAGGATGGGCACACCTCAGCTGTGGATGTGCTCTGCCGAGCCAGCGGCGTGGCTGACAGCCAGGACTGCAGGGGGAGGGCTGCAGTACAAAACTCGTTTTGCTGGGCTGCATTCCAGACTTCAGGAAGATCTGTTGGGTTCCTCTGCCATGGTAGGGACACTTGCTTAGCACCAAGCTGTCTTGCAGACAGATGTGGACACTTCCAGAGGCCACATCTGGGTGCAGGGAATGCTTGAGAGGGAAGGCAGTGGAATAGTCCAACTTGAGGGATGTGCTGAAGTTCAGCTGTAATAGGAGCTTTAGGAAGGCAGAAAAAATGCAGGTCTGTTGGACAGCCCTTAATGTGGGGGATATATCTGAAATCCTAGGAACTCCATGTGACTCTGCTGTTACTGTGTTGTGAACTGCTTGGTTTTCCTGCATTTTCCTGCCATTTTCTTAAGAAGGCACTGAAGGAAAAGGTCAGTAAAGCTGGTTCTTAGTGGAGCTGGCCATTAGCTGTGCCTGAAGTTGAATTTGCTGGCCCAGGTAAAACTGAGTGAGTGCTGCAGGGGCTCAAGCTGCACACAACAGCAGTAACTTGTTCACAGCAGTTTCAGAGACTGGGGAAATCTGAGCAGAAAACTGAACCTCTGAGTTGTTACTAATCCCTTCCCTACCCACCTTCTGGAAAGTGGATGGCACACAGCAAACTGCTGCCTTGAGTCCACCTCTTCTTGCTTATTTGCAGCTTAAAAATGAATTGTAGCACAAACTTAGTGTTTAAAGGAAGATCAGCAGGCTTTGATAAGGCAGTAACAGTGACAATTGGAGATGCCATAAGCCTCACCTGTAGCTTCTGCAGTTGTGCACTTTGGAACATGCTGCTCTAGTAGAAATTCTTCTTGCAGTAATTTCATAGCAGTGATCGTGGCAGATGCAAAAATAACTGGGTTGTAATCTCAGAGCTTTTCCTTAAACCCCACTTCAATTGTGGCAAGCGTAGTTCTATCATGAGCCAAGGTGATCCTTCATTTTAAGGAGGGAGCAAAGTTTGTCAGTGTTGTTCAGCCATCTGGGACTTAGACTCACCTGCCCAAACATGCAACAAGGGAAGAGCAGTAGGTTCCCCCAGGAAAGGGTTTGGGGAGAATAATACTCAAAATAGACTGGGGACACAAATGTGAGAGTTGTTGGTGTCATTGTTCTGTATTGCACTGTGAGGCCCTTCTTTGAGGAGGGTAAAATAAAACTTTGTTAAAAAAATGAAAGGAATCTTGTAGCATTTGGGTGTTTCAGTTTGGGGTTAAACATTTCCTTTATTCTTAGGTGTATTTGCAGGTACCTCTTGGGTAGTTCCTTGTTAGGACATTTGCCCAGCTGGTGTCAAACACTGGTTTAAGTTGCTGGGTGTGAGCTTACTGAAATTGAAAGCACAGATGATGCCACTGGAGAAAAGCAGGCTTTTTCTCTGATGTGACATTTTGTCAGACGCCTTTTTGGGTGGGGGGGACGTAGGATTTGGTTTCTGTGTACAGGAGACTTTCTGTGATGTACAAACAAGTTTATAGGGAAGTGAATTTGAGTACCCTGTGTACTGCTTGTAACTTTAGCTTGGAAACCAAGAATGATGCATGATGTGTCTCATTACTGACCTGTGGAGCATACAGATGTCAAATGTTTTCTTTGTTTCTTCTTGTTTGGAAATGTTGAAGTTAAAATACACCTTTGCTATAGTCCTATCAAGCTTGGAGTGCTGGCTTCATTTAAAAACACTTCTGGAAAACAAACTTGAATTGGGGGGGATGTGACTGGGGGAGAATGGTCTCAACTTGTATGCATCCCAAATATTCCTTGGACTCTGCATAGTCTATGCCTTAAAAAATAAAAATAACTGGAAGTGTGATAGAACTTAGGAATTTTAAGTCACAGTTCTTATATAACAGACTTCTTGTTTCCCACCTTGCTGCTGTATATGGAAAAAACAGCTATCAGTTACCAATAGAGGGAATACAGTTTTTTTTAATTAAAAAAAAATAAATTTCTGGACTTTCTTGGTCAAGAGCTGCAGTAAGGCTGCAGTCTCAAAAAAAGGCAGAAAGATTAATAAAATTGTTTAGGTTGGAAAAGACCTTTAAGATCATCAAGTCCAACCATTAACCCAGAACTGCCAAGCCTGTTCTAAGATGAAACTTGTGCAAACTGACTTTTCATACAATCACAGAATGGTTTGGCTTGGAGGGCACCTTAGAGATCATCTCATTTCAACCCTCCTGCCATGGCCATGGGCAGAAGTGTGAAGAACACAATCTTGACCTTGGTGTGGAAGAAGGACAAATGTGCAGTAGGGTCCTGCTGTTTTGTAAAATGGAGATTGAACAGCTTATTTCCCAATCTTCTTCCCTGCTTAATGGCCATGGATATGGTGTTGACCACATCTATGGTGCTGTACAAACTTTTCACAGCATGTTTGTCCTACAGTAGAGGTCATATAAGATTAAAAATTGTTGCAAGCGCATGAAAATGATAAATCCAGCAGTGGTATTGGCCTTTCCCTAATGAAATCCTAATTTGAATCCAATTAACAAACCTCCATCATTGGTTTGCTGCAATAAACAATGCTACCATGGATGTTAGAGCAAACATCTGTCACTGTGGTCTGATCCTTGGAGGTCCATGATGTTGATTTATTTTCATAGGCAGGGGGCAGGCAGCGAGTTACTGAAGGCAGTTTCAGAGCTGTAGTCAGGTGAAATCAGCTCAGTTCTGGAGCTGTTTCCTTGATGCCAATGGCCAGAAAGCACAGAACCCCAGAGGAGTGGATGTTTTAGGGCTTCTGCACCCAGTGTGGAGAGTTCCTTGATGGAGGCAGTCAACATTATGAAACTCCAGCCTTCACTGCTGGGAAGTGGCACTAAACATCTCCTATGCCCTTCTAAACTTCGAAGTATTGTGAACTTCCCCTGAATTAACATGCCCTGTGTGAACAGTGCTGAGTTGTGTCTATTTAGCAAGTCATTAAATGTTGCCACAAACCATCATCCCTTTATTGCAGCTTTGAGGAAGCAGAAGCCACAACTTTGCTGCTCTTGTTCTGAATTGGCTGTTCAAGAGGAAATCAGCCACTGGATTTCATGAGAAATATTTCACACAAACCAGAATGGGGCAGTGGAAATGTTTTGTCATGTTTAAGGCACTAATTTAAAAACCAATCATCATTAAATAAATCAACTTTGGGTCTTGAGGACAGAAAGGTGTTTTTTCTAGATTCTCTTGATTTGTACATGATCTGTATGAAATACTGGATGTACAAGAGTTACTTTGAAACTCTGTGCCAGAAGAATATTCAGTACCCTTACAGACCACACCACATCTGTGGAAATGAAAATAATCAACAATGCAAATGCAGTATAGTTTATCCTACTTCTTAATACTTAAATTTCCTCTTTCAACCATTCCCACAGTAGAACTGTCTCCTCTCCATGCTAAAGGGAGGGGGAATAGAGGGTGTTAAGGATTTCCACCAGATGCAGCCACTCACTGGTTCCACAGCAGCTCAGCTGCCTGCAGCAGCTCTCATCAGAAGGGGCTGCCTAGAGCTAGGAGGAGAAATGCACTTAGACCTGGATTTCCCCCTCTGTAACAACATTCCTGCTTCAGATCACAGTGCTGCCATCAGCATTGACATTTCTGGTCACCAAAGTCTGGGTGGTGACTTTGCCACCTGCTGAGAGGGGACGCACAGAGGAACCGAGCACATCGACCACACGCTGTGTGAGAACAGCTTGGGGGAAGGGGAAGGACAGGGTGGAGAAAATACTGTGCTAATCAGCTTTGGTTTCTAGAAAAAAAACCCAAAACTCACAGATAGAGGACATTACAGTCTGGTGTTATTATGTCTGCCAGAAAGGTAAACTCAGTCAAGCCTTTCCAAACACAGATTATGCAAAGCACCTCCTAGTAATTCACCCCCTCTGAGGATCTCAGCCTGTGTCAGCAGAATTACTAGAACCTAACAAAACTCTCTCCAATGTAGGAATTCAAGCATCCTCCCTTTTACAGCATATCCAAGCCTGGGTTCTACCCTGCAAAACACTTCCTTTGTAGTTACTCATTAACCTGACTTTGTGGTGTGTGTAATTATTTAATTTGAATCTGGCATGATAAGAAAGTGACTCTTGCGTTCAGTCCAGCTATTGTTCTAGAATATCAACAGGCTAAAATCCAGCACCCTGTCAATAACAGCACAGATTTTTCAAGGGGCCTGAGCCTCTTTCAAGATCAGCTTAATCCAGAGTAAAGCATTAGTAAGCAAAAATCAACAGTTTAAGGTAAAAAAAAAAAAAAAAGAGAACTGATTAGGTTTTGGATGGTGTTTTTAATCAGTAGAACTGAATGCCCCGAGAGGAAGACACAAACAAGTAAAACTTCCACACATTTCTAAAGCTCAAGTTTATTTTTTTCAGTGGGCAGTTCAAAGTGACCCTTTCCTCCCAAGTCCCTGCTCCCTCCCCCCTTGGATCACTAAAAGGCAGTTGGTGCCAACACCAAACTGCAACGAATCTGAGGTTGAGAAAGAGAAACCACATTCCTACCAGTACCTCTTGTCTCTTTAAATAATTTTTTAAAACCATCAAACTTGTAGGAAAAGTACTTGATACCTATAATTCTCTTTTTGGGTCAGCAATAAAAATTTAACCTCACATTCTCTCCTCACTGAAAGATAAGGTACCATTTAAGGCTTTCTAAATCAAATTACTTTTTTTATGGCCAGTTGCTAGATGACCACTAACAAAGACTCGAGTTTCAATTAAGAGTCTTTATCAGAAATTTGCATCCCTATACCTCAAACACTATAGAGAATTTCTGTTTTGAAATAAGATCTGTTAACTTTTCCCTTTAAATTTCCAGGGCTTAAAATAAGAGTTTGGAATCCGTGCTTGATGACTTGCACATCAAACCTTCAATTGTTGCTTTTTTAGCACAACAGCCTTCAAAAGACAACTATCAGCTGGTACACAGGGCAGAACCATCTTTATCACAAAAACACCTTCAGCAGAGTTTACTCCTGAGACACTCTCCACAGGGTTTGGGAGCAGTAATTTTACACCTACAGCCCATGAAACTGGCTAATTCAGACTCTCAGATTAAGCTGACTTTCTTGAGATAAGGCAGTAGTGCCACCCCAGCTGGAACTGTGGATCCAAGTCATCCCCAGACACATGTCCAGAAATGTCAGAGCCACCTGCCCAGGGCTGTAACTGCTGAACCACATTGTTTATTGTGCAAAGTAGGAGAGAGATGCACCAATTATTTCCTTACTGACTTCTATTTTCTTTCTCAGCAATTTCTTGTCATATTGCTGACTTAGGGTAGAAAGAAAAGTCTTGGATCTTCTCTCTCCCCAAATTTAAGGGCAAACCAGAACATACTCTCCAAACAAAACTAACTCCTCTCATAAAAAAGTTATTTCTAACACAGGTGCAAGAACGACAAAACTAGTCAATATTAATTTAAATTTAATACAAAAAAGCAATTATCATTTACAAATATTAAAATTCATTTAGTGTGTCCTGGCTAGTCACACTATGGAGCCTCATCCTGAAGGCATTCAGAGACTTGAATGAAAAACTAAGCATCCTTATTTTGTTAAGAATCTCTTCCAGTAAAAAGCCACCTACTGACTATTCTGTTACGAAAATATTTTTATAGGACGCTAGTCAGGCAGCACACAAACACTCAGCAGGGTCTGGCTGTACAGTATTTTACACAGATAAAGTGCATCAAAGAACTCCATCCAGTGCAAACCGAAACTGTTTTCCTGAAAGCACCAGCGAGGAGGCGAGGCCGGGCTCCCTCCCCGCTATCCAATCAAAGGATCGTCGTCGTCACTTTGTAACTGGAGCCGGGCGAAGGGCCGGGCCGCAGCCGCTCTGTTCTTGGAGATCACCACGAGGCAGGTGAACGTGCTCAGCACCATGAAGGCGCCAATGACGATGCCGATGGCTTCGGGGAGGCTGATGCACCACTGGTCAGCCAGCAGGCACTTGCTGTTGGCCAGAGTGCCGTTGTGGGGCCGCGGGGCCAGGCCCAGCACGCGGCACATCATGGGGTAGATGTCCACGTTGGCCATGGCGCGCAGGCCGCCGCCGCGCCGGAAGGCCGGGCCGCGCGCCGCCAGGAAGGGGTGCATGCTGGCCAGGGCGTTGTCGTAGCCGTGGTCACCCACTGCGGGGCACAGCACACGGTCAGGGGCACAGCTCTGCCTCCCCCCTGCTCCCCCGCCCCCAGAGCTCGGCCTTTAACCAAAGGCTGATGCACGGCCTAAAGCAGCTGTCAGATCAACCACAGCGGGAAGCCGGAGCTCCTGCCCTCTTCCCCAAACCCCACAAGTCTTTCCCCACACTGGTCTTCAGCCATGGTTCTCCCTCTCGTTAATCTCTTCTCCTTTCAGTGCTTAACATTTCCAGCTTTCCCCTTCCCATTCCTCGTGCCAAAGGTGAAAAGGAGGTGGCTGCTCCACAAGGAGTCAAATTTTTACTTCTCAGACTTTGGAAAGTCATCTCTCCCTTGCGTAGCAGACACCTTAATTAATAATTAAAATCAAGCACCTTTCCCTTGATAGTGTTCAGTCTGAGCACATTAAATACCCTCAGATCATGCTTATCAGATAAGATACTTCAGCTGAAGGGACACCCAAGGAGTCAAAGCATCACTGTGCCTCTCCAGCACACAGTAAAACCTTTGTGGCCGTAAGGTCAGCAGTACTTGGACATCAGGTAGGATTTTAAGATGGAAAATACACAGCTAAAAAGTAGCCATCATCAAATTCCCTAATAGCATTCCTGAAAAACCTGTCCAAGGTGCCAGAAGTTTCTCACAGCACACACAGCACAACTTGAGTGACTGCATTTAAGTTTGAGTCTATTTCTTAGTAATAATTGAAGAGTTTCCCTAAGAACTGCTTCATTGGGTACTTCCCTGAAGCTTCTGATGCAAAATATCCACATTCCAACTGATCAGGTCACACTCACTACTTCACGGAGCTTCCACCAATCCTTTTTCATGTTTTCCACCATTCTGTTACCACACTTCTTTGTTTTGACACACATTTGATTTTTTTCCCCCTCACCTTTTACTACTTGTTTGTTTTGAACAGAGCTACTCCAAACCTCCTCTCCAATGAAGTTCCCAATCTTTCAGCTCTGAAGCAGGATTCTGCTGTGTGGATTACTGGTAGACTTGGCAATCACTGTGCTGCCACTTTGTCCATGAAGACAATAAACCTGAAACAGGCTTTTAGGCTGAAACCTCCCCTACCTGATTCTGGGAAGCCCTTGCTAATAAAATTGATTTGAAAAGGGATTCACTTCAACTGATACAATGCTGTTCCTTATAAACAGGCACTTACTAACCATTTTTAAGTACATGAAACTGAAGCTAACCAGAAACGTGAAAAAGAGAACTCTGATAAGAGAACACTTGTGCTACATGTTGTCAATTTGAAGATAATTGTAGCAAATCCGTGGGGAAATTAAAATGTAAACACATCCTTCAGTACTCCTGAACAAATACTGAAAAAACCTGAACTTAAATCTGCAGAGGGCAGACAGTAAGAACAGCCAAACTGGGTGAAACCAGGAGTTTACAGCACTGACAGCACTCCTTACAGGGAGTCTGGGAAGCATCCAGCAGGGATATCTCTGACACACCAACCAGCCCAGAAACTTCTTGGAACTTGGTACCTTTGTATTTAATTTCTGTTAATGGGTTTTCCTTCCCAGAATCTGTCCAATCACTTTTTAAACACACATACACAGCCTTTATCTGCAACCAGAATTACAGATGAATTTCCTGGAAATCTATCTGGAATTTCTTCTGAGATATACTTTCATGTGACTGTTGCATTTTTTCATTTTATACATGCCCCTTGTCTGCCAAAAAAATCCTTGCATGTGAAACACCTTGAAATACATATACATATATATATGTACGTAATTTGACTTTCATAGCACCTAGCAGGAAGAAAGTGCAGTTTAGCAAGGCACTGAGAGGTAACACCTGTTCTGAGTTTTGTCTTTCAAACATGCTGTTGTGTTCCTACCATTTTTAACATTTCCTGCCATTTATTTTCTTTCCCTAGTACATGTACTGAAATATTAAATGCTGTGTGCTGCATGCTTCAACTGAAATATTAAATGCTGTGTGCTGCATGCTTATGTATATATTTTATATACAATAAAAAGTTAAACCACACTCTAGGGAAAGCTTGAGACAGACTGCTAACCCGCCTAAGATAACTCAGATTATTACCATGAACATGGCAAAGTGTTTCAACCAACAGAGTATCCCACAGCTCCTCCTCATCTGTTACAACACTCCAGGCTCAGGCTGACAGTGTTCTAGAAAATGCTGCACTATTCCTAAACCTGCACAGTGCCAGAACTCCCCTTGCTAAACAAGGACCATCCTGCAGCTGGCTGGGATAGAAACAAGGCAGTTTACCCCAAAAAGCCCAGAGAGCAGCAAAGAGGAACACACACTTACATTTGGAAGGGGACTCGTTCTGGACAATGGTCCAGCCTTCATCTGCCACCAGAATGATGGGCTGGATTCTCTTGTGATGGCGATAATGGAACCTCTCTGGAATTTCTTCTTTGAGATAAACCTGCATGTGACTGTTGCAATTTTTCAGTAAGTTATACACATCTTCTTTGTCTGTAAAAGAAAAAACTGCATGTGAAACAGCTGGAAACTAATTCCTGCTTGCTACAATTATCTGTGATTAAACCTAAGATCCATTATTTCAGAACAATTACTTTTTAAAAAACATATAGACAAAGTGTTTTCATGTCCCTAATGAGATGCTACATGTGTCAATGTGAATTTCAAAATTTGCTTTCATTTTAAATCAAACACCTCACAGCTGTGGTTTTTGCCATAAAACTCAACTTACCATCTGGGCTTGCACGGCAAAATTCAAGCAGAGAAATCAAGAGAAAGCAATCACCCCCCCTCAAGTAGTCAGTATTTTATCCAATGCAGTAAATATTTTTTTTTAACTGTATGAATCACTTAGTTCATTAGTCTGGCCAGAGAGAGGCCAGCAGTGTCATGATTTAAGACATTCCTGTTGGGAACTACTCCGAGATACAAACATGGAATTCACAGTATGAAATCTTAAGTTTCACTCTCAAAACGAGAAGTGGTAAAATGATCAAAATTGGGAGTAGATTTGTACTTGGAAATTTACACCATGACTTTTTTATTCTGAATAAACACATGGGTTTATTTCATGAATTACAGCTGCACAGACTAAGTGAGCAACAAGACAGCAGCCACACTAAGTGCCTACCTACTTTCTCAACCAGCTGTATCAGGATCATCCTTATCACCCATAGCAATTTGACAAGGAATTCTCCTTGTCCCACTGATTGCCAAAACAAACTTCTAAATAAACCATCATTCTTTACCTTACTCGTTATGTCCAAGATCTGAAATACGAACTCCATAGGTTTTGCAAAGATGAGAAATCTACCACAGTGTGTACTTTTTAGAGGCAAGACAAACAAGATTTAATTCCCAGTGTGTGACTTAGCAAAGAACCAAACCAGGACATACTCTGCCTTGGCAGCACCGCAGCAACCGGGGTCCTGTCGATGAGCGTGTAGTTACCGCGCCCGATGCATCGGTCCAGGACAATGAGCTTCCCTGCAGAGCACGAGGCCATGCCATGGTCACTTGTGATGATGACATTGAGAGTGTCCCACAAACCTGATGCCTTCAGTTTGTCCATCAGGAAACCAACATGTCTGTCCACTTCTTCCAACACTCTGCGCATGTTCTGAGTGTCGTCCGGGCCGTACTTGTGCCCGCTGGCATCCGGCTCTTCCCAGTACAGCACAGCAAAGCTGACCACGGGGTCAGAGCTGTTCAGCCACCCAACGATCTTCTCCACTCTCTCCTCAAACTTCACTGAGAAGTTGTACTTCATAAAGAAGTGAGGGGTTGTATTGTTGATTTTTACATCACTACCAGGCCACATGGCAGCAGCACTTGCTCCCTTTCCCTGCTGTTGATTTGTTACCCAGATTGGAACTGCATCATCCCACCAGAAGGGATCAGAATCGTTGAACTGTGAAAACTTTTTCTTGGTATCTGCATCATACATGTCATTAGCCACGATGCCATGGCTTTCCTCATACAAACCCGTCACTATGGTGTAATGGTTTGGGAAGGTTTTGGTGATGAAAGCATTCGTGACTTCTTTTACAAGCACACCGTCCTCAATGAATTCCTGAAGATGAGGAAGTTTGTAGGTTTCCAAGTAGTCAGCCCTGAAGCCATCAAAGGACACCAGGAGTAACCGGGGTACTGAGTCAGCCCCTGAGCAAGCACCACAGGCAAGTACCCCAGCAAAAAATAACACCAACATCGAGCTCATTGTGGAGACTTCAAAGTACTTCCAGCAGGCAATCAGATGCACCTGAAAAATTAAAAACACAAGGCATGTAACTAAAACAATTCTACTGTGACCAGTTTAACTGGCTATACATTATGTACATCTTCCTCATAGAGGGTAACTCCAAACCAAACAGGCTGAACAACAACTCAGCAGTGAATATCCCTACTGACTTCAGAGGTTTCTCATAATGTGTCAGTTTTTCATGTATTAAAACAAATGAGCAATGAGATTTTTTTCACTGCAGACTAAATGAAAGGAAGAATTGTTTTCTTTTGATCAGTTATTTGATTGTTCTGTGTCCTATTACAATTGTACACACCAACAAAGAAAATCAGTGTTTTTCCTCATGTTCAAGCAAAGGCACTTAAACAATTCCAGACCCACATTTAAGAGTCCTCTGCAGCTCTAAATCCTTATTACACATCACTGTTGAGGTCAGAAGCCTGTTTCCTACTATAATTGTAAATTTTCTCATTCATCCCACTTTCCTGTTTCAGTTTCCACCCTCTAGAGTTGCTGTAAGAGTTTTGAGCCTTTTGACATTCCCATTTACTCATTCTATACACAGAACTACCAGGAATAATTTCTGCTTTCCTTCTACGCTGCTCTACATCTACCATAACAGTATTTAAACCCATCTGTTATGTATCACACTTTTCCCTCCAAGAAAAAAATTAAAATCATTAATAACCTTAGCTATGAGGTAAGGATTCCTCACCAAGGTATAATCTGTAAGCTTTTTTCACCCTAAACTTATTATGTGTGACTGAAGCACTTTGTTTAGGAAGGCCCAAAATGATTCTCTCAGTCTTTAAGAAAGAGGAAGGGAAGCTTCGGGTTTCACAAAACCTGCTGCAGTTGTTAGACAGTTATTTACTTCTCAAGAAGAGTCCTATTCCAGCAAGTTTTTCCTTTATCTTACTTGCACAAACTGTGACTCCGGGAGGAGCAGCAGCTGTCTTCCCAACGTTTTAAACATCAATTCTTTCCCACAAACCCCTTAAAAACCCGAGTTTATTTTAAAGGTGCAAGGAGCTTTAACGTTAGCTATAGCTTTATCAGTGAGGGGAATTCGACCTCCGGCAGTTAAAATTTATTTAGAAGATAGAAAAGTTACAAGAAAGGACTGTCAAAAACAGTATTAAGGCACCGCTTAGCACAGAGGACTTGAAGCACACACTCCTTTAAAGGAGGAAAAGGATAAATGAGAGGAGCAGTGAATCACCCGTTCGATGTGTCAGGTGCTGTAAAAAGCAGAACCAGAGTTTTCTATAGCGCCATAAAACTCAAACCCGCAGCTTTCGCTTCGAAATGCTCCGAAGCTGCTCAGCACTTGTGCTTTTATACACAAGTAGGGTGTTCTAACCAAAAATTAACTCTACCCCAGGCAAAACCAGCAAAACAACGCAGTTGTGAAATGCCACCAGCATTAGTCCACCTGCTCCAGAGCCTCCCGGCCGGCTTTTGCAGTTGCTCGGCTCGGTCAGTCCGAAGGTTGCTCCGCCTGCAGAGCGCACAGACACACGGCACCACCGACTCACCGGGCACTCCGGGTCGGTTTCCCCCGCGCCTGCCCCTCACCCGGACCNCCCGCCCGGCCCCGGGCCCCACCGTGAGGTCCCGCTCCGGCTCCGCTCGGGCCGGGACGCGCGGGCGGCGCCGG
>VZRZ01006935.1:195283-299971 GCA_013398175.1 Climacteris rufus
GAGTCCCGGGGGGCAGTGGGTGCCATAAAGAGGCCATGGGGGATTTGCAGTTTCACAGCGTCTGTTAGGTTGGAAAGGAGTTCTGAGATAATCGAATCCGATCTATGACCGATCACCACCTTGTCAACCAGACCATGGCCCTCAGTGCCATGTCCAGTCTTTCCTTAAACATCTCCAGGGACGGTCACTACACCGCCTCCCTGGATCCCCCATTCTAATATCTAATCAGCTTTTCTGTGAATAAATTATCCTTAAAGTCCAACCCAAACCTACACTGGACCAGCCTGAGACGATGTTCTCTTGTCCTGTAAGTTGTTACCTGAGAGAAGAGCCCGACCTCCACCCGGCCCCACCCTCCTCTCAGGGAGTTGCAGAAAGTAAGAAGGTCCCCCCTGAGCCTCCTTCTCTCCAGGCTGAGCCCCTCCGGCTCCCTCCACCGCTCCTCACCAGACTTGTGCTCCAGACCCTTCCCCAGCTCCGTTCCCTTCTCTGGACACGCTGCAGCCCCTCAATGTCCTTCCTGGATTGAGTGGCCCAGAACTGGACACAGGATTCGAGGTGTGGCCTCACCAGTACCCAGCACAGGGGCCCGGTCATTGCCCTGGTCCTGCTGGCCACACACCGGGATGAAAGGGGCAGGGCTGTCGGGAGCTGAGGGGAGCCATGGGGACCTGTGGGCTGCAGCCGTCCCAAGCAGAGCCGTGGGGTGCTTTCAGGGAGCTCCGGGGTTTATGAGGGGTGTGTTGTCCCCCGGGGCCGGGGTGCGACTCATTTTGGGGCCGCATGCTGGTGCAGAAGGGCACCGTGGGGCGAGGCTGTGATGGGACGTGTCCTTGGGAGCGTCCCTGTGATTTCCCAGCACGCCCATATCCTGCCTCCTGCCTCCTCAGCTGCTGTCCAGCAGCCCCAGGCTGTCACCTCTGTGAGGTGATTTGTCATGACGCCACTTCTCTCTCCATGACTCCTCCATGACTCCATCTCCCTTTTGGTCACACAGCTCTGAGAGTTGGCTGTTCATATTCTTTCATGCATGTCACCTTTTTGTCGTCTCTTGTGAAAGAAAAAAAAAAAAAAAAGGGTTTTATCCTAAAATCCTAAAACTCAGAATACAGGCAGGAAATGGTCAATGTGTTGTTGAATGTACTCTGAGTGCCACCGCAGCAGTGTTTGCTTCATAAATTAAGGCAAATATTTTACATTCCCATGGTTTTCAATTTTATTATGAGAAGGGATTAGTAATTCTGCAAAACCTGTTAAATTACTGGTGCTGAAAAACAATGAGATCAGCTCTACGTAAATAGAGAAATGAAGCATCCTGTAATAGCACAAAGCACAAAATATCACTATTAAATTTTCATCCTAAAAACTGAGAAAAAGACACACCTATATAGGTTCATGATGGACTGAAGTAGATCTGAATTTCATTCCGTGTATCCTGCTAGCATGTTTATTCTGCAGGCGGTGTAGATTTCAGCTTGTTTTTTCCTAATGGTTTTCACATATGTAAGAGTTAGACAGGTTTTGCTGCCTGCGTATCAGCTGTGGAGTGCCTCTAAAATGCGGTATAATAGGCTGAATAAAGTGACACACCTCTGATTCACCTTGATTTATGGAATGTAGCAGGCGTGGCAAAACACAGGCCTGTAGAACAAGGAAAAAACAACTCCAGGTGAGCTAGATAAGACTTCTTGCAGCTACTCACGTGTTATGTGTCAAGTTCAAGTCAAGGTCTTTGTGCCTTTTTTTTTCTCTTAGTCTCTTTTTGGTTACACAAATTCAGCTTTGTGAACAAGCATGTGAGAGTTGATCATGTGGAGGACAGACATCCTTTATGAAATACTTTATTGTATTGCCTTAAAAATATTTATTACATAGAGTGATCTAGAGCTGGAGAGAATTCAAAACAGGTGCAATCTTTTTGCCAATTTAGTCAAATTACAATTGAGTTCTTGTCAAATTAGCACTGAGTTCTTGTTACAAATTTTAGGCACAGATGCAGGCAAATTTTAAGCATGGAGGCTCTTTTGCCAATCTACTTTCGCAACAAACTCAGTTTTCAGTCCTAAAAGGTGTGAGTAATCTCTCGTTCAGCCTTGCCCACATGCCTCGGAGCCCATTTGCAGTATTCACCTATTCATGGGCCCAGCCTAAAGTGATGTGCCCAGTCTGACACATCGTACAGGCAGCACACCACAGCAACCCTGGACTCTGAACTGACCTAGCCAATATGTATCTAGTCGTGTATTTAATAAAGCTCTGGTTCCATTTGGTGTTTGCCTACAAGAAATGGGTGAGTTACATGTGTACTTACATTAAGAGGAGTAAAACTGGGCACTACTGAGATGTTTGCCTTTCGGCACCTTTATCTCTCTGTTGTGTTTCAACCCACTTTTGCCTGCAGATGCTGCAGTTTTAAGCACTGGATGCTGCCAGAAGCTGTACAGATTTCCTGCTGGAGTATAAATTGAGCATTTGCAGCTGGAAAACCATCACATGTTTGTTTGTGTCAGTGGAATTTAGTGAATTCCAGGAAGTGAAGGGTAGGCAAACTCAAAATATTCTCAGTGTTTCCTAGGTTTAGTAAAACATTGAATTTCTAGATGGGAAACCCTACCCTCTAGTTGTAAATAGGAAGCAACTCTGAATTTATTTGGATTAATTAAATATGAGGTTAAATTTGGACGAATTTAATTTGGATTGTTCAGCCTGGAGAGGAGAAGACTTTGTGGTGGCCTGACTGTGGCCTTTCAGTACCTGAAGGGAGCCTGCAGTAAGGATGGAGAGGGACTTTTTGCAAGAGCATTTAGTGACAAGACAAGGGATGACTTCAGCCTGAGAGTAGGTTTAGATTAGATATTAGGGAAAAAATCTTCCCTGTGAGGGTGGTGAGGCCTGGCACAGGTTGCCCAGAGAAGCTCTGGCTGCCCCACCCCTGGAAGTGTCCAAGGCCAGGTTGGATGGGGCTTGGAGCAGCCTGGGCTGGTGGAAGGTGTCCCTGCCCATGGCAGGAGGTTGGAACAAGATGATCTTTAAAGTCCCTTCCAACCCAAACCATTCTGTGATTCTATGATTCCACGAAAACTTGATGTTGCTGTGAATAGTTCAGATAGTCATGTTGCACACTTTCTTAAGGACATTTTCATTATTTAATATTGAAGAAGAAATATTTCTTTTATTTCCAATTTTTTTTCTCAATTTTATCCATGTGACAGAGATCTCTGTCATCATTTTTGCTCAGTAGTTTTTTTAATGACATTTAACCTGTCATTTACTGTGCTGTGATGCATCTGTATAAAATTGAGATGAAAAAATCATGCAAAGACTTTTCATGAAACCATAAAATGGCTGGGTGAGTAATAGCTGTTAAACTTTATTAGATCTTAAGCTTTTAGTGCCCATTTAATCTAAAGCATTTCTTGTATATGGAAGGTATAAACAAAAAGGACTCTTAACCTTACTGTGTCTGAAATTGTGTGGAAGGAGATCCCCAAGGCTGCATGTCAGGGTGATACAGAGGTCTGTGGTGTCTCTGCCTTCTCTATTTCAGTTACCAGAGCCTCCACTGCAAACAGGCTTGAAACTGGGTTGCTGAGCTTTTCAAGGGTGCTTAGTTTCAGAGATAAACAAGGGTGTTGAAATGATGCCAGATTTTAAAGGCAAACAAAAATGTTTTGCTTGGAGCAGTTGGGCAAATAAAAAGTTGATATTTCGTAGGCTCTCAGGTATTCTAATGGAGTTTCTGACCACGGAGTTGGAGACCAAAGTAAGTAAAGTTTTATAAAATGCACTGGAAGACCAAAAATAAAGGGCTTCAAATCATCTAAATTGGGAATAATTAGGCCCTGCAGCAGGTAAAGCAGATTTTCAAATGTCTGTTGATAATGAGTCCTGGTACTTTTGACAACTAAAAGCTGTTGATAACATCAGAATTGAGTGTCCTGTGAAAAATATTTTTCTATTTCTTTTCTAGTTCCCAGTGGAGAAATGTCTGTCATATGCAGAGTCAAATCTATGGATGTGTTGTCTTTAAATACTCCTTTTATGCAGTCAGCAGCAAAGGAAAATCTGGGTGAAGGGGAATCACCATTACTACAGTGGGGTCCTGGGTTCATGAACCAGCCCCTGAAGACTGCAGAATCCAGGTCAGTGTTAGCTGAGCAACAAAAGGATTTCTGGCTGCCTGCTTCAAGGATGTGCTGACTCCTGTGTGGAATTTGTCATCATCAACCTCCTCTACAAAACCACTGTCTTCTGAAAGGGTTCTTCTGTGTGTTTGTTTCCCTTACTACATCTCAAATAGAATGAAGGTAAAGAAATAAAACGTGAGACAAAGGTCTTGTCCTGATGCTGTTTAGTGCAAGATTGGCAGTAGATAAAAGATTGCTGTTGATGAACTGTGGAGAGATGAGGTGCTGCTAACAACACAAATAAAAGCTGAGGCTGGAAACGCTTCAAGAGTTTGTTTGTGGTTGATTTCCTCCAGGTATTGAGTGCAGCCAGGAGTGAAAACAAAGTGGTATGAGTTTATTGCAAATTCCTTGTAAAATGTCTGTAAACTGTGACCAGTCTGTCTCCCAGAGCCCACAGTGGCGTTGGATAATGTCCTTGAACTACATGTTGCAAAGCTTTGGAAGTTTTTGAGCTTTATGAAGGAAAAGAAGGGTTATTTTTGTAAAACCACCATCCTGAATGGCCAGGAACATTCATGATTTTGCATTGAGTGCACTTAACTGCAGATGAAGGGTCTGATCCTAAGGCATATGCCAAGATTCCTCAGTTTCTGAGGGACAGTAAACTGTGTTTATCATCATTCAGTTTCAGGTTCGGCTGTTTCCAAGAACTGAGTGTTTTAACTATTCAATTTTTTTGTGTCTCTTCTGGCTGGAAAAAGACACTATAGAGCAAGCAACTGAAGGACCTCAATTTGTTTAGGTTATGAAAAAAGATTTACAGGCTTTTTGCTTAAAATGTGCAAGTATTATCATGGAGGACAAATTAAGCTGAAGGACACTTTTAATTAAAGCACTAAAATTATAGTAATAATCAACTGGAAATTACCTGAGAAATTCCAGTAGAAACAGCTTGCCATTTCTGAACAGGGCTGTGAACCACTGAAGCAACTCATGGCACTGATGGAGGAGTTGAGGTTTACAGTGTTGTGGAATGTCTAGAAGACATTCAAGTTATTCCTTCAATAAAGGTGTCCCAAGACCCAGGTAAAAGTCTTGGGAATCTGTATTAAAAAGTGTAATGTGTTTTTTTTCTCTAATTAATTATCTCTGAGAAGATGTGTGTTGTTTAGGGGTGTGACATTCTTGTTACTCTTCCTTCTTCCTACCCTTTTCTTCCACTCTGAAGGTGAGGGATAACTGACTTTTGCAACTCAGGAATTTCTTTGCAAGTTGATCTTCTGCTTGTCATTTTAAAATAAGTGCAAAGTGGAGATGCTGATTTCTGCTGGAGTGAACAGGTAAAGTTTCAGTAGTAGCTTCAGCAGTCTGAATGTGCCAGAGCCCTTATCCTTCAGATAAATCAATTTGCTCTAAGCAAACAATTTAAATACCAATAAATGTCTTTGTGTGTTTGGGCTGCTGAACTGAGCTCTGTGTGTCTCTGCAGAGTGAACCATGCAGTTATCCAAGTTCCTAGCTTGAGTTTTGATGTCCGTTTATGGGCTTCTAAACGTAATTGAGTTCCAACCTTGCTGCCTAAACAGGTGTATCTGCTGTTGGGAGCTCTGGTGATTGGGTTTTGCTGTACTAAACACCACCTTAATCTCCTTCTGATATCATTATTTCCATCTCTCTTTATCACATACTTTGAGGTGCTCATTGCTGTCCACTAGACAATAGAAACAATCAGTGATTTACTTATTCTAGATGCTGAACACTAACAAAAGTGTAACTTGTGCCTTACATATGCTCACTGGAGTTGTAGTCATGTTGATTCTGGTATGTCTTGCTTTAAAAATAATAAGGTAAAAAGGTAAAAACAGAAATTCAGTCATAAAGTAAAAAATAAACCTTGAAAATGGGGAGTTCTAGTGCTCGTGTTCTTAGTCCTTTCATGAATTTTTCACTGGACACATGTGCCTGCAGCTGCTGTGCCCTGTTCCTTTGCTTGAGTGGAGCACTTTTGGGGAATAGTGAGGGAGCAGCACAGGACACAGGGGAGCAGGTCAGGACACCAGTGTCAGGGTCACAGTGTGGGTGCCTCAGTTTGGATCTCCTTTGTTATCCCATAACTTTTGAAATGTGGTCAAAAAGTGTTTCTGTCTTCCCTGAGGATGAAATGTAAGGATTGCAAATCAACCACGGGTTTGTGTAATGTGATGGGAATTTGTATTGGGTCTGGCTGACTTCTTTTCCCCACAGCAGCCCTCCCAGTGCTGTGCTTTGCATTGGGAGATGGAAAGGTACTGAGAACACACCCGAGTTTTGGCTACTGCTGGGCAGGGCTTTTTTTTTGCTTTAGTGAACTGCCTTGTTTCACCCTACTTGATGTTTTCCACCTTATTTTCTCTCCCCTGTCCTGCTGGGAAGAAGAATAACAGAGTGGCTTGGTGGGCACTTGATGCCCAGCCAAGGTCAACCCACTACAGAAATGCACCTGATTTTCACTTGGGTAAATTCTTAAGTGTGGTCAACTTTCCTCTGAGGCTTTATCTCGCTCTGTCACAACACTGACATTGGGATCTTGGAGCTGAATGATACTTTTCTTTGCTTTTGGACAGAGGCAGAGGAAAAAAAACTTGGGTAACTCACAATAAAGAAACCCACATCAACTGTATGTATTTATTTTAAAACTATACTCACCTTATGCTCTTATTCCTTGTTTTGCTTGTGATATTTTAAACCTTCCAGCAGGTGCTGCTGCATCCTGCAAATGTTGTCTTTGTGGAGGGAAAAAAAAAAAGTCATGGACTCGACTACAACTGGACTTTGTTTTGTGCCGTGAATATTTCTGTGTTCTCATTTCTTCCTCAAACTATTTGCAAGCTGAGTTGCTAAGGAGGGAGTTTTTATGACCGCAGCGAGTTTAATCCTGCAAGCACTCTGTAAGAAAGGGTTGAAGATCAGTGGGAGTTGCTGGTCAAAGTCATGCTCAGAGCGTTGAACAGACACAGGCAGAAAAACATTTGTCTTTCTAAAAAATGTGAAGAAATCCAAGTGGTTTTTTTTAAAGTGAAAAATAGTTATAAAAGAAATTGAATTTATTATTAAGATTTCTAGCTGTTTTTTTGCTTTTCCTAACTTTCTTGAACTTCCATAATGTAAGTTCATGATTTTAAATCAGTCTCATCCTTAGCCTTGGTCTTGAGTGCTAGCAGCTTGCAATACAGATTGCACAGCACACATTTCAGAATCTCTGAGTTAGGATTTCCACATGAAGAATTGTGGCTGAGTTACATACAGGAGGTGTGCTCTGTCCTGTTTGCACATGGATCACTTGTGCCAGGCAGGAATTTGTGGGTACTAAAGTTGAAATGAGGCCTTGGTAATGGGTAACCTTGAAGTCCTTGAGTTGCATCAGGCTGGAATTGCCCTCATGAACTAAGATACGTCACTGATCTCTGATACTCACCTGCATTTTGTACTGTACAATCACTGGGATTAAACTCGTTGTGACTATGATCCTGGCACTTTTCAGGTTATCTCGGAGCCTTGGAAGGTGGGTCTAAGTTTAATAAGATAAAATCCTGGTTTGCATTTAACTTTAGTAGAACTCAAAACTGTTGAATGCAAGAGTAATGGCAATTAACTACAGTCATAAATCCCAGGCAGGCAGCACCTGCTACTCAACGCTATGAGACAGCATGTGTTCCCTTCTTGTTCTGCTTGGGATGGCTGGAATTACCATCTTTCTCACTTCTTTATTTGTTTAAGAAATCCAACCTGGCTGTGGCAGTTACCTCTCAGGAAGTTACAAGGATGGGTCAGGAGGAAAACACTTTCATTTTCCTTTTGGCTCAACCTGGAAAGATTAAATATAATTAGTTTATAAGAATTCTTATAATTATCTATGCAATCCAGATGCAGCAAACAGAGATAAAAAGTCTTCAGTCAACAAGGCCTGAAGTTCACATGACTTTAGTAAATTGGTACCTTTATAATAATTTGATACATTTAGCTTTGGATCTTCTGGAATTTCAGCTCTGTTGATTTCAGTTGCTCTGGAATGTGTGTCTGTCTCTAGGAGAACAGTTAATTTTATGCTAAAGTTGGCAGTATTCATCCACTTCAGATTCTGTGCAGTTTCATGTGTCTCTCCATTCTTTAGAGAAAAGGAACTGTATACACAACGTGGCAAACTAGATTTCTACAGTGCATGTGGATATGACATGGACATACTTAACCTAAATGTGATTATAATTGATACATTATATATATAAAATGATGGTTAATAATTATGCAGTGTTTTCTTTTTCTATATTCCGGGGCAGCCCATGAGACCTTTTACAGCTGATACATGAGAGAAGGAAAATGCTAAATGTGAAGTGTGTGGTCCCCAAAATGAACTAGTGGCAATGTTGAAAAGAGTTAAAATTTACAACTTTATACATTTTTTAAATTTGTAGTTCCTTTATAAATGATCATCAGTTGTTGATGATGTTATAAGAAACCATGAAAATGTTGCAGATGATTGCTTGTATTGTTGAGCAGTTTTGCCTTGCTTTTCCTTGAAACTTTTGTGTGCTGAAAATATAAGTAAGTGGGTTAAGTCTGCGTTTCCACTCTTTACAAAAACAAGATTTTCAGTAGGGCAATTTTTGACTTTTTACGTAAGAATACTTACATTTTACTGTAGGTTTCTAGTACTGACAGGTGTTTCAGCTGTTTTTTGCTAAACTTAGCCAGGCAACATCTGGAAGAACAACAACTGATTACAGCTCCTGAGATACAGTTCCCAGGAGTCAGACCGACAAAGGGGTTAAAAGTAGGACAGCCTTTTACTTCAGTGGAAGTGCAGTTGTTGATTCAAGGCTCTCAGTAAATGATTGTTGATCTGCCATGTGTAGCTGAGCATTCAGAAAGTACACCACAGACTCTGCTTCCTCCTGAGGAGCCTTGTCTGTCAACATCTCACTTTAATTGTAGCCTGTTGAGGTACCAGCAGGCAGGAAAAACTCACCAGCCAGCAGTCATGGAAGATCCAGTCTTTACTGAGACCCATCAAAATGTTAATGATGATACTACTGTCTGTGAGGTCTCAGAGTCTGAGGAAAATAAAGGGGCTGATCTTTCTGATCATGTCCATGAAGATTCAGCATCCCCTTTTTCCATCACTGATATCCCAGACAACATGAATGGTTGCCAAGAGAACTCAGAAAATAGCAGTGCTAATTCTGTGGCCTCTCAGCATGGAAGTGATGGAGAAGAAAATTCTTCATCTCACCATGTAAGTGATGGAGAAGGTGACACTTCATCTCACCATGGTGCTGAAGAAGACCACCCTCAGCAGCAGATGGATCTGATGAACCCAGCTCTGGAAGATGAACACGCAGGGGGCTGGATGTTTGAGGATGAGCTACATTTTCCTGAAGATTTCCAGTTTCGTCAGAGACAGAGCACCTTTTCCAACTCTTCAACTTCCCTCAAGTTTCCCCTTAACAACAACTTTGCAGAAACAAACAACTTTCAGGGAGATTTTGATATTTTCCTTTATGTAAAGGTAAGAACTTGGGCACTCCTATTCCTCCTACCTTGGTTTCAAACCCCAAATCAATGTGTGTGTGCTCCAAATCAGTAAAATACAGCTGCCCACTGCTTTGTTCCCAGCTCTGCTGCCTGAGTGCTGCAGGAGCCAATCCCTTCACTTACCACTTGCATCTTTAAGCAGAGAAAGAGGTGATTTGTGTTGTGTGGAGGTGCCTGGGATTTCTTCCTTTCAAGTGGAAGTATGGTGCAAGTATTCTGATTGTTACTGCAATTCATTTATTCTGTGAAATCTCCCTGCTGTTACAGCTCTACTGCTACTACTTGAATTTAGTTGAGCTAGTTCAGCTATCCCTGTATTTCACTATCTAGCAGCTGAGTGCTCAAAACTGATAGTTATTAATGCTATGAAGAAAACCTAGTATATAAATAATGCTCATCCCTGAAATAACTCTTCCTTTTATTTCTTTCAATATTTAGATTGATGTATTTCTGTGACAATTTCAACATGTATTTTTCATTATTTTCCAGTTAGGTACAAATTACTCAGGGGGCTTTCACACCTATTTAACCTTATAAAGTATTACTTAGGTTTCAAAACTGTAAACACCTGTGCTCTTGATTAAAACGTCTGATTCCATTCATGAAAGCACTTGTATTCAACCTTTCTCAACATTTATTAGGCTGAAACACAGTCCTGACAGTTCCTTCTTTTTTAACTACATAAGAAGTCAGTGTCCAAGCTCTTGTTTCCCTTGAATAGGTGCCATGAGTATAATACTCTGTTATTTCAAGAGAAGGCTCATGAAATTTGTCACTTTTTGTCATAAATATTATCCAAATCTGTTTCTCAGTTCCACGGGAGCTTTGGAAGCAGGAGAAGAGATTTTGTCATCACACATAATGAGAAGTGTTTTCAGCAATGCCATTATTTGGTTAAATGACTGGCTGAAGCAGCACCTGTCCTATTTCTGTGACTGGATCATGGTTGTTGCTAAAAATATGGTAATTATATGGTCAAAGTAAGAGCTGTAGCGTTAGTTCTAGTTTATCTTTCTGCATAGAGTCCTACTTATGTGTTAAAAGTTTCAGCAAGTGAGTTTGTTTGTTGTTAGCATGGTGTAAGCAAACTGAAAGCTGTATTTTGGCTTTTAAATAATCTTTATATCCCTAATTCTTTCACATTCCTCTTGTTTCAAAATAGCAGTGTCTTCTTTCTCTATGCAAAAAATAAGAAATGGGTGCAGATACTTCCATTCAAGCAGAGTTGTTTGGGTTAATTTGAATTTCTGAAAAGTGAGAAGAGAGGCATTTTGAATAGAACTGTCATGGACAAAGTCTGAGGAAGTCCTTTTCCTTGCTTTTGTTGTGCAGAGTAGCTGATTATCCCATAAAGGTTAGTTTATCAGCTGTTCTAGAGAGAAAGGCAAACTGTGCTCTCTTCACTTGCCAGACATAAGTGTCTGGTGTCTTTGAGATGTCCTTGAGCCCCAAGACATCCCTACCTGGCTGAAAGGCTGAGCCATGAGGCTCTCAGGTGATCCATGCATGATCCCAGTGGGTAGGGCACTGGATACTGCTGGGTGAGTGGCTGAATTGAACTCTGGTAAGTGTTTACTCCTTGAGAAAGTGATGACATTTAATTTTTAGCTTTTTGCTTTTTTTTTCTTTCTGGTATCAAGGTAATAAAGTAATCACTTCATGGAGTGTAGATCCAGCTTTGATCTCTTTCATTATCTGGATAGCAAAAGTCAGCCTATAAAATGGAAGGTCATAGAATAATCTATAACAAGGGTAGTGAAATACCTGAGGGCTGCTGCTTCTTGCACGTGTAACCAATATCTCAGTTGTGTCAATAAATGTTGCTCATAGATGGTTCCTTCTTGTATGGCCTCTAGCCCACCTGAGGCCAGCTTTGCTCTGAAATTGGGTTAATCTGGGTTTGCACTTTTCTGCAAAAACCAACAGTGACAGCAGGACCTTGTGCTGTGGCACAAGAGTGGTCATGACAGTTCTGCCACTATTCCTTCCTTTGTTTGTAGCACTAATAAATCTCTGTGAGTGACTGGAAACGTGAGTGTCAGAGGACTGAACACCAGAGAAAGTGGGAAGATTAAATTGTATCTAATTTATCCTGGATGGATAATTTGGCAGTAGTCCATTCTGTGTTATTAGACAGCAAGAAAATGTTTACATCATTTTGACTCATTTTTCACTGATTGTCAGTACTTGGTAATTATGTCATACCAGTGGCCTGTTTCAGGATGTGCCATAAGATAAAAAAGAAATTCCCTTTTCTGTGCCTTTAACAGCAGAATGCAGCATGTACCAACATGGATCTGTTGGTGTGAATCCAACGTGTCCAGGCTTGTCAGCCACCTCAATGCCCTTTCAATAACACTGTCATTTCTTCAAACAAAGCCTTAGCACTTTGAACAGAAATATGTCTGACACTCAGCCTGTGTGCAGGAGTGCACAGGACAGCTTGACCTAATCACAGCTCCAAAGTCCAACCTTCTCACTTGTACACTATTTTCCTGTAGAGCAGAATATTTGTTCTGAAGGTTTAGATTTCTTTGAAAATGTAAACATTTTTGTTTTCCTGACACTTGAGTCATTCTTTAAATACTAGTCCTTCAATTTTCTTTTCAGAAGAAAATTATTGCACTTCTGGGCTTTTGATGACCTGAGACTACAGATTATACCCTCTCTCTACTCATTTGTGCCATAGGAACACAGTTCCCAAAAGAAGGAAGGTAATTCTTTACCCTAAGCAATAAACACCTTGTGTTAGACAAAAATACCAGTGTAATACAGTGGTTTAGCATTTTGAACTTGTACCTTTTGGATCACTGCACTGGGGTAACAGAGTTATGGGTGCTGGAGGGCACCTCTAGAGGTCATCTGGTCCAACCCTTTACTAAGAGCAGAATCACCTACAGCAGGGCCATGTTTAGTTTTCAATATTTCCAAAGATGAAGAATCCACAACTCTGTGCAACCGTTCTAATGTCCTACCCTCATGGTAAAACTGTTTTAAATGGAATTTTGTGTATCTCAAATTGTGCCTGTTGCCTCCTGCCCTTTTAGTGGATACCAGTGCTTATATTTAAGAATTAGAACAGCATTTAGCTGTTTCTGTTTGGGATTCTTGTATCTTTTAGTAAAATTCCATTAAGTCAGGACCTGGAAAAGAGAAGACTTTTGGTTTTTCCCTTTCTGTTTTTCCCCACTCCTTCATTTGAAGTGCTGAGTCCTGCACTTGGGTCACAACAACCCCTGCAGTGCTGCAGTGGGAGAAGAGTGGCTGAAGAGCTGGAAAAGGACCTAAGGGTGCTGATCAACAGCAGCTCAACATGAGCCAGGTGCCCAGGTGGCCAAGAAGACCAGTGGCACCTGGCCTGAACCAGCAATGGTGTGGCAGCAGGGCCAGGGCAGGGATTGTCCCCTGTACTGGGCACTGGAGAGATCACACCTCGAATCCTGGGTTCGGTTCTGGGCCCCTCATGACAAGACAGACATTGAGGGGCTGGAGCATGTCCAGAGAAGGGAATGGAGCTGGGGGAGGGTCTGGAGCACAAGTCTGGTGAGAGAGAGATGGAGGGGCTCAGCCTGGAGAAAAGGAGGCTCGAGGGGGACCTTCTGGCTCTCCTGGCTCTTCCCTGACAGGAGGGTGCAGCCAGGTGGGGACTGGGCTCTTCTTTCAAGTTACAAGTGACAGGATGAAAAGAAAATTGCTCAAGTTGCACCAGGAGAGGTTTAGATTGGATATTAGGATTATTATTATTATTTTTTTTTTAATTGAAAGTGTTGTCAGACATTGGAACAGGCTGCTCAGGGAAGCAGAGTCACCATCCCTGAAAGTGTTCTAAAAACGTGTGGGTGTGCACATGAGGATATGGTTTAATGATGAACATGGTGGTGGTGCTGGGTTGACAGTTGGACTTGATCTTAAAGGTCTTTTTCGACATTAATTCTATGATTCTGTAGTTCTAAGTTTTCCAGGCCAGGAATGCCTGAGTGCTCTTACTTGGTGGCACACACCTGAACTGTGCTAGTTCCCTATTGACTCCCCAAGTTGAGCTGAACTGTTGTGATTGACAAACCATGTTCCTCACAGGGACAGTGAGACTCATCAATGTATCACTGTGAAAAATCACACTTCTTATTGAGCTGCCTTTTCTCTTGTTTTATGGAGTATTCTGGTATCTGTTGGGAAAATTTTGTTTAGAAATATTTATTAATGGTTGAGAACATGAAGTTACAGGAGAAAGCTAATTTTTAGCCTGTATTATTTGAAGAGGGCAGATCCACATGGATGTCCAGTCATAAGTTAGTGGTCCAGCTGGTGCTTTGCTGGGCAGAACTGAGCATTTCTTACTGCACTCATAATCTACAGAGTAAAAGAACTGTATTTACAATTTTGGGCTGTTAGATAATTGCAAGCATAGGCGGGTGTCAAGACACCTTCTAGCAATGCAATTAGTCTTCTGATTGACTCCAATACAGCACATGAGGCTGGTGTTAAGCCATATCTTCTCCACCAAGGTTTGCAGGTAGTAAGGTAAATTCAGACTGAAGTCAGGTGGCAGGTGTAAGTCTCCATATGTACACAAAATTATAGCAGTTTGGCTTTTTATGACATTTTAGCCTTTAAAAATATTTTTAGTATTAAATCTAACAGAAGTAAGCAAATATTATTTTGGTCTTATGAATAAGCTTAGAAAAAGGTTGAATGATTCATAATCCATCTTTTAAATAGTGTTAACTGAGCAACCTGAGCAAGGAAAAGATCCAAGAACTATTTCCAGAGTTTTCCAGTCTTGGCAGATTTACAGCCCAAGATGCAACATGCTGAAGTTGACATGTGCACAGCAGGAAATGACTCATGGGGAGCCAATATCCTAACATGATACCTGTTTTGATAATTAAAATGAAATGAATGGTTGTTTATTCCTGCAAATAGTCTTGAGATAGCTTGCAAGTGCAATTAAGTATAGAAATACAAGTCTGGAATACCAAGTGATGTGTCTTCCTGCTCTCAGTCTTATCTAGACTATCCTTAACAGATGGTTCTTTGGGAATATTCACTGATGCCAATTCAGCACTTATACCAATTAGTCTCTCTCAATGCTTAATTATTGTCCTGAGACAAACATTTTCCTTTATTAAAATTCTGTTGCTCTGAATTATGCTATTTTTCTTTTTAACAGACAGGTCCTTTATGTATGTAGAAGACAGAGACCTAATTTCCTTCTGTCTTTGCTTTCTTAAACTAAAGAAATTCAGTTCCTTCAGTTTGCCTTCAAGCTTGAGTCATCATTTCTAAATGTTTAGTGATTTGGTTTGTTGTGGTTTGGTTTTTGTTTGTTTCAAGGGTGGTTTTTCTGGCCTTTTCCAATGTTTCTCCTGTTAATTTATATAATTTATAAGGTCCAG
Source organism: Climacteris rufus (assembly GCA_013398175.1). Classification (NCBI taxonomy): domain Eukaryota; kingdom Metazoa; phylum Chordata; class Aves; order Passeriformes; family Climacteridae; genus Climacteris; species Climacteris rufus. The sequence continues at coordinate 210,378 of VZRZ01006935.1, forward strand.
TTTTCAGGTACAGGCAGTGTAAACAGCACTGCCAATAAAAATTACTACAGCAACTGCCTCTTTAATTTGTTGTCTATCCAACTCTCCAGTCAGAACACTTTATCTACTGTATTTTAACATATTTTTGAATTATTTAACTTTTATATGGTTCATCTAGCCCTGGTGTTTTCCCAATAAATGCTTTAGTGACAGTCTCAGCCATTTGTTACTTGCCCATTTGCAAGCAGGTGTAACGCTGTAGTAGTGCACAGTTTGCAGCTGCCCTTTGGCTTCTAGAATGTTTCTCTTCTGTGAGAACTGAGGTTTCTCTCAGTGGTGTGAGCAGACTGATCACCCCTCACTGAAAGCAGCATGGTTTTGGAGTCATAAAACTGCTCTGATGTAAATCCAATGTGAAGGACACCATCACCAGTGCTCAGGAAATAGGGATACATCTCTAACACCTCCACACCGCTGTGGCGCTCCCTCCTCCACCCTGTCATGGACAGGAGACCAGTAATCTCTTAAATCTTAACATATGATCCTAATAGCTATGTAGCCCTTCTTTCTGGGGAGGAAAACTGTGTTGTGGGTTTCTTCACGCTGGATTTATGCCTATCTGAATTACGCTGTGTGTGTGTGAGGAGATTAGTTATGGCCGTTCTGTTACAGATAACACCCAGTGCCCCAGCTATCAGTCACGAGCAGAACGTGTGTTTTAGCAGCAGGGCAGAGCAGTTTGCTTAGTCTTCTGGATACAAAGAGTAAAAGGTCTTGCTTCTGACCCTTGCTGAGTGTGTGCCTCACTCAGGCACCTTTTCTGCCAGCAGAAAGGTCTGGGAATCAATTTTGAGCTCACCGCGTGCCTCCAGCCGTGGCGGTGGCCAGGCACGGCACAGTAGCGTAGCAACAGCTTCAAAATACAGACCCGTGTCATGTAGGAAATTGTTCCTGCACAGTGATTACAGCAATGGCAAACACAATGTAAATAATGTAGGTCACACCAAGAGAAAATTAAAACAGGACTTATTTTCTCATTTATTCGTCCTTGTATTTTCCTTCTTGTGACATGGTCTTTCATGTTCTGGACACAAGGCTGTTCTCCTAGCAGGGACTGGTTTTTTCTTTTGAAAAATCTCAGTGCCTACATTTTTGGAGTAAAAAATGTTTGGATTTGTGGATCGATTACTTCTTTGCTGGCCTTGAAAACTTACCCATATTATACCAGTACTGTCACCTGTTAAATGGATCCTGTCCAATACAGAACAATGTGTATCCTTTCCAATTGGTTATTTCAGAAGTACCTAAAGAGCAGCTGTACTGAGACGAATATTTTACAAACACAAAATAATACCTAATCCCTGCAGAGCAACTGGTGACGATATATGTCAATTATTTTTGAGTGTGCAAGAGGAAAACAGCTTTTCTGTGCTGCTCTTTGTTTTCTTTAAATATCAAGGGTTGGATTTGGCTCATCCAACTGAAGATGTGGCTGTAAGCCATTAACTACACCTCTGCAGGATGTGTAGGCTCTTTTTGCAACAAAAAGATATCTGAAATAGCACAAAGGGATGTTAATTCTTGTGGCCAAGTGCAGTCATCAGCTGTAGGTGAGGTTGGTTGTTAGGCAGACTCCATTCTATGGAGTGGGCCCTAATTCAGTTTTCCAACCATGGGCATCCCATGATAGTTTAGATGTCTAAAGGACTCTTTCCTTTTCTTTCCAGCTGCCTCTGCAGGCCAGAGGTGTCCCATAGATCCTGTCTCATAGATGTTTATAGATTTCCTCAGCTATCCTACCAAATGCCACTGGATATCTAGGTTTAGGCAACTGCACCAAGCCATAAACCTTCACTGAATATAATGCTATGGTCACCCAGAATCACATAAACTGAATTCCACCAGTGACAGTTTAAATACAAATCTTGGGTTACTAGAGTAGACTAGAAGTGAATCCCAATAATTGATATCTAGATGCAAACTTCAGATTGATTTTTCTTTTTCAGGCTATTTAATTTTTGGTTTTGTTTCAGTGTCCACACTTAGCAACAACTGAAGTGCAATAATGATCAAGCATTGTGATGTTGGACACTTCTGCTGCTCACTGTACAGTCTAACTTAACCAGATAAAATAACCTAATACATTTTAGCATCTTTCCAAGACTGAGAACCAGCACTCTTCTTTTAACTGCAGTCAACATTTATCCTTTTTTTAACATCAATCCTCATATATGTGTCTTTCAACTGTGTTTGTTTTATAGGTACTTTTTATTTTAGACACCACAGGAGAAGAGAAAAGCCAGCTGAACAGACTAGGTTTGAATTCCTAGGTACCACTTCAAACACAGCTTCAGATTTTAATTGGGAATTTGCTTTGTTTCTTTGGGTTATAAAACCCTGCATTGGAGGGAAATTTTCCACTGTTCTGCTGTTGTATTTACTGGTTCATTTAGAAATAATTTCAGTGTCCACTCATACCCTGTGGTTGTGGCTGCAAAGAAACACATGAGCATTTTTCTGTATCAGTGGCAATTTAAAAAATATTTACCACTGCTTCATGGGAAATGTTATGAACCTGTATGAAACAACCTCCTGTGGGTAAAAATTAAAAAAGGAAGAAGTCATGTCGCTCTGAAATGAGTCATTGATTTGTCATCTGCAGGTATGATTTTTATATTTAGATCTCTAGCTGATCTTATTCGTATCAATTAATGAAACACTTGTGGTTGACTTTTTACTGTTGGTGTGAGACGTCAGTGACATCCATGACGTTACAATGCTATGATCAGGGACAGATGAGAAGTGGATTTGTCAGTGCACAGGTCTGGTTTCAGTACACCCAGCAGGGTTTGCAACCAGGATTTTGATTCACAAGTCAATTGATTTTCTGTTGCAGCCTCCATGCAGGTGTTAATGAAGTAAAACTCAAGAACACATCTGAGAGAACACCATTATCTTCCTGCTTATATGTTTGTAAGAGATGAGGCACAGAAAGGCAGAAATCTGCACACTGACCCAGATGATTTATTGGGGGATTCTGAGTAATCTGAAAAAAATTCATGGGATAGGATGTGACTTTTTGGGTCATGAAACAGAGTCTTCTGTCACAGACAGCCTCATCATGTAAAACTTCATTCATAAAGTGACCAAAGTCTATTTAGAAGCTATTACTATTATTATTCATTTTGGAAATCTGTTTCAGAATGTCAGTGCTCTAAAGGTTTGACACTTTCACTTCCAAATTACCTTTATTCATGTGCAGCTAAGACATCCTGTCTCTTGTGCCAGCATGGTCCATTAGCATTCATTCATGCATTTAGCTCTTTTTAAAATCAGTTTAGGATCAGACAACCTCAGATATTTTAAGGCTAAACCAGTCAATCCTTTTTGTCTCCATTTCTGCCAGTTGTCCTAGCAATCCCCTTCTGCACATATTTTCTTTGCAAAAAGGTGCCTTTTTTTTCCACAACTGCATCATGTCTCAGGTTGCTTCTGCTCTTATAGCTAAACTAAACAAGCAGCAAAAAAAAGAGATTCTTTTAATAACCTCCTGGTTTAAGATACCTACAATCATTTAAGTAAACAAATTCTATTTGAGGTGAAATGCCTATTTTATTGTGCTTTGGGAAATCTAAACACTGTATCCCTGTAGCTTGAGGGCTGGTTGAGAAGCAAATGGAAGGAGTGGAAGTTTTACAGCCGCAGATATAGGTATTTAATCACTCTTCAGACCTCTGCTTACATGTATTTGGGCCATTTTAAAATTTATTTTTAAATATATTTGATTAAAGATTTGGCCAGCCAGAAGTGTTTTATACTTGCCCCATATTTATACTTGCTCTATAAATATGCTCATCCTTATCTGTAACACTGATACTTTGTGAGGCCCTCATTGCAAGAGGATGTCTGTTAGTCACAAATGGTCAGTGAGGTGTCCAAATAATACTGGCAAGTCCTCAGTAAACAGGATTACTAGGAGAAATAATTTAAACTTATAACATTTTTATTTTTCTTAATGCCATCAGAATTTCTTCCTAATTTTAATATCTATTAGCTAGGAAGTTTCCAGAGAAGTACTGGAGAAAATAACTCAGGAATTCTGATTTTCACAGGGCAGACTTATTGACCTAAAAGTCCTTTTTTTTAGCTTCTTGTTTATTTGTTTTTTGAATATCACGCTGTGATTCAGGCATGACAGGTAACCTTTCTTGTATATTTCATGAACTTTTTCACAGGCCATCAAAAAATGCCATTAGGAATGAAGACAGCACACATATCCCAGGTGTTAAAAACGAGTGTTGCAGCCCACTGAATGCTCTGATGCTTATCCATGAAAAGAATAAACTTACTCTCGTATCTTATGCAAAGTCTTATATGCCTAATGTTTTAAGCATATGAGAACTTTAATTTGCATTTTTCTCAACCATTCTAAATTAATTTCTCAAAGCCTAAAGTTATTACCAGGTCATGTTTCCATGAAAAGGTACTAAACAAACGAAGTGGACAAAAATCTGTTATACGCCATGTGGCCTGTTTTGAAGAGGCACCAGTCTGTCTTCCCTGCCTTTGGTGAGCGCATGGATTTGTAAATATCCAGCAGTAAGTAGTTTCTAGTTACACAGTACATAGTTACAGGGTGACATACAGAACAACACCTTTGTGAAACCACCGCGGATTGATTTATATGTCTATCACACTGAACGACTGTAAAATTTACTGGGCTTTAGGAGGCACCTCAAATCGCCGAACATAGGCAGGATGCTCATGTGTTGAATCAGTAACTCCACCACGGCCCGAACTCGGCTCGTCCTTGATGTGCTGGCGCCGGGCAGGAGCAGCCGGAGCGCGGAGCAGCAAAGCCAGCGGAACGCGGCTCCTCCCCGGAGCTGCTGCGAGCGAAGTTCGGCCGGAGCGGGCTTTGTGCGCGGATTGGCCCCGTGCACCGAGCTGATAACAGCCAAAAATAGCCCGGCTATAAAAGCCGCCCGCAGCTCCTGCCCTGGCATTCCCTGCCCTGCCAGCCGGGGAGGAGCCCGTGCTCTCCGAGGCCCTGCGAGGGTGTGAGCAAAGAACGCCCCCTGCCCAATTCCGCTTAACAATGAACCTGAACGCACTGGGCTGGGTGAGCCATGGGCACGGGAACCAAGGGCTGCTTCGTGTTAAAAAAGGACACAAACTGAAGGCCACGTTTTGCAATCAGGTTTTCCAAGCACGGTGTGACAGGTGGGCTGGAGGAATGTCTTTGGGAGCGTGCCTGTAGAATATTGTGGGCAAGAATGTGAATAAACTTGTGCGTTTATTCACATAATCACCTGTATGGAGAGTGTACTCCATGATGATGGAATTCTGAACGCTTGGAAAAACAAATGTGTTTTCATTTGACAATGGATTGACTAAGCTGGCATTGAGGAGTTCAGAGTCTATTCTTAGCTCGCTGTTGAGTCAGGGGAAATTGGGTCATTTCCTTGCATTTCTGTTGCTTTTCAAGCTCCGTCTTTTGTTTTAAGCTGTAGGCTGGGAGATCAGTGCCTTCAGTGGCTCAGTGCATTGCAAGATAAACCTTTGAGTGTCTGAAGTGCTTTGGATGAAAAAAGAAGATGCCAGTGTTGAAGAGCTCCCTCTTTAAAGTCTGGCAAAAGTTACACTGAACAGTAAACAGGGAAAGTATTAGGAAGTCTTAAAAAATCAGTGGCACTATCAGCCCTATCAATAGTAAACTATTCCCACACATATTACTTCCAGTGGCTCTGAGTCCTCTTTGATTTTATGAAGCTTTGCACCATGGAGTTTGTATGTGTGGATTCCCCTTCATTTTAATTATGGTATTTTAATTTTTTTTTCTGGTTTACCATCATACAGTGCAAGGTTTGTAATACATTGCAAGATTGACAGATGACCTGGCTAACTCACCTTCAGTTTTGACTCTATATACTTAGTTTTATGAAAAGGTCACTTAGGAGGATATTCAATGACCTTTTAATTTGTTGTTTTAATTACTAGATGTCTCATGGCAGATGAGGTAATTGCAGAGGGTGTTGGTTGAGTTGGTGAGACTGCAAAGACAACCTGGGCTTTGACATTTTGGTTGTCTATGAGGTTGCTCCCAGGTATTGCAAGTGGTGTCCAAAAGGTCCACACCTTTTTATAAAAGTGATACCTGCTACGTGCTCAGTGAAATTGTTGTGATTGTGGCAAAAGATGACAAAATTTTGGAAATCCTTCCATTTAAAATGAAAAAACCCTTATGTCTTTCTAGTTAGACTACCCACTATTCCCCATTCTGATAAACTTAAACAAGACCCCATTGTTATTTAGACTGTGCTCAGAGCTGAATTTCACAAAAAAAATTACTTTCAGTCTTAAGCCAAGCTCCTTTTTAAGAATTGCCACCACCATCTTTCACTTAAGGATGTGGGACATGGTCTCTGAAGTCCTAATAACCTGGGTGTGGTGGTCACCAAAAAAACCCTGCTAAAGTGAAAGTGTATTTGCAGAAGAGAAGTTCACATCTGTGCTTAACTAACCACCTTGCTCTGAGTCATCCTGGCTGTCTGCATTAACTGTGCAGTGAAAAAGGTCCTCAAGCAAAGAAAAACTAGAATGGGATATCACCAAGTCAATATCAGGTGCTTCAAGATGTTGAACTCTTACACTGAAGTTCTTAGGAAGGAATAAAAGAACAAAGAACCATTCTTCAATAACAGCTTGAAGTGATGCACTAAGGCAAGTGAGCTGGCAAACTGTGGAAACTTTATCACAGAAGAAGCACCAAAAGGTGAAATAAAAAATGAATGAGGCAATTTTCTAAGGAGAATGGAAGAGTTCTGCAGTTCACTGTGAGGCTCGGGGTCAGCCGACTGCACTAACCAGGCGAGCAGCACTGCCCTTGGCCAGGGGAACACATGCAGAGGTTAAACTTGGCTGCCACAGAGAAATGTAAGGGTGCTGAGCCCTGCTATTTCACACTGCTCCAGTGTGAGTTTTTCAGGGAGCAAAAACCCAGAGGCCCTTTTCTTAAGCCAAACAGTACATACACCACAGAGAATCCTGAAATCCATGGTGCAGATCCACGCACACAACCTCCTGTGCAGGGACTGATGCCAACGTGTGAACCCATGGGGAACAGCCTGACTCATGAGTAATTTCAAACTGAGTTGTTGAAGGCTTCAGCTTTTAGAAATAATGTGCATCAGAATATAGAAAGTAATTTCAGCTTTCAGCCAAATTGTTTGCTAAACAAGATTGTGAAACCCAAATGTATCCAATGAAATCAGCAGCAACTGTGCATTCCTTGAGTCTTATTTACTGGGAGCAATTGAAACCTAGCCTGAGATCTGCATGAGTTATAGGTGCCATTTTGAACACTTTCTGTAAATAATATTTTATAAATTGGGATTAAAGTAGTGTGTTGTGTGTTGGTCTTTTTGGGGGGAATGGGGGATTTAATCCTGGTTTGCATGCTCATACATGAATTAATTAATTTAGACTTAATTTTTGACAAGAAGCATACAAAGAAGTGAACAGAAATCATCTAAATAGGGACTTGCCCTATGAACTCCTCTAAATTAAGAGGGGGATAGGAATTACTTATTCATTGCAGACTTGTGAGTAAAATAGTGTAATTTTAGTTCTATGAGAGTAGTGACTCAACAATAATGGGTACATCACACTTACCTGGTGCTGTTTTTGACAGCACCACACTTAACAGCATGGGGGACTCATTTTGAAAAACAAGGGCTGAAGATTTCTATGTTTCTCCTTTCATCAGCTGCATTATCCATATGGCCCACAATTTGGGACAATCTGTCATGCTCTCCATTGTATGTCCTACAATACCACTTTCCAGAGCAGTCTCAGTCCTGATTGGAAGTATCTTTTGTTTTTAATTGAAATGTCAGGTTTGGAATGATAGTAAAAACCACTGCCCTCTAGAAACCTCTCTACTGAATGCAGCATTTGGAGATTATTTTGTACCTCTTTAGAGCCACTTCCTTACAAATGGGTACCTTTGGCTGTCTTAGTGTGAGCATTGAGATCATTATCCATAATGAAATCCCTCTTCACTTTGAACAGCACCAGGTTTTTCTCTTGAAGGTGTTAATGCTTGTTAATGTTACAGGAAAGTTTGATGCTGCATCCATGTGAAAACATAATTATATATAAAAATAATTCCATGATTTTGGACTGGAACTTTCTTTCCAAAACTCTAGTCTGAGTTGATTCATTCAGTTAAACAGAAGAGTTTCAGCCAGGTAATTTCAGAGCTAAAATAATACATTTTCATAATAAGATAAGGAAGAGCTGCTGTAGCTCATGACTGTGATGGATTCATAACATCTGGGGATGGGTACAGAGTGGGTAATCTCAAACTTGCCAGTTAATGGACTGCAAAGTTTTCTAGCCTAGGTTTTTCCATCCCATCCTATTTTTTTTGGACATTCAGGCTGCACAGCTGCTGTATCACTTCATGTCTTTTGTTCCATTACTTTGAGTGTGGGAAAATTTACAAGAAGGAACAAAATCACAGTTCTTCCATCAAACCAACATATTTTCAGGTACTGTACATCTTTGGATTTGAGGGAAAGTATCTGCTCATTGGCATGAGGCTGATGAGAAGAGCTTTGTCCTTGCATATCTTGTACATTTGGGGAGGGGAACATGTTGTCTGTCCCCAAATATCTGAGACAGATACTTTTGATTTTTCTGGAGTTCAGACAAGAAATCAATACTGACTCAAAAGAAAATTAAAATTATTGGATTGATTCCTTGCAGTTGTTAGCTTGTTAAGTACATAGCATGTCAAAGCTACTAGCATCCAATAAATGCAGTTGCAACTTGCCAGTAATTCAGAATTGTCCCTGAAAGATATATTTTCATTAAAACCACTTGGGTTAGTGCCTGGTTGCTGTTTAGGTGTGGAGTTTTGTTGGCACCTAAGCAGTTAAATAATTCCCTGGTAAAATCAGAGCCCCAAATACCACTTACTGCAGCTGCATCAAGTTTTTACTTCTTTTCCTCAGAACAATGAAAAAGGTTGCCTGTGTTGTATAAAACTTGCAATACCTGCTCTCATGGAATGAGCTGGATGGAAGCACTGGGGATGGATGTGCTTTGTGCCCTGATCCTTCTGGGTAACGTAGCGGTCTGCTGGAGAACTGCACGATTGAGTTACATTCTGGATGCTTGGCCTCTGATTCACCCCCTCGGGACAAATCTTTGCTGGAAGTGAAGCTTGGATCAGGCCTGTGAAAGCTGATAGTGCATCAGAGCTCACCTACAATAGAGGTCTTATGTGGAGACGTGGCTGTTCCTTTTCTGAAGCTGTCCTCTTCTTTTATTAATGGGATGACGTGCTCATATTCATTTCTATATCTCATAAACCTCAAATTATAATGACTTGGCTTATGAGGAGTTCATAATTCAGTGTCTAATGTTCTTGTATGTAACTCAAAGCCTCTGCTACTTCTGACTTGTGAGAAAATGATAGGCCAAACTAAGTGACTCATTCTTTGCAGTAAAATGAGAGTGTACTAATTATTTATCAGTGTCTTACCCTTAATTTGGCTGAAGAAAGAGCTGATTTCATAACACACAAAAGAGCTGCGTAGACTGTAAAAACCATTATAGTCAAAAAGGTTCCACCCAGATGTAAGTGATAAGTCAGTTTTATATGACAGAAAAGCAGTAAATGCATGAATAGATTTCTACAGCAGTGCATATATGCATCTCTATTTCCTCCCACTCACTGCCTTCTACAGTGTTTATCCTAAATGCAGCTTTCAGAATCTCTTTTTAAAAAAACAGCATTAGAAGAACAAGGACTCTGTTTTGTTTGGTCTCTTCTAGGGGTTCCCTAGGGAGATTTTTGGAAAACAGAGGGTTTTTTTTTTGAGGTGGGCTGGCTTATTCTCTCTGTGGATGCCTTAAAGTACAGCTGGAATACCAGATGTGTGGTATTCACTCCACAGCTTCTGTAGCCTCTGAGTACCCCATATCAAGTCCTGGGGCAGGGGATGAGTACAAGGTGGTGCTTAAGGGTGGAAGCAGATGGGGAAGGGACCTGCCAGTGGCAGCACTGCCCAGAAACATCTTGAACCAGGTGGGATCTGGCCCATTCCTGCAGTAGTTTATACCTGGGTTAGGATGGACATGGCTTCAGGGCATCTTCCCTCCTTTCTCTGTATTGCACAGTTTCCCTTCAGCTTTGCTGAGCCTCAGCACAGTAATCTTCATCTGCAGACTAATTATGACACACCACTAAACTCAGACAGTAATTTGGAGGGAAGGATTTAAATGTTTTGACAGGTTTAGTCTCTACTGAAATTGCTACATCTAGAGTTTAACTTTCAGAAGCGCAAGGCATGCACAACTTCTGAAGTGAGGGATGGCAATTGCACAGAAATGAGGCACTAAAGCCACAGATTTCTTTCACTTAAAAATTACAGCAGGATCTGTCTGACCATTATGTTTTTTTATCTCATTACCCTGGGCTCCCTTTATTACCAGTGGAAAAAAATTAGACACTTCTAGGGCACATTTTTTCATTCTAAAATAGGCATCTAAATGGGTCACATGTATCACATCTTGTAAGTGCTGGTATCTCAAAAGCTGATTTTATTTCTACATTTTGGTTTAGCATTAGCAGCATTACCTCATTACTGTACTCAGAGCTGGCAGTATTTTCTCTTCCAGAGCCCATATAGATGCTCCTGTGATATAAATTGTTCAAACCACTTGCCTGTACCAAAACAATGTTTTCAATGAGGCTAGAGCTACAGGTAACCTCAGTCAAGACAACTCATTTCCCATTGTTTCCAGGAACCCTCATTAAAGGAAAATTATGTTGCCATGAGGTGCTAAAGCAAAACAATTTTTCAGCAAACCCCCAAACCTTATAACTGTATAGCTGATAATATATTTTTCAGGGATGCTTTTTGGACATACAGTGATTACACTTAAGTTTTTGGCAGACTTTTGTAACTGTAATGCATAATTACAATGCAATGATTCTTTCTGCCACATGTAAGCACACTTAGCCACGTCCTTGGAAAGTTGCCGGTAGGCCTAAGAATAATTGCACTATAAATGTTTGGTAATTAATGTGCCTCATCCAAAAATTACACGTAAAAATTTGAAATCAAAGGAGTAATAACACTTAATTCTCTTATAGTTAACCTTCCAGTTATTTGAATGAGTGCTAATTAGATCTAAAAACCATAAGCATACTTTTACAGTAATTATAATGATGATTATGATGTAATTACAGTTGCAACAGCATAATGAGATTTACTCGTTAACCATTTCAGTCCTTCATGGAGTGCACATGAAGCAGCTGTTGTGGGAAAATTCCCATAGAACGTACCCAAAGGGCCATGGAGATGTTGGCTGTGACTGCTCTGGAGCTGTGTCAAATGCCCAGAGGTCACAGAGGGAATTGGAGATCATCACCAAAGCACACAGCTAAGAGCACTTTCAGGAAAGATGAGTGTTTGATCATGTTAGCCCCCACCCCAAAGACCTTTCTGTGTCAGAAGAGGAAGGTAAAACTGCTCCTGTCTGGCAGCTCGAGCTGCCAACAGCCTATGAGCCAGAACTTTGGCAGTCCCGAAACAAGATCGGGGGCAGAAGTGCAGGGAAGGACTTCCCGAGGGCAGGAGGACACAAAGTCCCTCCAGGCAGGGATGGGGATGAGGAGAAGGTGCCATTAACCTCTTTGCCTCTGCCAGCTGTCCCCTCCCATGGCAGCACCCCCTCTCTCCGTGCCTTTTGGCTGTGTCAGGACTTTCCATCTGTGCCACCTCATGCTCAGGGCTGCTGTGCGGTGCCCTCTGAGTCATGCAAGGAATGCAGGGCGAAGGAAAGGGAGTAGAGATGCCAGCAGGATGTCAGCAGCAGGCTGAGGTCCTTGGAACTGTTCTGTCATGCTCCACCCAGTGAATCATCGGTCTCCTGTCCCCCCTCCACAACCAGCACCCTGAGGGACACACTGAGCAATAGTTATGTGGCCCAAACATTCCCATTCCTCTGCTCCTGAGCTCCACCAGTGGTGGTGGCACCACAGGTGCTTCTCTCACCTGTGTATTCAGTTTTGGCTTCTGCACCACACTTTGTACCACACATGGGGGGTTTGCTGGGGGCAAAGCATGGATGCAAGAACCAATGCACAGGCTCTTTTTTCCTCACCTTTCTTAGCAATAAAAATATGAGGATTTTGGACAGCTAGAGGCGGGACAAACACCCTTCAGAAAAGCAGGAAAAAGCATCACTATTGCTTAAAGCAATGAAACCAACGCTGCTGCAAGACTTCCTTCTTCCCTGTCCCTGGTACTCCCAGCTGTAGAATAAGGAAGAGAACAACAGAAATGCTGAAAACAGGGAAGAGCAGAATTATTTGCTCAGAGACTGATCCTGCCCTAGGTACCAGGAGCTTGTCTCCTCCCCTGTGAGCTTAACCCCACCCTCTCTTTTTTTATGCTCTGGGCTATTTTGGGCAGGCAGCGAGGGCTGCAGCTCTGACAGATGAGGATACTGTACCAGAGCACAGCAGCACTTGTTGCTCTGAAGAACTACGATAACAGGGACTGCTCCTCTGCTGCCTGCCTTTTCTTAATTATTATTAATTTAATAACCTGAAAACTTCTTTACTCCACTGCTTTCGAGCTTCATCATTACAAATGATGTTTTAAGAGCTTTGTGAGAGCGGTTCAGAAGGGAGACTCACCCGCCGTGCAGTTGAAACCTCCTATTGCCACTTAATAGCACGAGATAGCTGGTAGCCTTGGGGGTGAAAAATGACAGACTCTGTTGCTGCTAATGGGGAAGGAAAGGACCCTGAAATCGAGCTCTTTGTGAAGGTAAGCTGCGCTGTGAACTGGACACTGGTGTGACTCTCGGATCGGCTCAGCTTCTACTGAATAATCAAACTTTAATTTTGTGGCGCTGAGCGGAAGCGGAGCTTTGACAGCCTGTTTGTTATCTCCTGCACACACACTCATGCTGCTTTCTCCTTCTTCATGACATTAGAATTAGGTAATGTTGTGGAGGGAGACTCAGAGTTCCTGTGTTTTATTGTTAATTCCCTCCTCACGAGTTTGTTCTGTTATTCTTAGCCTGCTGCCTGCTATGTACTGTGTCCTAACTTTAGGCTTGAGGCTGTAGTCTTCAGGTTTTCCTCTATGAATCCTGACTTTCTTTTCCATTTTTGGGAAGAGCTGAGGGGTACCAGGGTTTGGCGCCTCAGCAGAGGCTGTTATGTCTGAAATGCTGATGGACCATAAAACAATAAGGATTGAGATAAGCTGTCAGGATTCTGATTATTTACTGCAATTCTTTATTTTTTTTTCCTAAACCAATAAATCAGTTTCTACTCTAGCTTTCCTCAACCTGAAGCTCATTCCGATTTTATAGAAGGGTGACTAAGAATAGTAACCAAATTGATAAAATTATACAAAAATGAAGACACCTTTATATAGTAGGGTTTCAGAATGTTTGCAGTTGTGTATGACTGTTGGTCTTGGGCTGTGCAAATCCCACCATTAAAATCAGTGTCACAGCTGAAACCCGTGACACATACAACCTTATAATAGCAAACTTCGTGCAAATTCTGTCCCAGTGAAGAGCTCAGATTTTTTGATATTCAGCACAGGTTTTAAAGCCTCTACACACACTGAGGCTGAAATCCCCCGTGTCTTTGTAAAATCATGGAATCATAGAATGGCTTGCGTTGGAAAGGACTTTAAAGATCATCTTGTTCCAATCCCCCTGCCATGGGCAGAGGCACCTTCCACTAGACCAGGTTGATTAAAGCCTCATCCAGCCTGGCCTGGAACACTTGCAGGTGTTTGGTCTCTCTGAGCTTAAACCACCCCTGTAAATCCATAGAATTATTATTAGTATGTGGGAGTTACCTCAGACCCTTTGCAAACAGAGCCTTGAATGATTAGGAAAGCAAATTCCAACCCCTCCCTTCTGTCAAGATGAGGGTATGTAATTGCTTTGTACTCCCTGCTGGAGTACTTTGGGCTGTAAGTTGAAGTGTCAGCCACATCCATGATGTGTATACACGACCTCCTCACACATCTTTCAAAACCAGTCAGTTCAGGTGCAGCCATTCTGACTGAGCTAGCAGTGAGGTCTTTTCCCCTAGCAAACAGATTTGACAAGAATTTCAGTTTCATAAATGCTCAGTAGATCCTTTGTACAGAGCTTAATGTACTAAAATGGACCAGCATGAGTCCATACAGCCAGACACCTCACCTCTTACAAGTTGTTTCTACCAAACTGAGTTTAATGGAGACGATTATGGGCTAAAAAATAGGTTGGTGAGGTGGTTTGGCACTCTGTCATCAGTCAAATGTGTTCTGGAATGGAAATCTGTAGCTACTGATTTGGTTTAGTGCCCACACTGTTTCACTGAGGCTGATAGGGATGTTTGTGATTTGTGGTTCTTTGACTGCATCAGCTGTTAAAGTGAAGGTCATTGCCCAGATTCATTGTGGGAAGCTCTGGATCCATCAGATACTGGGACAAATGAGCACTGCATTAAACCAAGCCATGCTATCACCTGAAGATTTATAACTCCAGAAAGAACATTTTTAGTAATGTGACTTCCTGCATAATGCATATTACAGAATTGCACAGAGACTCTCACATAAAACTCAGAGCTGGAGCAAAAGAATTAATTGATATCTTCCTGGAGACTTTCCATTTAGGTTGAAAAATTGCAATTCTTGATGTTTTGGAAAGGTGCCATTAATTTAATTAAAAGTTTAAAAGGTTGTATAGTAAAACATGTAAAACATAGTAAAACCAGAGTATTGTCATACATTTCAGAAGTTCAAAAATAAAAAGGAGAAGAACATCCAAAGGAGAGAGAAGGTGAAAGCTGAAAAATAGGAGAATGTAACAGGTGAAAACTTTCCTGGAACGTGACTTTAAAAAAAATAGGATACTAGTAAGGGAGATAAACAGGAAGGCTGATCCAGGAGACACTCTGCATAAAAGAAGGCACTTATTCTGTCTGTTTTAAGGCTGGAATGAAGAACAGAAAAGTGGCAGTTTCTGGAGGAGCATGGGATACTGGGACAAGTGGCAAATACTCTCGAGGCAAATTCTAATAGCAGGGGATATTGGGATCAATGAGCAATTCCTTATTTGATTTTTGTAGAGCTAATACTTTGCCCAAGGAAAAGAGTTCTGTCCTGCATCCTTGAATGAACACACAGTCAGAAAACACAGAGATCAGTGAGAAAATATAGGGCAGTAGATGTGGCCTAGTGGAAACTGTATCTTCCACAAGCACAAATAAACCAGAAAGAGCTGTTTTTCACCAGCCACAAAGTCTCTAATAAAGGCATTTTCTGTCTCAGGTTAAAAAAAGAAAGGTGTTACACAATTGCTCTATTTCCCTTTTCTATTTATCAACCAGGAGTGCAGGAGCCTCAGAAAGTCAAGCAGAGAGGTGGCTGTAACCAAAAGAGCTGCTCTGTAACCTAATGCAGGTTGGCTCAGGATCTCCTGAGCTGCACAGACAGGCTGGGCACCACCAGGACACAGCTGAGCTGCTGTGGCAGGGACAGGTTAGGTGGTTATCACACCTATTTGTTATCATCCCTGTTGATTTCACTCTCTTTCTAATGGTGCCCTAACCTGGATCTGGGAGATATTTTTTTGTGAACAAGTGTTTGTTTTTGCAAGGTGCTTGATTGAGAGTAAACCCCCCCAAATCTGGAGCAGGACACAAGGAGAGTGTGGTGGGAGCACTGAGATCTGCCAGGGAGGTGGTGCTGCCTTGATCAGATGTGCAGCTTGGATAAACAGGCCTTTTCTGAACACCGAAACTCTCCAGCAGCAATTTCCTCTCTAAACTTGTTTGACAGGGAATTGGAGGAGGCTTCCTGAGAGAAAGGTTTGATGCGTGGTGTCGCGAGACGCTGGCGGCAGCTCTGGGGAAGTGAACATCTGGAGGTGGTGCTTGCTCTGTGCTTAACCCAGCTTGTTGTACCTCAGGCTGATTTCAATCCTTTGTGTGCTGGAAAAGCAAAGAGCTTCTGTATAAATGACAATGACACCCTGGTGGAAGGTATATTAAGCTTTTCCTGGCAATCTTGCATCTCTATATGTGAACGTAATGACTAAACTGAAATAATGCTCCTTTTGCAATTAAAATCCATAGGGAAGGACCACAGAGCTTTTGTGGCTTCTTTCTGTTTGCAGTGGAAACAAGTGTTTGGATGTACATTGCTTGCCTTTCAGGATTACAGTGGTGCCTGATATCTACAAAGTGAATTTGAAGGGAGATACGTTGTATTCATGGAAAACAAAACGTGATGCAAAGAAGACTGTTTGCATAGCTCAGAATGAGTGCAGTTCAAGAAGCAAACAAACCACACAAGTGGACCAAAATACATTTAATTAAAAAATTCTTCCTGCTTTAGAAACACTCTATGGCAAGATATATCTGAATCCATATTTCTGGTAATGTAAAGATGGTGGTATCGTCATGGTAATAGAAGAATGTGTGGTAAGCTGACAGGCAGCTACTTCTAGGAGGAGTCATTGGCATGGCATTGATGGATTAATATTATGGATATGGTCATCACTGCAGCAAAAGCAGTGGGACCAGTTGGTTGAGGGAGGTGATTCTGCCCCTCTACTCCACTCTTTTGAGACCCCACCTGCAGTGCTGTACCAGCTCTGGGGTCCTCAGCACAAGAAAGATGTGGATCCAGAGGAACAAGTCCAGAAGGGGCCACTAAGTTGATCACAGGGTGGAATGCCTCTCTTATGAAGACAGCCTGGAGAAGAGAATGCTCCAGGAGAACCTTGTAGAACCTTCCAGTACCTGAAGGGGGCTAGAGAGGCACCTGCCACAGGGGCATATAGGATAAAGGAGAATGGCTTTAACCTGAAAGAGGGTAGGTTTATATTCGATATTAGGAAGAAATTCGGTACTGTGGGGGTGGTGAGGCCCTGGGACAGGTTGCCCAAAGTTATGAAACCCTGGCAGTGTTCAAGACCAGGCTGGATGGGGCTCTCAGCAATCTGGTCTAGTGGAAGGTGTCCATGGCAGGGGGTTTGGAATGAGATGATCTTTAAGGTCCCTTCCAATCAAAACCATTCTAGGATTAGGTGAGCAAGAACTTTTGCTTAAAAGGTGAAAGGCTTTACTTCTCAAAGTGTCCACCCACAGTCACACTGAGCACCCCTCTAGACAAAATGTTCAGGTACTGCAAGAGTACAAATCAAAAGAGATCTCTCGATCTCTTGATCTCGATCTTGAGCTGCCACAGTCACTGCTTCAGACTTTTAACATGTCTCTGTCTGGCAGCTGACTGGGTCTGTTAGGATTATGTCTAAAAGTGATGGCATTATTTTGCACCAAATTTACTATTCCTGAATGAATGGGTCAGAGAGCCTGGCTGCCAGAACAGAGCAGTCATCAACAAAAGTGTGCTCCTTCAAAGTCCTAGGGGTTGCTGCTCTTAGGAAGGTGTTGCTGCCCCTCTTTTGGACACAATTATCCCAGAAATTATCTTAGGGAGGTGCAAGAGGTTGGTTTTTTTTAATTCTGGAATTTTTTGTGTTGCATTTTCTGGATTTTTTAAAGTTATTTCTGCTGTAAGGTGATTTCAAACCAACCTTGGTTTGGATTTTGGTCAAGTGTCATCATATAACCTTAGAGGAAGATAGAAATAAAAATGTTGTCCCCATTACCAGCAATCATCCTCCACTATTAAGGCTTTTGTTGTTTTAATGTAAGAGAGTCACTCTGATAAGAAAACTGATTTCAGTTTCAGAATTTCAGCGTTATCAAAACCAATACTGGCTTTACAAACTGGCAGAGATAACTTGATAGGAACCTTTTAACCCATTATAACAAGACAGGCTCTATAATATATTTGATTAATAGACTGCCCTCAGGAAGCGTTTTTATTAATGAGCAGAAATCAGAATCAGATCTGGAGGGCTCTAAGTTAATTTCTGTTTCTTGAGAAGTGTGAGTATTTCCTGGGTATTGTGAGCTCAACTTGGCTTTCATACTATTCATTCCTATGTTTAGCTAAACTTTCTAGATAAAGAGGAAATAACAAAGATAAAAAAAGCACAAGGAAGAATAATGATATTGAAACATCTGGTCCAACCTGTCTGGTGCTCCAAGACTGACAATAACATTTCTTTTGTTATTGTCAGTTGTGAGGTTTGGCCAAGCCTTTCACATTTTGAGGGAGCCACAGCCACTCTACAAAGCAGAAATGTACAGAGTGTGCAGTCTCTGACACTTTTCAGCTGTCACCCTGGAAGTGGTGTGAGCACAGGGTTCATTATGGATCTTGAATTTTTACCATTTGGAGCTGTCAAACAGGTGATGGGCACCACAGTTTGTGTCTCTTCAAGCTTCTTTTGGTGAGGCAGTGTATGATCAGCAGCCTGAGTCTCCTCTTCCCGTGTACTGGCCTTGTGCTTTGGTATTAAGGTTACAAAATTTGCAAAGTTTAGCCATAGTCTGGACATAGGGAGGAAAATAATTTTACTGGTTTGTTTAAACATCTGTGTTTCATGAGTCCCATGCTGGGGGACTCAAGTATTTCAGTGCAATGGTTCTGCTAAGATTTTGTCAAATCAGGAGTGATTGGAGTGACAAATCAATAACAACTCCACTACTGACTTGCTTAAATCAGGGAAATGCTGCCTGGACTCATAATTGCTTCTCTGGTCCTTTTATTAAGCATTTTCAGTAAAACAATAAAAGAAGTAGTTAGGGGAAAAACATCTGCCTTGGCAAGATTTCATTTTGCTTTAAGCTTATGTTGTTAGAAGAAGTTAATTCAATAAATTGCCAAATAGCTGCCTAGCAAGTATTTTAAACTTACAAGTTGCTTGTTTTTCCTTGTGATGAAGACAAACAATACTTTAAAGGAAATTTAGCCTGACTTGTACAACCCAGCGTCTGTGTGTCTGTGTGTCTGTTTTGTCTCTGAGCAGAGATCTCTCTTTGCTCTCTCTTTGCAGGTTTTGTTTTGTGTCAAGACAAGTGCCTTGATGGTGGGAATATTAGAGACAGGCAGTAAATAGTTTAAGCAGGCCAAGTTTATAAAATGACTTGGCAGGGATATATTCACTATCCCTGCCACCTTGAATCTAGTCTGGAATGCTTTTATGATTTCTTGGGAAACTGGATTTCAATTGAAGAAGGGATTTTCAGCTATATCTCCTGCCTAAATTCATGGTCTAATCCTTATCTTATAGCTAAAGGAGAATGACACCCTGATCTGCCATGGCTTGGGGGCTTTCCTCTATAAATGGCTGTGACTACATGCTTCCTATTAAACTTGATGGCATTGATATATATGCTAATTGTGATTAAAACCTCTGATTAAAATGAAACATATTCAAGTGCTTTGTTGAATATGCATAACTTCATTATATGCCTTTATAAATTGGATCCATTCAAATGGATAAGAACTCAGAAACATTCAGGTTGGGTCATATTCCATTGCCACAAAAATGAGTCAGGTTTGTACTGCTGAGTTCAGTGGCAGCAGATTTAGGCCAGCCTGAGTGTACTTGAGATCTTGTTTAAACTCCACTTGCTAACTCCTTCCTTTATTCTGGCTTTTCTGAGCCAAACTGGGTAAATATAATGTTTTAATTTTACCGCGAAGAACTGGTGATATTCATAATTATTATTGCCAGTCCTTAGCAATAGGCACCTGTGTGCTTTGGGTGCTCTATGTTTAGCTGCAGGTTGCTCTTTTTCCTTCTCTGGCAGCTCACAGCTCGTCAGGCTCACAGGTTGTTGTGTCGTGGTTCAGCGATGACAGTGAAGCTCCAGTAAGTGTCCTCAGGAAACTTTTATTGGCAATGTATGGCTCTGCTGAGGCTAATCCAGAACAGCAAATGTCACCAGGATCATTTGACATAACATCCCAAAAATACACAGGGATCCTTTCCAAGAGACCCAGCAGGAAGTACATCTGCCCGTGCTCCAGGATTTAATGTTGGTATCAATTCCCCTGCCTATGTCAAACAGAGTTTGATGGAAGGCTGTGTAAGGATTGTTTAGGAGAAGATATTGATCATCAAAACAATGATATCACTTAGTTCTTGTGTGGCACATAATTCTTCCAAATGTGGAAGATACCAGCAAAATAATCCCAGCAGTGTTGCGAAGAGGCATCAGAAGCATTTTATTGGTAGTATTTCCATTTTCCAGCTAAGAGCTCTGGTAGATTTTTCAAATTACTCCTTTTTAACAGAGTCAGGCAGATGTTAAAGGGCTGTGAGTTTATGTGTTAATTTTACACATGAATAACAGAAGGTTTCAATGATAAACTTTTTTTTTTTTTTTCCAACAAAGGCTGATTCCAAGTCAGGGAGAATCAGTTGGAATAAAGAAGGGTTTGCTTTTGTGCTGGATCCAATCTATAAATCTTACATGAAGTAGGAAATCAGAGCAGGTACCTAAAGTGCTATAGTAGGTACTTTGAAAAGAGCTGGAAGTGATTTGTTTGACACAGTAAAATTTCATGTGGAAATGGCCTTATTCCCTTTTCTTCCTTGTCTCTTGTTCTCCTCTTTTTTTTTTTCACTTCTGTGTTGTTTACATGCAGCAAAACTCATCTGCGGTAACAGTGATATATATATGTACATCTGGAGCTATGAGTTAAAAAATCTGGTTTTTGTAGGTCTGAGGAGTTTAATCAGCATCATATATTCCTGGCAGGACTTTTTATATTAAACTTAAGACTTGGAAATTATTACAGTGGAACAGAAGTCACTCAAACTGTATCCAGCTGTGTTTTGCAGTTCCAAAGCCAGTAATTTTATTTAATAATACCTAAGGGTAGAACTTAATCTAACTGATTACATTTACAACATGTCATTGCTGTTTCTTACATAACTTGATTGCAAGTACACACGTAAATGCAGAACAAGGAGTCCATAGGATTTTTTCTCTGACTCTGTTAAATTTAATGATTCTTTGGAAATGAGTGTTATTCTGTCCATCTCAAGAAGAATTTCATGACTTAGCTTTTAGACTATTTATAATTTTACCCTTCTATATGTATCAATTTTGAAGTGGTGGTATTCACTGGCTGGAGTGATCTTCCATATTATAACACAGATTCTTCTTTGATTCAGTGACTCTGATGGACCACAGAAATTTAATGGACACAGTGTCATAAGAGGAGACGTGCTCAGGAAAGAGACTGGAACACAAAACACCTGCGATACAGTTCTCTAACACATTACAGAAAAGTTTTGCCATGTTAAAATGGCCCCAGTGTTGTCAAAATCCAAATCAACATTTTATTGACTTTCCATTCTCTCAGAATTTCAGCACTTTATCTTCATAGAAAGCAACAGCACAGCTCCTACCATCCAAACCCTCTGATTTTTATTATTTTTTCTAATCAAATGAAAAGGTCCTGCAATGCAAATTTTGCTACATATTAAGCTCACTAATATTCTCAAGTTTCTACCCAAAGTTTTGGCAGGCTTTCTTTACTTCTGTGCTTCTCTGCCTCCTTCTGTGACCCAAAGCAAATTATTCAGGCTCTGCTCACCTTGATAAAATGATACCAGTCCTTCTCCAGTGCAGACTTTGTGCAAATATGTTGCATCTTCTGTAGGACCAACTCCTCTGCTTTTCCTGCCTGTTTTCACACACATTCAGACTCATAAATTTATGTCAGTCTCCTAATCCCCATGATTTCTATGACGGTCCCCAAAGTATTCTGGTTCAAGTACTTCTTAAGAGGTATTGTATATCTGGAGCTCGGGTGCTTTTCCAATTTTTTTCCCTGTGCACCTGATTTTCATAAGACATTAAAATAGCTCCTTTATTTGTATTTCTGGCAACCCTGCATAAAACTGAGATAAAGCCCTAATTGAAATGCATTTCAGGAGGGGTGTGTTGTGTTAACTTATTAATGCAACTGTAGGACAGTGGGAGTTGAAGTTACCCTTGCTACAGCTACTCTGGCATAAATGACATTATATTAAGGATGAAGGTGCTCAGATAGTGAGAAGTGACAGTTTGCTTTTCTAAATCCTCATTCTTGGTAGATGTTAATTTTCTGTGCAGCACAGATGATAGAGGAACCTGTATGTGCTTGCTGCAAAGTGTAACTAGAATGTTCAAGGCCCAATATTCAAGGCTGAAGCTGATTTTCATTTACTTTAAATTCTGTAAAACTTGCCAAGATTTTATATGGGAATGGTATTTTTCCCCCCTTCTTTATGTAAGTCAGGCTTAAAAAAAGCCATTTCTTGGCTACTTTTGTTGCTTCTCTTGCATTTCATAGAGTCATAGAGGCACATAATTGTTTGGGATGGAAGGGATCCTAAAGCTCATATAATTCCACTCCTCTGCCATGGGCAGGGACACCTCCCACTAGGCCAGGTTGCTCAGAGCCCCATCCAGCCTGGCCTTGAAGACTTCAAGGGTTGGAGCATCCACAACTTCTTTGACCAAATTTTTGTTTGCTCTGGTCTAAGAAAAAAATATCATGACTCAGATCACCATCACATATTTCAGATGTTAAAACCTGCTTATGATGCTGGGAATGGAGTTTATGCACAGGGGATATTTTCTTGATTTAGGTATGGCTTTTGTTTCCATTTCTCTTAACCATGAAGGAGACCAAACAGTTATAATTTTTTTTAACTTCTGCTTGTAAAGAGATATAAGTGTAAGGCTCTACTGCTTGGAAAAGGGCTGATCACCTCCAAAGAGATTGTGCTGCTGCAGGCTCACAATGGAGTTCAAAGGATGATGAGCTAACCTTTGTATGCTCCATTTCATAACACATTTGACAGCTGAGCTCAACAACTGTCTGTAATTCAGAAAAGGCTGGTTAGCATCCATTTTAAATGTTCAGCAGTTGAATTTTTGTTGTGAATGTGTTGGGTTTTGCTTTTTTAAGAACTTAGTAATAAAACAGAGGGTGATGATACAAGTTCTCTAACCTTCCTAGATGCTGACAGCAATTAAGCATCTTTGGATCCCAGTTCTGCAAAAGGAGACTGTGCAGGCTGCTCCATACTTTGGCAGCCACCTCTGAACATGATTCTCTTTGCAAAACCCATTCCCTGAGATAAAAAAATACAGACACCTTTTTATAGCAATTCTGAAGCACTGTACAGTCATGGTCAGCACTTTACAGGTGCAGAAGCTGAGAAGCAGTGGCCTTGTGGAAGGAGGGCCAGCAAGAACTTCACCCTAGTCCTGTGCTCCATCCTTTGATCATAGCTTTTGTGTCTTTTGGGTGTTGTGTAGCACTTAGCATGACTGATTCAAAATTCATGTGCCCCACAGGCTTAGTAATTCACAGTAAATAGCCCAATAACAAACACACAAATCATACTAATCACAACTATGCATTTTCACTTTCTTGTTTTTTTTTTTTTTGTCATTACTATTTGTAGGGAGGGTTCAAAGTTTAGATTATCTTGACACAGAGCTGATGTGTGTTAGGACAATGGAAAACACGTAGAGCAGAATAATTTTAGGGCTTAAAAATTACTTAAGATTGCCATCCTGAAGGCAGTTTTCCTCTTTAAGTAAAAGAGAAAACATTACTTGACTGCAATATTAAATGTATCTGTGGGGGATTGTTAGTACAGTGGCAAAAAGTATAACAAGACAAAGAATCACAAAATGGTTTGGGTTGGAAGGAATCTTAAGGACCGTCTACTTCCAATCCCTCTGCCATGGGCAGGGACATCTTCCACTAGACCTGATAGGTTTAAGCCCCATCCAACCTGGCCTTGAACACTTCCAGGGATGGGAAATTCACAATTTCTCTGTGCAACATATTAATAGTTAGTTAAAGTTAATGTAGTCAAGTTAGGAGTAAACTTAATAATAACAGTAAAGGTGATTAACTGTTGGAATAAACCACCAAAAAAGTCATGCCCTCTCTGCCTCTGGTTCAGATCAAGACTAGATATGCTGCAAAGAAGCACACAGAGTTAGGACAATGAAGAAATAAACACCCCAGAAAATCTGCAAACCAGCAGGGCATTGCAATGGGGGAGATCTTGACAAACCAGAACAGGGCTTGGTTCCAGCACAGAAAGAATCTTTGATTTCTGTGTCTCTGAAAGGCAGCACAAATTTGGTTGAGGCCAGTCTGATAGAAACGATGCTGAGAGACTGCTTAGGTGTCCTGGGTGTGTAATGGGTTGTGATTAATTTAGGTGGTGGTTAAATATGTGGTTGCTTATCTTATATGTTTTCATATCTGGTTATGCAAGGGCCAGACTTTGGAAGGGCCTCCAAAGGCTGAGCAGATGAGTGCTGTGTCAGTACAGGTCAGACCTTGAAGATGAGATGAGGAAGAGCTAAACTGGGAGATCCGAGAGCTGAATTCCCTTTCTGTGTGTCACTGCCTAAGTCATGCCACAATCCTGTGCCTTGGCTTCATTCCCTAAGAAACTTTTGCACCAACATCCATTTTCATATCTGTGTAGCCCAGTAGATTGTCCAGCTAAAATTGTATCCCTTCTTTTCCCTTTATATTGATGAGTGCCTCTAAAAGCTACGCAATCATTGTGGATTAACTCCTGATAAAATACTCGGTTAATTCTCAGGTTGGGCAGGTGCTTCTCTATATGCATTGCCAAGTTTGTCCTGGCCATGACATTTTAATACCCAAATAAACATCCTGAACCTTGACACCCAGGGCATGTAGCTATTGTTGTTCTGCATGCTGGGTCGTGCTGTACCTGTGTATTGTCCCAAACAAGTGGAAATCAGAGAAACCAGCCCCGATGGATCATTGCTATTGTTGCTGGTGTTTTTCTAGATTGTGGCTCAATTTGTGTGGGTCAACAGGCACGTTGTGTTACTGCTTTCCTTTTGCTTTTAGCTGCTGAATGGGCAACTTCAAACAGATGCGAGTGCATATCATGGGGGGAAATTATTTTCTTTCACTACCCCGTGTTTGTGATGAGCCATTGCTGCTGATTCAGTGTGCAACTGGAGACCTGTTTTATTTGTTTATTTTATTTATAGCATTTTTTAAAAAGCGATTCCTGAATGAAGAGGGATTGAATCATGGAATATTCTTGCAAGTTCTAGGTTCTCTCAGAATGGCAGTTTTAGGTTTTTTTCTGTGCTCAGTTTTTTTAAATGTCCAGGACATGCCAAGAGGATCCAATGCACCAAACCCTTAATTATTCAGTCTATTTTCAGTCTCCAATTAGCATTTGGACCACTTTAATTTACTTTTCATCTCTGAGTGTTGACTCACCCATGAAATTTGACAAGGAATTTTATTTTGCCTTGATTTATTGAGTTGCCCTTTCCTGTACTGAGACACTCTAAATTTGAATTTTTAGTTTTCTTTCAATATCTCTGAGTTTCCCAGTTAAGTTGTAGATCCAATCCTAGAGCTGGGTCTTGTTTGAGGTTCAAAAATGGTGTTTTCTCTGCATTAAGCACTCAGTACTCCCCCTACTCCATGAGGAGCCCGTCAGAGTGCACAATTTTAATCTTCTGACATTAGATCAACTCCAATTACAGCTTTCTCTAAACACTCCCTAAGTCCTACTTCTCACTATCCACTCTGTAATAAAGGCAGGTGAATATGGGTGCAGGAAGACTTGTTTGGGATTGGGAAGGATCCACTGCCCATCCTGGTATGTTGGCACCAGCAGCCCTGTGAGCTGTGCCTGTGGGAACACCCCGTTCCCTTACTGAGCAGATTCTCTGCTTGATGGCCTGATGGTTCAATGTTTATCTCAAAAGAGATGATTCAATAATAATAATAATAATAGTAAATGTTAAAAATGCTGACTGTAGACAGCTACTCAGGTCCAACCTTGAAGAATTTGTGACTCTCGAGGTGAAGGATGTGACTGAGATGGAATTTTGAAGAAGTTGCATAACTTTTTATAAAGTTATATAACTTTTTATAGAGTTCATAAAGTTATAATTAGCCCTTGGACATCTCTTTCACTCTGGGCACTAAGAACTATTAAATTTTTAACTTAGTAAAAAAAAAAATTGAGTATTTATTTAACATTTATTTAAAGCCATATCCAGCACCTTTGAAAGTGAATGCAGTGTTAGCACTAATCACCTTGTGGCATGCTGTCAGAAAGAAGGATTTTGTACTAGGAGATGTTTAGCTTTTCACTGAAAGTGTGAAATTACAGGATTTCTGTTATTTCTTATTTTTTAAAGACCACTTGTGTGCTTGACATTTCATAGTAACAGGAAAAAATCTCCACTTTAGAGAGAATTGTAAGTAAAGATGAAAAAATTGCAAATTCTTCAGAGCTGATTCAAGTACTTGAGGAAATTGGGCCAAGCTGTACACAAATGTATAGAAAATGTTCAAAAATCTCCTTCCAAATGATAGTTTGTCAATTACCTCATTAACCTGGATGCTCCAATAGGATATTTTTAGCAGGTACTTGGTGTATTGGAGTTCCAGTGGCATTCTGCAGGCTGCAGTTGTTCAGGATAACAGCTCTCCAACAGCCTGAAAATGAGAATTGCTGTGGGAGCACAGGATAAGACAAAATGCTGCCAGAGAAACTTCTCAAATGAAGGAGTCTGAAGTTCAGCCTCCTCTAGATTATAATTGATTAACCATGCTGGGAAGCAGGTTACCTATGTCTCTTGCATGACAGACTGTAAATATAAAACATTTGGAATCAACAGCATGGTCAGGGATCTCGGAAACAAAAGGACAGTAAGGAGTGAACAGGTGCCAGGGAAAGTGCAATGGCATAGTTAAGTAAGACTTTTTTTTATAAAAGGAAGAAAAACATGAATTATTTGAATTCATAGCATTGAATTAAACTTAATTAAGCATTGGGTTTGGCTTTTTTCGTGCTGGATAACAGAATAAAATGAAATTAGAGAAAATTCAGTCAGAGCATCAAGTCAAAATTTGTTTTGAGAAAATTGTCAAAACTGTTTGCTATGGGAAGTTTTAAAAGCATTTCAAAGTGATCCAAACAGTATAGGCACAGGATTTAAAAATCATCCTGCACCGGGATGCTGAGAAAACAAGGAATGTGATCCAAATTCAGCTACACTCACTGATCTAACAATTCTTTCTGTTTACAATATTTATCATACATTACTTTCAGAAGTCCATACTATAAAATATTTGTAAATTTTATTTTTTATAATACACACACTTATTCAAAATCTGTCAGTAGCTTTTGGAAAGCTGTTTATTTTCTCGAGCATTTCATATTGAACACACAATTGTTTTGCTTTTAAGTGATCCCAAGGAACATTTGCTTCATGGTTGAGCGTATGTCTTAGACTCCTTCTTTCATTGCAGGTATTTACCTTTATAAACTCAGAATTTGCTCTTTGTTTCTTGTTTAATGAAATATTCAGAGAGAGTGGCCTCCCCATTGTTTGCAGATGGCTATCAGAAAAGACTGCCTTGTAGTCTTAACACCCCTCTAATGGCTAAATATGACTGTGTGTCTGTGTACATGATCAGATGAACAAATACAAATTTTGGCAGGTAAGAAAGTATTAAAAATGAGAAAAAAATATCATAAACACTAAACTCTGTAATTATTTCTCTGTGAATAGCTGGAAACTGGAAAATTTATTTCCATGGCATTTGTATTTTCAGGGAAGTTAGGTCCAAATGCTGCTAATAAAGTATGGATAATTAGTTCAGTGGAGGTATTGTGGTTTGCATGGGGAAATGGTACCAGGATGCAAACACCAAACCCAACACTGGTTTGGGTCTGTGATTTGCTGCTCCCTGGATCTGCTTTCGGTGAAAGTCACAAACACTCATCACATCTCGGGCTGGAGCTTCTCCCGCACCCTCTGCAGCGCTGTGAACTTTGTAGATGCCAAAGGAGAGAGGAAGGCCCAGTCCTGCCCACTGTGGGACACCTCCCGAGGGCTGCCGATTGCCCTTTTAACCATCCGAAGTCACTGATTACAGTACTTTTATGATGTTAATGAGATAAAAATGAGAGCTCCGAGGACAGATTATGGGGTCAGCTGATGTGGTAAATGCCCTTATCAGCAACACCCACCACCCAGACCTTTATTTGCAGTGCCTGCAAGTGACTCTCCTTTCTAATAGTGCAAATAAACTCATGGAATTTCAATAAATAATTCAGCCCTGGATCTTATTTCCGGTTCAGCATTAACTTTCAGCACCTGGCTGCTGTTATTATTTCTTAGTCTGATGCGCTGCTTAGAGGCATGGAAATTTGGCTGCAATTCACCAGTATTTGTAGAGTATGCTGTATGACCAGATCGGTGACCCTGGCTCAGAGATTTTTAACAGACATGCAAATTCCAGATGTGCCCAGATTTAATTCTTACAAGAAAACCTGCACGCAGGATTCTGGTAATGTAATGGGAGCTCTGCATGGAGCTTGTTTTGGAGAAACAACCCCTGTATTTGCACCTGATCTCTACTAGAAACAGGAATAATTTGACTATAATTTGCATTGCCAGTGACACCTTTTGACAATGATCTCTCTCTCACTTTATTTTCTTCAGCTCCCTTAGAGGGAATTATTCTTTTTTCACCCCTCTAATTAGCTCTTCAGATATAGAATCATCAATATCTGAAATCATTAAAATTGGTGCTAAAATTTTGGTTCACAAATTCTTTCTTCAGAGCACATGAAACCGCTTGTGGTTTTAATCACTTAATAGAAAGAAACAAATGAATCCAAAGTATGACTCTGCTTTCATTGAAGTCAGTGGAATATTTATAGTTAGTGGGAATATTTTGTGTGAATAATGACTGTTATGGAATTAGATAAGGTATATTATCATTGAATCAGAATATTTTGAGTTGGAAGGGACCTTTTAAAGGTCATCTAGTCTGACTCCCCTGCAATAAGCAGGGACATCTTCAATTAGATCAGATTGCTGAGAGCCCTGTCCAGCCTGACCTTGATTATTTCCAGGGATGGGGCATCTACCACCTATTATGTCAGAATATAACACATTAATGGGTGTGACAGCAAAAGACCCAAACCATACCATGATCCTGTAGGCAGAAGCTTCTAAAGTGAAGGAGCTGCATTATGGATATGCAGAGCATGAACAGCCACCAGCATCAATATCCTGCAGGACAGGATCCTTCCAGTACCTGAAGAAAGCCAAGGAGAACGATGGAGAGAGAGTATTTGCAAGGACATGTGGTGACAGGATGAGGGGGAATTGGCTTCAAACTGACAGAGAGTAGGTTAAGATTAGACATTAGCAAGAAATGCTTTACTGTGAGGATAGTGAGGCCCTGGCAGAGGTTGCCCAGAGAAGCAGGGGGGTTGGAATTAGATGGTCTTTAAGGTCCCTTCCAACTGGAACCATTCTATGATTCTAAATTTATTTGCCTTTAAAAAAAGGATTTGTCACTTTCTTTTTCAAAGTCCTTACCTCTTCCTATGAGATACACCATTGTATCCGAAACAAACAAGCAGTACCTGATGTATGGATCTCTATGGACTTTTATTAAAATTCTGATGACTTTCTAAATACTGCTTTGTCCTGACTCCCCAAATCTTGTGACCAAGGTTCCTTCCAGTACTTAAACCCATATGCCCTAGTGCAACTGATAGATAAGAAAAAATATTACAGGTGTAAGTGATGTGACAGGTTAGATACTTTTAGGAAAACCTCACAAATGAGATGTTGACTTCCCTGGCAGAGCTTTTCCCTGCTATGCAAACAAGCAACGCTAGAGGGGATTTTACTACCACTCTATGTGAGGCATGTGCCTCTCCTGAAAACCCTTCCAAAACATATGTTCTGGTTCAGCCACAAGATGTTGGCTACAGGCTGAGTGAAATCTATGTCTGTATGAAGCAAAAGGTCAGGAAAGATTATCGTAATTGTCCCTTCTGGCCATGAAACGTCTGAGTGAAATTCTGGTCCAAATGAAGGCTCGGGCAAAATAGCCCTTGATTTCAGTGAGGCCAGAATTCATCCCGTGCAGGTCAGAGGGAAGGAAAAGTCTGTGCCACCAAGCATCCAGCACTGACAGCAAGAGCAGCTTTATTGTCAGACTCACTAATATATACTGCTAGAAAGGTTTTTTTAAACATCCTAGGCCCCCTCTCTGCTCTGCAGCAGGATGAAATAAATAGGGACCAGTTTTATTGACTTCCTTTGATTTCTTCAAAGCCTCCACTAAATGCAGATTACACAACCTCAGAAAGCCTGCTTTGTGTTTCATTAGTCCTATAATTACACTGTTTTTTCCCTCCTAAATCTTTATTGTTGCAAATTGAGCAAAATACTTAATCCCATCCTCTTGTGGGTGTGAACAACAATGGATGATCATCCTCTTTGTGTAAAGTCTTATACATTCTTGAGGACTGTTATGTTGTGGTAGAACATCACGTGTAGGTCACATTATCTTGTTGCTATTGCCTGTGGATGCATAGGGTGATGATTCATATTGTTTGTGATTTACGTAAAACCTCCTTAACTTCACCCTCACCAGCAATTCCCCATCCTGTGTATGCTACATTTTGTTTTTCACACATCTTACACCTTAAGTTTTATTTTGCTGAATTTAATTCAAGTGCTTTCAGACACTTTGTTCCAACTTCTTAGCATCACTTTGAGTCTACTCCTCTCCTGGGAAATCCCAGTAACATCTCTGTGCTTGTTGCTGTCAGAAAATTTTGTAAGGTTCTGTCTGTTCCTTCCTCCATTTTGCTAATAGAAACATTAAATGTGACTCATCTTGTCGCAGACCTTTATGGTGTCTCTATTTGTTATGTGTTTTTACACTAACAGAAAACTTGGCTATTGCTGCTCCATAAGTATTCTTTCAACTACTCATACAAGCACTTTGCAGAGATTTCATACAGGTCCTATTTCCCTATTTTGATAACAAAAATACAGTCCGGATCTGATGTCATAAACCTTATAGAGGTCAGCTTCTAGGTACCTACTGCTTCCTTCCTACCCACAGTGCTGGGAAACCTGGTAGAGAACAAAATTTACTAGGGTTGATTAGTGTCATTTGTTTCTGATAAGTCCATATTGTCTTTTCTTATCAGCTATAGATTTCCACGAGCACTT
This sequence comes from Climacteris rufus, assembly GCA_013398175.1. Classification (NCBI taxonomy): domain Eukaryota; kingdom Metazoa; phylum Chordata; class Aves; order Passeriformes; family Climacteridae; genus Climacteris; species Climacteris rufus. Next base: position 241,414 of record VZRZ01006935.1, read on the forward strand.
GTGAGTTACTGTTTAATCATTTGTTACAGTACCTTTCTAAATGTTAAGCTTATATATCTGACAGTTCTTGAGTTCTTTTCTTGTTCCTGTGGTGTCTCACTCACAATGAATTATTGATAGGTCCTCAAAAAACAAAGCTTTTAAAGCTGTTCTCTGAGGTTGCATCCAGTGGCTGATGTGGGGACCCAGGATCCTGCACCATTTGCAAATCTCCACCAGGTGTTTGTCAAATTCCAAGTGAGCTCCTCAAAGAATGTTCTTCCAATGAAGAATTTATTTTGAACACTCTTCATTTTTTTTGTCTAGTTGCTCAAGAAGCTAACAGTCAGTGATACTCCCTTCTTAATGAGGCTTTTAAAACCAGCTTTTCATTTTGGGTGGTTTGTGGCCTGATTTGCCAAGTGTAGAGAGTTGATACTTGTGAGAAGTCAGCTGCCCCTGAATTGTCCCACAGGATCTAAAACTGCCAGCCACTTTGGAAGTGTCAGCCTGAACTTTTCACCCATCTTTTAACCCATATTTTGCTGACATTAAAAGAATATAAATTAAAGACATGCGCTATGTTATTTCTTTCTACAATACTGCTGGTGTTACTTAATGACTCTCACTCTTCTGGGGGCTTTTCCAGCAGAAATTCCTCACAGAAGAGCATGCTGGAATATGGTCTCCTGAAAAAAAAAAAATCTTTTGCTCCCAGCCTTAATTAATATATATATATATGCACACACATACATACATAAATATATATATTTGTATATATTTTGGTGTAGGAGGTTTAATTTTAGTTCCCACTGCCTTTGATTATCTAATATTAATTTCTCATTAAATTGACCACATGCAAAACTAAGCAAGGGATCTATAATTATAAATGAGAACAAAATAATATCATGTTCTAGGGTATCAGACCAGTCTGTGCTTTTCTAACCTGGTGACATTTGTTGAGTCATGGAACTTCAGTTCTTTGAAGAAAGCAGAAGAGGTGATGGAAAAGCATAGAATCATTTCCATGTGATGAGACTCTTCACCTATGTTTAGTCTGCAGTTTTCTAAATCCAAACTGCACATGGTTGATTGGAGTTGTCAGGTGTCACAAAGTTTATTTCAGAGTGAAACTTATTCCATGCAGGAACACATGCAGTGGCCAGTGGCTCCAGCAGAGCTCTTGAGGAAACCAAGGCCTATTGGTGCAGGTTGATCCCCGTGCATGCAGCTCTTCTGCTACCAGGACCTCTGCTGATGAGCCAGATGAATCTGATCTTTAACTGTGAATATCCTAAGCCATCATGAAAGGATCCTTTAGAAGAAGACAACCTATGTGACTGATTCCTTCCTGCCTATGCTGCCCCTCATGTGGATTGAAAAGTTGAAAAATCATGATTTACCAAACCCATAGATAATATTTGTCATGTCCTAACTACGTGATGCCCATGGAGTCTCCAACCTGCAAGTCCTGAATGTCTCAAATGTACAAATGCATCTCTCCCAAAGCCATAGGGATCTGAGAAGTGCAGTGACAGCTCCTTGGAGATCCTCAGCCCTGCTGACATGCTGCTCAGCTGGTTTGAACCCAATGCGAGAAGCCAGCTCCCCTCAAATTGGCCAGCAGCACAGACCCAGTTAAGCTTATGTACATCTAAAATATATGCCTGTGTGTCATGCCAAACTTGGACAGCATTTTGGCTGGCTTTTGGGGAGCTGGCTAAAGAGTTTCACCACTTCCTTTTTGTTTTGTTACTACCCTGACAGTCTTTCAGGCAAATGTTCTATTTTTATTTGACATATATGCACATGGTCCATTTCCATGTGTGTGTGCTTAGGAATATGTTCCTGATCTGTCTTGCCCTCCCTTGGAAGGCTGCTGCCCAGAGCTTCTCCCAGCAAAATGAAATCTCAGGAAAAGTCCAATGAAGTTAAAATGCTGCACAGCAAATTTATTATTGTTGTTATAGGCCCCCATTCAGGAAAGTACTTAAGTATGTGCTTAAGTCCCATTGAAATCAACAGGTCCTAAGGACATGCTTAAAATCGAGCATATCCTTCCTCTGAGTTGGGATGTATTTCAGCACGTGCTTAAATGCTTGCCTGAACCAGAGCCACAGTTAACAGGAGTGTCCTGTGGTACCCAGGGCTTGTGTGACAAGATTTACCTCTTACTTGAGACCTACCAGTGCTGCTCTGTGAATGTACAGTTCTTAGCCTGCCTCTCTGTTGGTGGCACTCCAAACAGCTCACTGGCTTTTACATTTGGACGAGAAGTTGGGAAAGAAAAACAGACAAGAAAATGGAAAAAAAAAAGATCCTTACTAAAGCAGTACCTTGGCATGTCTGATCTCATGTTGCAACCCATGATTTTTCCTTACAATGGAGATTTGTGCTATTGTGTGTGTGGTATAATTACTAAGACAGATTTTTTTCTTAATGGCACAATAAATAGGATATTTCCTGGCCTGCTCTGCATTTCGAATAGGATTTTCACTTCCCCTTTGGGTTCTGAGTGTAAGGAGAGTAAGTGTCAAAAAGCAGGAGCTTTCCCAATTTTAAAACAGAGAGGGTGTAACCATGTGTAATGTGAGCCTCGATTTTGATTGTAGGGATGATGAAATCAAATCCCGCTTTAATCCTTACTGGGAAACATTGAGGTGAATTAGCCTGCCTGTTTTTGTCAACTTGTTAAAATTCCTTAGAAAAAGAAATGTGTTTTAGTGTCATCAAAAACATCTCCCTGCTTTAACCCACAGTGTAACAGACCCCTGGACCGTGTGCAGAGTGGCCTCAATGCAGTGAAAAATGAAAGGAGAAAAACATATTATTTGCCTGGAAAAAACACAGTGCTTTGCCATATGCAATTCTTCCCAGCACTACCATTTTAAAGCTAGATGCTTAGTCATTATTGATGATGGGGTATTTCTTTAAAGTTCTATATTTTGGGAATAACTGAAACTGAAATTTGCCTTTTTTCCTCCCTTAAGGTTAGTTAAAATTAAATACAGTTGTATATGCATTGCAGTCCCTGTGCTTATACCAGTTGGAGTATTTTTGGAATATGTGAGCAAGTTCATTCCAGTAATTTGATTTATAGCAAAGTATTAGCTTGAATTTGAGAAGAGCTCCCTGTTCACATCATTCGACTGTGCTGTGCAGTGGTTGGAGGCTTTTGATACTGTCATGACTTTACAGAGTACTTGACACAAGCTCGTAAAATCACTGAGACTATTTTTTCTCCCTCCTGAAACCTCCTTAATTTTATTAATTGATAATGTGTCCATGCAGCCCCCATTTGTGCACACAAATGTCTTTGAGGTTTAATTAACTCATTAAAAATAGCTGAACTATTTAAGGAGGAGCACCTTATAATTAATAAAGGAGAACATCTTGTTCATTCTTGCCATTACTCAGATAGAGGGAAGCAGCTGGGATGACAGTGGGCTTTTCCTGATGTGATTGAGTTCCAGGGCAGGACCTTGAATCAGTTGGTGTGAAGGACTTAAACAGCTGGAGATGAAGTAGAAAAACATACTTTTGGAGTAGGTAAACTAATAAAATTATGTTTGTGGGAAGCAATGGGAGCAGAAAATGGTGTTTCCAAGATGGAGAAAAATAAGTTTCTAGAAATTCTGACTCCACAAAATCCAGACTTTTCTTTTGCTGGGGTCCTGGTTCATCTCACTTAGACACTCAGTGAATTCAAAGTGAAAGATAGACAGATTAATCTTTCAGATGTTCATTTTGGTCTTGCCTACACAGAAGACCTTCCCCTGGGCATCTCAATTAAGCTTCAGTGGGATGAACATGGGTTGGCCAGAGAGTCTCATCCAGCAATCCTCAAATATGCTTTACTCTTCCACAGTCACTATGGGAATTTACCTTTTCAGGTGAGGCTCTTCTCAGCTAGGAGTGCACTTTAACAACTCTACCTCCTTTATCCAATTGCCCACAAAGCCTCAAGCCCATCCCTAGCTGCAATTATTTAATCAGAATTGTCAGAACTGTCCCTAGTTACAATAATTATATCAGAAATATCCAAAATTATTGGCAGGGAGAGTGCCTATATCATCAACTTGCTCTGTTTTATAAGTCTTTCATCACTTTAACTGTGCTTCAGGAAGCTTTTTGTGCTCATTTGTGAACAACAGCAGGAATAAATGGTGGTTCTGCAGCCTGTAAATTATTTGATCTTTTCTTTCCATCCACTGCTTGAGTTCTTGATCTCGATGAGGGCATTATTTAATTCCTGCCTTGCTGAGCTCTTAGCCTTGGACAGATATGTAATAGGTTTGGATTTAGGCACTGCTGGGGTGCTTTAAGAAAGCTATTTTTCTTTGAAGCTAAGAGTGACTAAGCCTGGGAAGTTCTCTCTTCTTTCTCATCTCATCCTGGTAGTTAATAGACTTCACAAGGGATCTCAAAACACTCTGATAAGCCTTTGAAGTTGCTACCTACTAAGGTTTTGCTCTTTCTGAGTGCTGAACGTTGAATTACTGACTGCTGTTAGAAGCAATCAGAAAGGATTCACAAAACCGACAGAGCCTTGCCTATAATTTCCACAGAAAAAGAGCTGAATATAATGGATAAGTTGTGTTGCTGGGGAGATTTTGATTCTGTTCCCTCCTCTGTCACCAGTTTGCCTTGTGATTTGTGGTAGCATTTTCAGTTATGCCAGTCACATGAGATCAAAAGCCATGAGTCAGTCTCCACCCAAATCATGAGCCTGGCTTACAGATCCTGAAGCTTTAAACAGAGATCATGCCATACTTTTTCTTTAGTTTATCTTTTGTTTTTGGAATTTCCTCTGCCTATTTCCAATGTGTCTTTAGCAATTAATGTTTCCCATTGCTTTGGAAGTGTTGAGAAGGAATTTTGACTGTTTGGGGCTGTTTGAGGCCTCTTTTGACCTACACCATTAATTTCATTTTTGATCACCGAGTTTATCTTATTTCTTCCAGACTTTCTCCTTTCCCAATGACTTCTGCATTCCTTAGCCTCACACAACCCATCACTTCTGTTTCTTCCTTGTCACTGTCATTCTTCCAGGCACATGGTGTGACTGTTGGGGATGTCGTGTGCTAAGAGTTGGATTCAATGATCCTTGTGGGTCCCTTCCAATTCTTTAGTGATTCTGTGATTGAGCTGCTCTGTCCCCCCTTTAGTCCTCTGGTCTGAAGAAGGTTTTTCACCATTCCCTTGGAGGACAGAGAACGTGTAAGAAGATGCAGATTTGGGTAACCCTTAACCTTTAATGAAAATATATCATCGGAGAGAGCAGGGAAATGGTGTTCCTGGGTGTTTCCTGAAAAAGGTGAAATTGTTTGCAGTGCAAGAAGTGGGCAATGAGGTCAGGCAGGAGTTTGCCTCCTTCTGGATGGAGACCTGCAGGAGTACAGGAGCTTTGTGTTTTATTATGAGACAAGACCCCTTTGCTCTCGACGTACTTGCAGAGCTTGGCAAACCGGGGGTTTGCGCTTACTTTGAAGGCAGTCAGGTGAAGAGTAAGGCAAAGTTAATGAATTTATAAGACAAAGTAATTCCAGAGAAGGTAAGAAGAGAGTCAGCCCTTCTGCCTGTGCTCTTTTGCCCTCTAATTCACTCATTGATCTGTTTTCCTTCAAGTTTTAGGTTTGTAATATGTTGTTTGCAGACTCAGCTAGCCAACTCCATTATGAAGGATAAGATTACAGCTAAGATGGTGAAAAAGCCAGGGGGAAATTTGGTGTTGCATCGCTGTTTTCTCCCATAGCATTTGCCTCTTTTCAGGAAGGGTAAGAAGTCAAAAGTTCCTGGGAACGGTTTAACAAGCTAAAGCCAAATCAGAAAATGTGACTTTGCAGTAATTATGGCATGCACTACAGTGGTGCCTGCTATTCCTATGGTGACATTGTTGCTGTTGCGGTGAAAATTGCAGAACAGACCTAACAATTTAATTTGTAAAACTCTGCAGAACCAGGCTACTCACACCTCAGGTAGATGGGAAATGCATCTTCTCTTGCTCATCCTCTCTCCCTTCCCCTCTTTTACCCACACTGTTTGTTGATTTTTACATCTGCCGTGTGACAGACATAATGGAGACCCATGATGTCAAGTAAAATTGCAGCCAAACTGTTCCCCCCTATGTCCAATACCTCTAGAGTCTGAATGCTTGAAACTGAATTTGAACCCAGATCAAAACTCTTTACACAGCACTAAACTTTGTGACAGGTTGTCTCCAAGCCTTGAATTCTCACTCTCTCCATAACTTGGTGACAGGAAATGTGGAATTTGTTTTTAAACCCAGAATCATGAAAAGCTGCATTCAAGGCATGAGAAAGATTCTTGATGCCCACCAAAAAAATCTTTTGGCTGAAGATTTCACAGGCAAGACCTGAATATATACCAACTGGACATGTCTCAAAATGTTTCTAGTTGTGCTGTGGATGTTTCACAGTGCTGCAGTAATTGGAAGTGATTCTTTCTTTAGGACAGAGAAATGCTACCTCACAGCTTGAACATTAATAAGAGAAAATTTATGAGAGCCAACAGAGTAATATAATATTGTCTCCAAAGGAAAAGGGCATTTATTTGCTTAGCTCTTTCATCAGCCATTTTCAGGCACACACTGTGTGCATAAAACACAGTTATGCAACCCATGTGGGTCAACAACGGAAGGTTGGTTGCTTCACCAGGATTATAAGAATCTTTTAAACACAATGGTACCACAAATTAAAATGGAAATCTATCAAAACCATTATCGTCCTGAAAGCTTTGGCCACAAGTGTAATTACTGTAGAAGGATGTTGTCCTTGGATGCAACTTTGGCTCAGTTCAGCTGGTGTTATTTCTATCCCTCCATGGCTCAAAGTTAGAATTTGCATGGCTAAGTACCATAAATTTTTAGAGGAAAAACAGGCTGTTTCCTCAATGCTAACGCTAGCAGTTTTGTATTGTTGTGTAGTGGTTTGTAGGCAACTCATGAGATACTAGAGATAGGAACAGACTGGATGTGGTGGCTGAAATCTGCCTTGAACCTTGGAAGGATTCAGATGGAGATTTCTGCCTGGACCTGGCTCTTTGTGTCTGAGGCAGTTGCTTTCCTGGATATTAATAGGAACGAGTCAATGTCCAGGGTATTTGGGTTTGACTCTTAAATACCTGTTTTAGATAGTGAAACAGTGAAGCAGATATTGAGCTGATATAAGCTGCAGTCTACAGACTTAGAGCAGAAAACCTGTCCTGAGTTTGTCTGCCCTGTCCATTAAGCAGGTAGGGATGTAGGGATGAGAGTAAAGGAAAGAACACCCTGGGTGTTGCTTGCCATGAGCAAGGGATACATCTTAGAGCTGCCCTCAGGAGAGGCTCCATGTGGCACCCTCAAGCTCCTGACAAAGGCTGAATCCTGCAGTAAATTCATCCTTGTGTGTTGATGACGAACTATATTAAATAACAGACACTGCCAGTTATTTTTAAAATGCTTATTTTTCTTTCAACATCCAGTTTTACATCTTGAGGGAGGTAAATAACTAACAAATCTAAAATCCATTTTTCCTGTCTTTCCATTCCCCAGGCTGGTATTGATGGAGAAAGCATTGGGAACTGCCCATTCTCCCAGCGTCTCTTCATGATCCTGTGGCTCAAAGGAGTTGTGTTCAATGTCACCACTGTTGATCTGAAAAGGTAAAATTTGTTCAGTTAAATTGAAAATAGTTGTGTGTTCCAGTGTTTGCCCTATAGAAAGACCCCCCTCCAAGTTAAATCAGATTTTTGTCTGGCCTAGAGAGCCTGTGGTGCTCAACAAAATAGTTGGGATTCAGGTTTGGTTGTTGTTTTCTTTTTTCACTTGTGGAATGTTTTTATATTAAACAGGGTGCTTGGGGTAGTTTCAAAGGCTTCTAACCACAAATTACAGGGAAAAAAAAAAAAAAAAAACAACAGGGTAGACTGATTTTGTAGGAGCTATAAATATCTGTACAACTACCCAACCATAAAGATTAGTGATTTCATGACTTTTTCTCTGCCTGCAGAAAGCCAGCTGACCTGCACAATCTGGCTCCTGGGACCCACCCACCTTTCCTGACATTTAATGGAGAAGTCAAGACAGATGTTAACAAGATTGAGGAATTCTTGGAAGAGATTCTTGCACCTCCAAAGTAAGACCTTGACATTTTTTTTTTCAGTCAATATTCCATTTCCTAGGAATGAAAGATGTCCTAAGAAGAGTTCCTAAAAAGCACTGCTTCCTACAACCTTTACTTACAGGAGCAATATTTATTTATGAAACTGCTGGCTTCAGTGAGATGACTTCCATGTGTGAAGGTTACTTGTGTGACTAATAACTGCAGAATGTTTTCTCTATACACATTTCGGGATGCCCTTGTATGCAGAATTAAGAGACCGGTACTAGAAAAGTTTTGTAAGGGTCTGGTGGCCACATTTTGAAAAGCTAAAAATAACTTGTAATAGATGCTGAGAATTGCCACACAGAATATCTGTGCCAGGAAAAGCATTTTACAGTGAAAAACCAGAGGTTTCTGAGCTGTATGGTGTGTTAGGAAGGTTGGAAGGGGAACCGATTACAGAGGACGAGAGGCTCTGGAAGCAGAAAAGTGCTCATTATTCTAGGCAAGAAATGACAAGAGCCCATGACTGGAAGTTATAACCAAACTAATTCAGATTAGAAATAAAGCCCAGATTTTTTTAGTATGGAAAAGCTACCAAGGAAAGGTTTAGATTTACCAGATATGCCTTAGTTAGTCAAACATTTTGGACTTAATACAAGGATAATGGGAAAAAGAAATAGTTGGCTTGTGAGTTGGACCTTAGAATCTACGAATCAATCACATTTGGCTTGGTTCCTTATGGAGTGTTTTACCTCCAAGTGAATCAGCAGCTATAGGCCAGTCCTGAGGCAAGAGATCTGATATTTAAATTTTCTATACTCTGCTCCAAGACCACTGAAGTCGGTGGGAGTCATTAGTTTGTGTTTATCTTTCAAATCAATATATTCCTTTTCCCCAAATGTCTATAAAAAGCAATGCAGAGACTGGAACATTTATGTTCCTTCACCTGAGTAATCCCAACATGCCTTGCTATTCCATCCTGGAGTACATTTTTGGCATAGGCGATTAGACACAACTGCCATTCATAATGGAGAGAGCTGCCTGCCAAAGTCCCCTGCACCTTTCTGGAAATTTATGTTTCCTTCTGATTTAAGGCTGATTTTGGATTGTGGTTACATAAAGCACAAATGCAATTACCTTTGTCTTGAAACCATCCCGGTGTAACTCTCCACATGCCTGCCTTGACAGACAGTTACAAATATTATTAAGAGGGACTTCCCAAGCTGTTGTTTTTGGATGACAGTGCTAATTACAATTCCTCACACAGGAAGTTTTTCCTCTCTTCTTGTAATATGTGTTTGTAGCCATCACTGTGATGCTGGTAACAAGGTGTTACTCTCCCTTTTCAGGTACCCCAAGCTGGCTGCGAAGCACCGCGAATCAAACACTGCTGGAATTGATATATTTTCCAAATTTTCTGCATACATCAAAAACACCAAGCAGCAGGATAATGCTGGTGAGTATGACCCTTGCCAAATGTGCCAGGGAGTTTGTGTGCTTAGTAGTGGAATAATTTTGCCATTTTCTCATCAATTTATTGTAAATTCTGTTCAGATGACATCGGGTACTGCAGCTGATCAGCTTGAGATGGTTGGTTCAGTGGACTCCACTCACATGTCAGCAGTTGAATTAACTACATCTGTAGTAGTAAATAAAACAGTCACAGAGTGTTTGGTAGCCTCTTTACTAACACCCATGACATGACTCCTGTCCATACAGCCCGGTTTCCTCACCAGAACAGGATCCCTTACTGCTTACTGGAAGAGACTGGTGGCCTGTGCTACCTCCTCTATTCTGCCAAGGCTTTGCTTAGAGGAGTGTGTTTTGACTGGACACAGACCTGTGAGAGCAGCTCATGCTTTGTTAGATGTTGCCATTGGGCTCTTGGCCCGCTTATCTTATGATTGTGTTATGCTCTTGTAGCTAATTTGCTCACATAAACAGAGTTGTATCAAGTCATTCAACATAAAGTAATTACATGAAAGAAGTGACTTTGAGAAATGCACTCTGTACACTCCAGACTTTCCTTCATGTTTGTTTGTGAAAAGAAATAAACCCTCCAGAAGCCAGATGCCATTCATATTTACATGCATGCCACACTGTCTTCTTAACAAAATTGCTGTTCTTCTCTACGTTCCTTTCCTCTCAGAGAGGCAAGACTTCCGCAAGTGTGAGCTCCTGTTGCTCCATAAAGCTAATGGTTTTACATATCCCTATCCCTTGAGATGATCTAGTAGAATATTTGCAGACATTCACTGATGTACCTCCTATCTTATTTTACTGGTTTCACAGGCAGAGACCTAAGGCATGCTGAATACTATGTGCTCATATCATATGATTCAGAGAAAACTAGATTTTTCAGGTTCCAGCTCTGCCACACATTTCATCTGTGCAATTCATTGCCCAGGGCTGACCCGTGAGATAAAAGTGGGTAAATGATGATTTATATCAGATAACAATCTCCTCTGTAATATTTTTGTGTTGTTAACAGAAGGAAATAATTATAGTGCTTCACTTCTCAGTGATACTAAAAACTTGGGTTTTTTGTCTAATGCTAATGGGATGCTCAGCTAACCTCTGTAGGAAGTTGTAAAAGGAAGATAAATGAAGAGTTAGACTAAATAGATGTTACAATGAAAGTGAAATATCTTGGCCATTTACAAGGAATTTTTATGGTCTGCTCTGCAACTGTAAATCTTCAGCTGTGCTACCCCACATGCAGAATCCCAACTCTTGCTTCCCAGTGACTGCAATATGTAAATCCCTGGACTCACAAGGGCTGGCAGCTCCAGCCAGGAATAAATGGCTGTCCTAGGAATTCAAGGTCAGATATCTGCTACTGTGAGATAAGGAATCTAACCCCACAAAGGGCTTCACATTTTTAGAAGCTGCAATATGATAAATGGGAGCTTTCCCTAGTTCTGCTGAACAAACTCTTGGTTTAGGTAGTTTGCAAATAAAGGGAAAATGGTTCCCAATGGCAATTAAGCACACGAAGGTTATACAGACAAGGGTTAAGCTGCAGGAGAGCAACAATCTTTATTCCCTACAATTATCCTCACTCCATTTTTGTTAGCTGGTTCCTGCTCCTGTCTTATCCAGACACTGCAGTCTCTGAATGTACTGATGCTCAACTTTCCTTCTTAAAGTAGAGAAAAGCTTTTAGCTTAATTTTTTTTACAGCTGGAGTGCTGCAGTGCGAGGAGAACAAAGCAGAGATGGGGAGAGTAGAACTGGTTCTTTCCATCTCTAACTGTGTTTTTCTATCATATGAAGTAAAATTCCTGAGGACCTTGGGGTCCCTGGGACTGTCAGTGCAGACCTCAATTTCAGCAGAGTAATTGACTTTCAGTTTTCAGGGGCTAAGGAAGAAAAGCTTCTCCCTTATCCCACCTTCTATCCAGTTCATCTGAACAAAGCAGTTTTTCTGAAAGCTGATTTGGGTGGAAGAGAATGAGTTAGTCAAAAAGAAGTTGTGTTAGATTTCTTGAGCAGTGAAAAGATTGTGTGCAAAGAGGAAAGGAAAGGAAAGAAACACTGTGTAAATTTTTCCTAAAGATCCTGTTTCTTTTTGATTGGTATTTTGTTAATTTTTTGTAAAATAACATCACTAATTAAAAAAGGGATCTGGGACTCTAGCCCTGATATGACACATATAATTTTGCAACAGGTTTTGCTGCATTATTCAAAATAATAGAAAAGAATCACAGAATTACTAAAGTTGGAAAAGACCTTGAAGATCATCAAGCCCAGTCTTTAACTGAACACTACGCTGTCAATTAAACCATAGCAATGAGTGCCACACCCAATCACTTCTTACACATTTCCAGGGATAGTGAGTCCACCACGACCCTGGGCAGCCTGTTCTAATGCTTAACAGACCTTTCAGTGACTAAATTCTTCTTTATATCCAGCCTGACCCTCCTCTAGTACAGCTTGTGTCTCCCTATTTAAGTAAATAATTTTATATTATATTTATATTTATTAATAGCCTATTATTTTATGTATCAAATAATTAAATATATTTATTTTTATTTATTACAATATTATATTTGTATGTTGTTATATTATATTACATTACATTATATTATATTATATTATATTATATTATAATTTCACCTTTCCTACATAGCAGCAGAAGTAGTTGTATACAGTTCTGTGACAATAAAAAGCATATTTTAAATATGAAATGTAATTACTCAGCTGAAGTCCCTTTCCCTGTCTCCATGTGAACAGGTCAGATCCAAAAAGAATAGAATTTGCTGCTTGTGGTTCTCTTAAATGGTTTCTGCAGCTCCCAGCTCTGAGATAAAGGTAAAACAAGTCCATAGTCCTCCTCTATACCCTTTCCTAGCTCCAGCTGAGTCAGGTGCTAGGGTTAATCTGGAAAGCCACACCAGTGACTGGCACATCAGTTGCACATGATCAAACACACATAGAAAAAGACTTGCTAGTGAATTAAAAATAGATTATAGAACCCAAATAATTTTAATTTATTTTAGTTGAGAATAGGGAAGTACTGAATAGTGAGTTAGCTAAAGCACCAAACATCAAGTTGTTATATTATGTTCTCTTTACTTGGGAGTCAGGGAAGTGAATTCATTAACAGGTGGGATATCAGGATGGGAATTTGTAGCACCAGCCTGTCGCTAACTGTGAGAAGTATGGGTTAGGTGTAATTAATTTGTGTGAACATTCATCACAGGGAACTGGTTCAGCAGAGGTTGTGTGCTCTGTCCAACGTGAGCTCTCACTACATTCTGTGGCTTTTACATCTTTGCAGAAAAGTGGCGTGAAGTGGTTGGGATAATGAAGGGGATTTCTGCAGCATGAGGGTACTGGATGTAAGAATTGATGAGAACCTGATGCACGCTGAAGTGAAGCCCATGCTGGTGTTCCTCCCAGCAGGGTTTACAGCCAGGGCCACACAGCAATGTCACACTTCAGGTGATGCCACTTCTGACTGTGTCTCTGTGATATTTCCTGTCCTGAGAGTGCTGGGGAGATGGCACTGTTAACACAGTCTGTAGCCTTTACATAGCTAAATGATTTTTTTTTCAATAGTGGAAAAGTTAGTGAAGCAAGTAAGAGATTGGTAATTCTTGGTTTAGTGTGTGTCTGAATCCTCGCATGTAAATGAACAGCCACAGGATACATTTGTAAGTCTGTTTCTAAGATTGTGATACCCTCTGCTGGCAAATATGCGAATGTATAAAGCAAGCAGCTTTACACAATCAGCTTTACACAGCAGCTTTGCAATCAGGGCCGAAACATCCCCTTAACAAAACAGGGTTCCTTCTGTCAAGACTGTTTCCTCTTACAAATGCAACATCCTCAAAAGAGAAGTGTTTCACAGTAATCTATCAAATTTGACAAAGTTTTTTGTGGAAAAAATCATGTTTTTTCTGGATGGGTTAAATTTACTTTGAAGTAAAAATGCTTTAACATTACAGAGAAGGGCAGGTTTTTTGGTTTGTTTTTTTTTTTGGATTCATGCAGTACTTCATTAGCCACACACCGTTATGCTTTATGCCTGGCACAGAAGCAGGTGATAACCTTCTCCTGTAAGTCTGCATGGCAATATGTTATTGATCATGATTCATTTACTTACCAAAGGTATTTGGCAGCAAGGCTGCCCTGATTTAATAGTTCCCTGAATTTCTGATTCTTTTTTTCCATCTTTGTTTTCCTAACTTTTCTGTCTTATAATATAAAAATGTTGAAAGTTTTGGAATGGGCTGGCGAGGGTTGTAAGCCCAGAAGCAAACATGCTTATGCCATATCAAAGTCCCACCACTTTTAAGCTTCTTGAAAGGGAGGGAATTGATTCCAGATTCTCAGGATGTGGCAAACTGTGTTTAAAGAAAGTGTGTGCATTTATTATTTCAAGTCAGTTCAATCAGAACTTGATTCCTTCCACCCCCTGTGCCACTTGATAATTTTATAACAGGCCTGTTTGGAGGAGTCATCTCCTCATTGTGGCATTAGATCCGTGTCTCAGTAGCACAACTGGATTCTCGGTTCTCGGGCAGTTGTCACGAGGCTTCACCCCTTGTGCCTGAAATGACAAGGACAGGAGTCCTTGGAAGGGTTCAGTGGCAGTAGTCTTGAAAAGTATTTCCTGGGTGCTCTCGCTCAAGTTTTCACAGCCAATTTGAGAGTTTTTGGTTGCTTAGTGATTGTTTAATATCAAGAAGGAGGTCTTGTCTGAGCACAGGAAAGTGAACCGAGGTCTTGTGTGTTTACTTTGGTTCCTCTGGTTGATGCTGAGAAAGTCACTTGTGCTCTGTAAAGTCACCAGGGTAGCAACAATTTATGTATTCATTGGAGGAGGATGAAATCTAATTAATTGGAATTCTGTGTACATAGTCAGCATCCTGCTTATTATTTTTTCTTATGAGACTATGTACTGCAAACCAAGGGGACAACCCAGAGTAACCACCCATTAACTGTCCCGCCTAAAATGGTAAGTTCTTTGGCTCGTAGAATGAGCCCTTTGATTTCATGTAGGAGCTTAAAAAGTTGTTCTTGAATGGAGTTCTTAGGGGGCACCAGCTCCAGTGTGGGTGGGCGCATTCATTAGTGGCACGGAAGGATATTTCACTGTATGGCTCCTCAGAAGGCGCTGAGCTGGGAGACCACCAACATCACTTCATGCAGAGGAATTTCCAGCCGTCTGACCAGAGGATTCTGCTTGTCTGGTTTGGATTTACATCAAGAGGCCAAAAATAAAAGCGCATTTAAATCATTAACTCACATGTGATTAAATGCTATTCACCTCTTTCAGTAGCTCCATCACACTTTGTGGTCTGGTGCGTGAGGTGGGAAATGTCTCTCTCGGTGTGCTGTGTGTTCACATGTGCAGCAGAAATGCACACACACGTACAGGGCTGGAATTAAAACTGCCCTACATCAGTTTTTATGCCACTGCTGCTAAGCAGTGGGTCAGACCCACAGTACAGGTTTGTGTACAGGCTGAACGGTGCATGCAGATCTTTTCTTGAAGCTACCACATTCTTCTCTAAGCAAGCAGAAAACCAGTTCACTCCAAACCCAGTGCAGAATATTTACAGCAGTACCAGCTCCATGGTCAGACCCTCTGCGGCACCTGTGCTGGGGTAGGAGCTTCTTGATGTGGTGGGGCAGCCTGGGACATCCTGACAAGTGTGGTCTGGTCTCACTCCAGCAACAGGAGGGCAAAACTTCTGTCCCCAAAGCATCTCCACACGTGGTGAAGGGCAAGGGGTCATCTGTGTTTCTTCCAGCCTGGCCTCTCTCAGCCAAAGGGGGCAGATTATAGCTGTAACTGTGGTATGGTTTCTCCTGAGGGTTTGGTCCTTCTGACCTGTTCTGTATCTAAAGGCCTCATCCTGTGTCCAGCAAAGTTCCTGGCAGAGCTGCACTTGAGTTTGCCAGAGCAAGCTTAAAAACCTGTTTGAATGGCCTTGTATTGATGGGGAGTTTCCTGTGACAGGGATCTTGGATCAGACTCTAATTCGGGACAAACATGAATGCTTTATGCTTTTTGAGCAGATTTTCAAGGTGACATATAAATATATAGGTATAAATACAAACATATAAATATGTGTGTGATCTCTGTGTATCAAATTGCCATTAAATCTTTTTCTTCTTCCTCTTTAATTGAAGAACTTCCCTGTTCCACTACAAGTCCCACACCTGTCCAAGGCCCAGCACAAGCCACAATTTGTCCCATACTGTGACAGTACCAAGTTTTCTCTATCATGAAACCAGGAA
This sequence comes from Climacteris rufus, assembly GCA_013398175.1. NCBI lineage: Eukaryota > Metazoa > Chordata > Aves > Passeriformes > Climacteridae > Climacteris > Climacteris rufus. Next base: position 257,256 of record VZRZ01006935.1, read on the forward strand.
GGACTAGAAAGAGCTTTTAAAAATGTTTTAGAGAAAAGGACTTGCTTTGTGATGGAACATATCAGAATGACAAGTGAAAGGTGTCCCTGCCCATGGCTAGGGGGTTGGAACTAGATGACCTTTAAGGTCCCTTACAACCCAGGCCATTCTTTGATTCCATGCTGATTCCATGATTCTTTAACTTTGGCATTTTGAAGCACATACACAAAAAAGCTATTTCAGAACATTTTAAACAAGTTTTTATTACTCCCCCTGAGCTGAATAATGTTGGGCTCGTGGTAGCTAAAGTGCCTGGCAGCTTTACAAAACCAGCCCTAATATAAAAAATACCCAGTCTTTAAAACATATGTAAAATAGCTTTTCTGCAACATTTGTGGCACATAAAGTACCAAATACATGTTGGTGAGTGTGATATAAAGCTTTTATTGCCATTCATTTGGGATGACCCACATAACTCACTCATGATATGTTAATAAAACTGTTCACTCTGCCTCTTTATAAAAACACACATATAAAGACCACTAAAACTGTGGTGATAGCTTTGTGCTAACTTGTTAAGAAGTGCTGCAAGTTGCATTTATCATCTATCCCAAATTGCTTTATCTGCTCTCTGCCCAGTAATCAAAGACTGATTCCAAAATGCCCAGAAACAGTAGTTTGCAAAAAAAGTTTGATTGAGAAATAACTTTTTGAAAGTTCTCCTCAAAATCAGGCTGGCTGGAGGCCCAGAGCCATCAATATTCTGTCTGGGACCAGTGACAGCTTTAAGGCCCAATATCTTTTGACCTGCCAAAACTGAGAACTGAAATTTATTGCCATTAGAAAGAAGAGGTTTTCAGTTTTCTAAAATGATAACACACCATCACCTTAATCTGAGAAATATACACCTTACTATGGAATATTCCTGAACTTTTCTTCTTCTAATACACTGCTAACTGAGGTATGAAGATTTCTTGATGGAAATGTGAAAAACACTGTTTGAAAACAAAATGAACATTTTCTGTAAGTCCAGAGGTGATCAGACTGCAGGCTCTCCAAGACAGGGACTGGGTATGCCTGGTTAGCAGTCTCAGATGCAGCCATTCTGGGAATAGTAAATATTTGCAATAAATTTATTAACAGACATTTTCTGACACATTTGTTCTGAAGCAACTTTGAAGACATAGGATACCACAGGGAGGAAGGGAGAAAAATTGAAAGAATATATATGTTTATATAAATTATAGAACATGCTGAAGTCAACGAGGTTAATGACATGCTGAAATTAAGCCTTAAGCGTTCTCAAGCCTTTGCTGAGTCAGGGCCTAGATGCAAGGCCAGGCCTGGATTAAAACACTTGCAATGGGAACAGGAGTTGGCAGACGCTCTTCTTTAAGAGGGAATTATTTCCCCTGTGTGTTTGAATATTCCTCCAAGTGCTGCTGGCTTTGCTGGGATGCTTTGTTCTGTTTCCCAGCCGAGCTCCCATGCTTGCACACAGGAGCAGCAGCGCAGCTGGAAGTGAATTAGAGTGATCTGGCAGCAGCAGTCCTGGGAGGAATTAAGCGCCTCACTCCTGGAATGGGAGCCCTAAATTACATTATTATTTAGAATTTAGTTTTAACTTCATTGCTCTATGGTTTTGTGTTGGTGGGTAACTCCCTTCGTTGTGATATAGTTGGTGCATCTTATGTGTGTTCCCCACAGCAAGGACTTAGGTAAAGTTCTGGCCTTACTCGATTCAGTGTCCAAACCTTATATAACCAAATGTTCAGGTTTAAGCACCCGACTGGTCTTAATGTCCTGAGAGGATTGTTCACAGGCTTATATTTAGCCACTGCAGAGCAAGCTATCACATGATAGAGAGCCCAGTATCTGGCTCCTGGAAGTCAGTTTGCAAAACTGTGGATGACTTCAAAGGGAGAAGAATTGGCCCAGAATCTGTTTTTCCCTAAACAGATTTTATTTAGTTTTTGTTTTATGCATGCAAATGTTCTTCATAAAATAACAAGGAAAAGAAGAATGAGGCAAAAATGAAAATCACTGTTGCTGATATTCTTTCTTGTATCAGATCTTAAGTAGTTGACCTTGAGCTTGAAAACAGTGCTAGGAATGAGGTGACAAAACAGGAATTAGACAAATAATTCTTGTCAAAATATCCTAATTCTTCTGATTGCAGAAAAAAGTCAGAATTTCACAGACTTTGAGGCCAGGAGGATCTTTGGGTTATTTACCATCATCTCCTGCAAATCACGTCCCAGTCAGTTTTGCCCATTGAGAAAACATGTTACTCTTTCATCCTTAAAAGGATTTGATTTGATTGAGCAGAGAATAGGAGAAACTGAAGTGTCCTTGGTGCACTGAAGTGCCTTTGGTCTTTGAGGCTTTTTTGCAGTCCTTGAGCACTGTATTATTGTTTTCTCTTGACCTCTTGCTGGAATTCCTAATGCCTTCTTTTAACTGGGGACACCAGAAATGGGAAAAATATTTTTAATATTTGCCACAACAGTACAGTTGCAACAGAGGCTATGTGACCTCCCTACTAATAGCTGAATTATTTTCATACATCCAGACTTAATTATAACTGGTTTTGCTTCTGCTCCTTTCAGGGAGGTTGAGGCATAATCACGATGATCCCTAAGTCATTTCATGGGGCTTGAAACAAAAAAAATCTCAAAAGCAGAGAAACAATGGGAAAGAATTAAGATGTGAGTCATTTGTAAATCTCGTCATCTCATGGCTTTTTGTGTCTCAGTAACAATTTTTGAACACAAAGGACAGAAAATGCTGGAAATATTAAATAAATCTATTAGAGAGAGATTTTCTAAGTGAGCTGAGAGATTTAAGAATTTAATAGTTTTAAAATTTCATCTTCAGGTGCTGCTAGCTAGGCATTGCTATGTCTCCCTCTCACATGTCTTGACAAATGCTGGAATTAAGTAATGTATTTGAAATCAGGGGAATGCAATTGGGATTATCAGAATTCACAGAAGCAGACTTTACTCTTCTATGTGCCTGGAATCGAAATTAATTGATAGTAAAGGTTCAAGTGCCAACAGCCTGTACAGGAACAAATTTCTTTGCTTAAATCTTGGAACACAAGGGGTCCCCACAGCACTGCTGCTAAAGCCCAGCTGCACTCGCTACCAGAAACTCACTTTACTCTTACTTGAATGCAGATACATGTAGTTAGTTTTCCTTTGTTAGTCCCAGAATCATCTTATGTGCTCTTTGGTAGTAAAACAGAGTTTACACTCTGAGTGAACACACTTCAAAATCGAAATAGCAGAGTGATAACCTGATATGATAAATAAAGTGTTTTTCTAATCTGCAGGGCGTGATTTTATTTATTTATTTATTTTTCTTTCAAGATCGTGATGCAAATCAGCTGCTGCTTGTATGCAGTTGCTTTAGGGACACCTGCACAAGACTAACATGGCAGAGGTCAAGATTAGGCCCTTGGGGATGTGCCCTAGAAATGATTCTTGTCACTTACGTGCTGCTACACAGTCACGATGATTTGTGAAACTCAAGTTTGGTGCTGTTCTTCCTGGGGCACTTGTAGGCCAGTAGTTTTACATTCACTTGCTTCCTGCCCTCAGGTCACTTGGACTCCTAAGAGACTTGGAAATGAAGTTTTCCTTTGGTGTCATTTGAACATCTGGGTTTTCTTCTTAAACCCCAGCATTTGAAGGTGCTCCGACTGCATTCTTGATGATAATGTTACAAGTATTGCATTAATTTCTTGCCTCCACTGTAAAACTGGGTAAGAAAAGGGAAGGAGGAAACCTGTAAAAAACTAGAGACAGGTCAAAACAATCTTTCTAGATGCTTGAAAAACATGTTTAATTTTCTTTTTAAGACATTATTGATTCACCTGTTTACTTGTTTAATTTGGGAGTAGGAGAGATAGTATCACAAAAATAGAAAGATGCCAAGATGTCTCTTCTTTTTGTTATATTTACTGTTTATCTCCCTCTAACCCAAAACATATGTCCACAGCTGGTACATCACTGCTTTACTAATGTAAAGTTTGTGGATGAATTATATTTGTATTCTTATTTTACATAGAGAAAATCGCAAGGCAAATTAGTTAAATAATTTTTATAAGGTCATGTAGAAAAGCTTTAGCAGAAGAGACTCCTAGGTACTCCTCCAGGTAATCTCTCAACCCTTGGATTATTGTTCTCTGTCTTAGGAAAAGGTACCTGGACACTCAAGGTTTCAGTCTCTCTCATTCCTTCTATTGAGATTTTGAGACACATCTGTCAAAATATCCCAAACTTTTGGGATGAATCAATTAATCAATTGATCCACATCATCAAGTGTTTGTAGGTGGGGTGAGAACAGAAGGAAAGGGAAGAGGGATGATAAGGGAGGGATCATTTCACCGAAGTCTGTCTAGAAGTTATACATTAACCCTTTAATAGTCCTGATCAATAGAGACAGACATCAACCCATTTCTAAAGGGCAATTTGATTTTTCTTAAAAAAAATGTCTAAAGTTGGGAGAATTTCCTTTGAAGCTCCCTGTCTTTTATTGCTACCTATGAGAGAGACTTAGACAACTAGGTTGGACTAATTACCTAACAATTAGATGGCTGAAGTTGGGCAAGGTGAATCTTACCCATAAGCAAATCAATAGATTTGTGCTGTGTCCAGGTTCCTAAGGATGCTTGCAGTATCTCTCAGCTACATGTCAGCTCCATGTTCCTCTGAGTCGTAGATGGTGTTCCTGGGGCTTAGTACCTCCATTTCTCTCACTGGACACAGAGAGGACAGCACACATGCACCTACATGGATGGAAAATATGTCCCTGTTTATGCCTGGTTTAGACCATGTCTGAAAGGTGACTTATGACCAGAGTTGTGCGGTTGTTTCCATCTGTGCTCCTGTGTTTGTGTGACTCACCCCACTCCTGATGTTTGTTCACCCCAACCCTCCTCAGCCAGGAGGAAAATATCCCTTTTCAAGTCCCAGCTCTGACTTGTCTGGAGGATATGAACCCCTGTCCCCTAAAACAAAGCCAAACCAGGAGAAAGTGGAGTTGAGGAATAAGAGACACTGATCTATTTCTCTTCTGTGTACACAAGCAGGTATTTGTTGATTCATTAAGCAGGTAGAGACGGACAGATCACAGCTTTTCCACATGGATGTGTGGGCATTTACCTTTATTGTGGGAACATGCACAAGTCTCTGTTCCAGTGAATATTGAATTATTTATCTGGAGTGGAACATCTTTAATAGGAGAGCTGAATCACCCCAGAAACTCCCTTTGGCCCAGACTTAGGCATCTAAATGCCTTGGATGCATGGGAGCACACAACCTTCATCCTCCTCTGCATTTCCAATGGCTCTCTTAGTGACCTCCCACTCAACTGCTGCTCAGAGCTGGGGATTTTACGAGGCAGAAACATGCCTGGAAAGGATACTGCAATGCTCAAATTGGCAATGTATGTGCCCTCTGGGGAGTGAACCCTAATATTTAAGTAACTTTAAAAAAAATTGGAGGTATTATCCTACATCACTTGGGTGAACTGTGAAATTATATTTAAAGGGTAGGATTCATCTTGCCTGACTTCACCTCCCTGAATGTGAGGTGTCTAGTCTGAGCTAGTCCTTTAGGTTTCATCTGTAATTCACGCAGCAAGAAGGGCATGTGTGGAGTGAGTCATGCTGGTTTAAATCAGGTGTCTCAGGGAGTTGGATGGAATTACCCTCTGGAGATGCTCAGTCCCTCTGAGCAGAGAGGGAACCTATATAACCAGCTTAGACAGGGCACCTGACTCTGAAATGGCTGAACAGAAGAAATCAAGGCAGCACTCAAATCTCAAGGGTTATATTGAACTCACAGGGGGGAAGATAAACTGTTCAGTATGGACTACAGGGTCATGTGTATTGTAGTCACAGCTCCTCCATGGAGAAGAATTAATCTATACAAATTAAAGTTGCAATACTCTGTTGAGCCAGCCTGAAAAAAAAATAAATGAGCAAGATGGAGAAAAAAGAAGTAAAAATATGAATCCTTGGTCTTTAATCAGACTGTCAGACTAGTAGAATGATATTATTTTCTTACCTTAAATTGCTGTTTCTTAGCTGGTTCCCCTCTCATACCAGAAAACAGTATTGGGTCTCATAATATCAAACTGTGAATCTGGAAGTGATCAGGAAAGGTGGTTTGTTTTTTTAAAGGAAAAATAAATCTCAGATTGTTTGATTGAGACTGTGAATATTTATATACTGTTCCTCCTTTTCCCTCATTGCGTATTTCACCAAGTTCATTTGCGTGTGTTACAGGATAAATCTTACTGGAGGGCAGTGGAAGAAAGCAGTAAAAAGGGAAAACATCAATCAGTGATCCAGGGTAGCAGCAGGAATCGTTCATTTTTGTACATGGATCGTGGTTTGTTGAACTTGCCTGGGCTTGACAATTAAGAACCTTGCAGTTGTGCTGAGGTCAGCCTCAGGTAGTTTCAGATGTTGGCTACAAAAGCCAAGATGTTGCTGGGCTTCAATGACTTTGAAGCCTTGTTGTCACAGGGTAATCACTTAGGAAGAGGGCCACATATATTTGTCCTTGATTTGTTTTGTGATAAAAGGTTTATTTAATAAAAAATGCCATGGCTGGTGTGAGTAACCTGATTTATTGGAAAATGTGGGTGGAATTTTGTGAATAATAACTAGCTTTGGGAAGTAAAAGTATTTTCTCTTAAACTTTTGAAACAGCAGGTTATTCTCTTTTTAATTTGGAAATTATGTATTGATTTTGAAGGTTATCAACATTCTAAAAGTGATGTGAAAATGATTGAATGTCTAGGCATGACTTAACCAACCATCCCAAACATGACTTTCTTGTTTTATGTTTGTTTGGAAATCTTGAATTATTTTGCTGAAAGTTTATTTTAAAAAATAACTATTTTTGCTGTCTTTTCACATAAATCAAGTAGTGTATATGTTCGATTTGGCTAAAAGATCTATTGTTCTTATACTCTGATTGTGCCCTGTATGACTTGCATCTCTTCCCACAATAATTATCAAGTGAAATCCTTATCCTGCAAGAGGTTCCACACAAACACACGAAAAAGGAGTCATCTCACCTCATTTTAGCTATTTTAAATTTAGGTAGCCAGTCTGCCTGTTCTCAAAGGATAGAGAGGGAGATTGAGGCTTCTCTGGTGGTAATTCAGCTTTCCCTAGGCAACTATTTTAGGATGGAATGATTTGCCTTCCAGTGGCTCACTCAGGCCACAGAGATTGGTGTTTATGTGCTTTGTCTGTTTTGCTATTTCTCCTTGTCCCAACATTAAACAAGGAAGGAAATATTTGGAGTTCAAGGAAGGGGAAAAAGAGTCCTCGTCTGACCTCTGCAAATGCTGTGGGTGTGGGCAGCCTGAATTGGTTTTACTTTTTCCGAACCATTTTTCCTTTTACTACTTTCTAGTTACTTTCCATTTTGCTTCAGCCTTATTTGACCCACAGAAAATAGAGATGGAAACGGCCGATGACGCTGGAAGTTTTATGGCTGGTATTATTTCAGAGGTCAGATTAGCTGATTAAAATAGTCTCTTTTGTCTTTAAAAGCTTCTGGAGAAGTACTAACCCCACTGAAGTCAACAGCAAAACTTCCATAGGCTTCAGGATGGACAAAACTTCACCCTGAGTACCTATTAATGAATCTTTCTCATCTGGCCCTCCGCTTGATTTGCAGGACTGCTCCATGCATTACATTTTCCAATGTTTTGTTCAGTTGTGGTATAAATACTTCAAGGCACAAGGATTTCTCTCGGTTGCACAGGCTAATAGTTTAAGGAAGTTTTTCCTTGAAGAGTTGAGTAACAGAGCCAAAGTCTGTTCTTGGTTGAACTGGAGTAAATATGGAATAGCTTGTTGACAATGCAGAGTTACTCCTCTTTTATGTCAGTGTAACCGAGAGCACAGTTTTGCCAATTATTAACTTTTGTTACATTATTTGTATTTCTGTGCATGTCAGAATTTGTTAATCTCATTGTTCAACATCAAGTAACCTTTTGCTGAAAACAGAACGTCACTGTGAATTAGGTATCATCAGCTAAATTGAACCTCACCCTGTGCATTTGACAGATGGTAATACATTCATTAAGTGTTCTGTGGTTGCTTTGAGGTTGGAAAGTGCTATTTTTCTGGCTTCTAACTCAGGATTCTTAAGTAAAGTTGTTTAAAAGCATAGTTTTGAAGGGAGAAATCACAAAAAGCTCGTGAGTTTTTTTAAATTAATATTGTTTTTTACTATTGGTGGGATGACAGGCCACGACTGTGATTGCTATAAGTTGTCTTTGGCTGCATAAGTAGCCCAGAATGAAGTAGTGAAGGCTGAGAGAGATGGTTCCACCATGGGTTTTGTACACATGGGTAGAACTTCCTGGAATTTGAGGTTATATTAAATATATCCCAGTGGAGGCAATATAATGCTGGTGCCTTTGTGCTTGGTGATTTCAATCTCCAGAAAAATGGTTTCCAGGAGTTCAGGCATTTCAGCTGTTGCATGGATAAGCTGATGACAGGGCTCCTCTTGCAGAGCTGGTCACATTTGGGATCTCTAAGTTGCTATTGAAAGTCTGCAGTGTGGGGAAGCAATCAGAGGTAGAAATTTCAAAAGCAGCACAGAGCCACATTCTTAGGCATGGTTCCACTTGGTGGTGTAATATTGAATCCTCCACCCTGACAGTACCAAGACAATGCAAGGGTGAGATTAGACATTTCAGGAAAAGTGCTCCCCACAGCTGATTTACGGGTCACCAAAACCAAGCGTAGAAGAGAAGACTCCATTGAACACAGAGGAAGCTATCAGGGTGTTTAATTCAAACTTAATCTTTTAATTTACTCACTTCAGGGAAGACTAATCCCACCCATTGGCTGTTATCAACAAGCCTATTTAGTTACTTAATGATGTTTCCCAGAGAACAAGTTGCCAAGGGAATTAGGTTCTTAGCCACTTCTGAAGTTCTTTGTGGGTGGTACTCTCACAAATGGGGAATTAGTAATTTTTTAGTTCTTCACATCTTTTTAAATGTCTTCATCCAGTCTAGAGCTGGTGTTCACATGACCCCTGCCCTGGTGAGTACCTCCTCTCCCCTGTGTTCTCACTGGAGACAATGTGTAGAGTCACCCAGATTTTTGTGAAATAGCCATAGTACAGGGGGGTTGGAATTACAATTTTTCTTCTGCTGAGTTTGCTCAGTAATATGAACCCAGACAGTTCTTTCCTCAGCAAGAGTCCCAGATCACTCAGAGCTGTAGGATATTCAGAAGAGCTTATTTCCTGGATTCACATTTTTTCACCTTTCATATAATGCTTAAATGTCTACCAGGTAAGCAGGAAAATTAGATTTTTTTACACATCCTCCTACTTTGAGTGGGGATTTCCCAGAGTACCTTCTCAAGGAACATAAGACCACAAATCATATAGATAAATCTGAATGTGTCAGGGCACCTAGAAAGTAGGATTTGCAACATGGATATTTGCATATGGATTTCAAAAAATGTCTTGAAAACATCAATAGGCTTTGAAAATCTGATCCTATGCACCTAACCACCATATGATATGTGAATTTTTGGATTTTAATTCTCTTAGTTTTTCAAAATTCTGTCACTATTTAATTGGAAGGAGAGCAGTTCTCTCTTTTTCATTATTTTTCTGTTTTCCTTGCTGTTCTAAGAGATTTACTAGGATCAGAGGAGTTTTGACTAAATAAATGGAGTAATTGGTGTTACAAGCAGTGGTTCAGCTCTTGACTCTCAGGATATAAGGTGGTCCTGACTGTGTGGTGATTTCACTGTGAGATGTCAGCATCCTGTGGGCTGCAGCAGAGCCTGTGAATTAGGTCACAGATGTAGTGAACCCTGAACATATGCTTATTTCTGGCCTAAAACTGCCGTATGCAAGCGCCAAGTATGAATTCAGATTGATGTTTTTCTCACTGTCACAAACAGGCTTCACTCCAGACATTGTTTTTGGGACAGCCATGACGCACTTTGAGATAGCAATAAGAGCAAAAAAAACCTCAAACCCTAATAAGCTCCAGAGAAGTTACATAAACACATCTCACCTGCTGCTCCTGTCTCTGTGCGCACACCTGACTGACCCCATGGGCTAGCACAAGCCATCCAATGTCCTCCTGGTACTGGAATGTTGCTCAGGTGGCTTGGAGAACCAACAATCCTACTGGGAGAAGGCAATATAGGAAAATGGTCAGTGTTAAGCCAGTTCTCTAAAATCCAGATGAGCAAAATTGAATTAAATTGCAGTGATTCGAGTCTATTGTCTCTACATGAATGCACTGAAAGAGGACACAGTCTGAGGCTGACCAAGAGGAGAACCTTCTATTCAACAGGTGTTATAGGTCAAACCAAAAAGAGATTGCTAAATTCTTTGAGTGCTGCCACATGGGGGTATAGGGCACACTCCCCAGTTCCTACCCTCCCGTGGAAGTTGTGTGGTGCAGGACAGCTGCAGGCAATTAAAGGCACCACTGCCAGCATCTGACAGCAGAATGTCAGTGTCAAAATTCAATTTGAATTGATTAAACGAGGGATGGCAACACTTTTGTTTTATGGATGGCAGCACTTCAGTCGCTTTAGAAGCTCTGCTTTCAGAAATAAAATTCCTTCCCTCCCTGCTATGTTTGTGGGGGTGTTTTCAGTTGGATCGAAGTCATTTCTCCCGTCAATCAATTAAGCCAGGGTTTGCCACTGTGTCTCAGAGTCAGCCACAAAAGAGCTGGGATGGTTCCCTGGTGCTAGGCCAAGAGGCTTCAGTGGGAACAGGCATCAAGCAGCTTAATCTGACTTCCACCGCTGGCACAGGTTTAATGGATGTTAGGACAGCAGAGAAATCCTGTTCTGTGGTGTTCAGCTCCTGCTCTCTCAAGGCCTCTGGATGTGCTGCCATTCTCCCCATGCAAAAAGTACAGGGGTGGCTGACAACAGAGCCTGTGAATCTACCTCTGCCAGCAAGGCTCTCTGTGAAGGGTGATTGCTGCAGCCCTTTGGAGCTTCTGTTGTGCTCCATAAAAATATATTTAGAATCATAGAAGGGTTTGGGTTGGAAAAGACCTTAAAGACCATCTAGTTGCAAACCCCCTGCCATGGATATCTCCTACTAGACCAGGTTGCTCCAAGCCCTGTCCAGCCTGGCCTTGAACACTGCCAGGGATGAGGCATTCACAACTTCTCTGGACAACCTGTGCCAGGGCCTAACCACCCTCACAGTGACAAATTTCTTCCATATAAGTAGTAAATTTCCCCCTGTTTCAGTTTGAACGCATTGCTCCTTGTACTTTATTTCCATAGGCCTTGTAGTGTTATACCACCTGAGTAACTTGACTCATTGAGTAGTCTCCCCTGAGTTCAGTGGCAGTAAGTTACTTAGAGATATAAGAGTTTACATTATTAGTCCATTAATACTAAGTCCAGGCCACATCTGCAGCAGGTATAAATCACTGCAGGTAATTTTCACCAGCTGAAATGCTGGCCCTAAGCCCACGAGTCATGTTGTTATTTTTTCACATTGTAAATTCTTGCTGTTTCTTATTTATGTTGCTTTAGCACTTTGGGGCACTAGTCAGGGACCAGGACTCCATCGTGCTTGCCATCCTTCTAACAGAAACACCAAAGACCTTTCTTGCCCCGGAGTGTTTGCAGTTTAAATGACAGCCAAAAGCATAGAGTTATTCAGCTTTTTGTAAGTTCATTATTGCAAGAAAGTTTTTCTATTATCCTGCCAATGAAGCATAAGAACACAAATTCTGTGCCTGAGTGAACAATTTGCACTCTGCTGTAGAGGTCTAGGTGGCATTTGAAGACTGGAATTTGTTGGAGCCAGCAGCAGTGTGGGACATGGTCTTTAGTTAATGAACTAGGAGGCCTGGAGTCTCCTCTCCATTGTGTCACCCTATTTGAGACATCTCAAAAGAGCATTTGCACCCAAGTTGACCCTGAGTTAAATAGGAATCTTAATACTGGCTAATATCTCATCTCAGTTGAAGAATACCTTTCATCTCCATGGAGCTCTGGTTAGCATCTTTGGAATTACTGCTATTGCCTTTAATTACTCTGGAAGGGGGTTGAAAGAAGTAAAAGTAAGACTTGTTAGAACTGAAGTAGTACTAGAAAATTCTGCTTGATTGAAGTCCTACCTAGCTGCTTAGAAAAATGAAGGAGCAGTGTACAGGACTCCAGTTCCTGTGTGGTGCCTCAACAGACCAAATAGGTCATACGTGTTTTACCAGTGTATCATACTGACAAGCTGTTCTTTCCTCTGTGATCTCTTTCACTGCATTTTGTTGTTTGCCTAGTCAGGAAAAGACATGGCACAGCAACGTCCATGTGTTCCCTTTTCCTGTTGCAGGATGAGCTTTACCCTTAGGCAGGTGTACCTTTCTGGGCTACTTTGTCATTGGATTGTGTAGGTTTTGGAGCACAAACTTACAATGAAGAAATTGATCTTGGATTTTTTTCTAGATATTACCATAGCCATTGACAATGAGTGTTTATAAGCAATTCATATTCTGCCCTAATCTCTTTTTCTTTGCTTTTTGTGGCAAAGCTCTTGAAAGAGGCTTGGTGAAGGCTCTGAAGAAGCTGGATGACTACCTAAGAACCCCCCTGCCAGAGGAGATTGATGCAAACAGCACTGAGGAGGAGAAAGTGTCCAAACGCAAGTTTCTGGATGGGGATGACCTGACACTTGCTGACTGTAACCTTCTGCCCAAACTCCATGTTGTCAAGGTAAGAGATGTCATGTGATGGTCAGAGAAGACTTATCTGACACTGATGTGCCCTGCTCTGACAGCTGAGTGCTAAAGCCCATGTGTATTTCAGCAGAGAGTTCTTGAATCCTAGAGGAGCAGTTTGAAACACACTTTTGCTTCTCAGTGTTTCCTGTAATTTCACTAAGGGAACTTTTATTTAGTACATGAGAAAACTGTCCCATCACTAATTAGTGGCAAAGACAATATTAAGTTCTAGGTGTCTTGTCTCTTTATTTTTACTCTGCTGCAAGTAACAGCAGTCTTTCATATTAATTAGTTCCTAATACTCTGAAGAAACATGTCAAAACTTTAGTCAGTTCCCACCCGTTTGTAACTTAAGAGCAGCAGTCCGTCTCTTTGGGGAATATTTATTCCATCTGGTGTTTCACACAGAGAAGTTAACAAATCAAAGTCACGGCCAAGGTCCAGAATTTAAGATGTACTATGGTTGCTGGTACAGTGCAAATCATGTACATCATCTTGATTTCTAAATGTTGCATTTATTTAATTTATCAGATGACATGTTGCTTTAGAATAACACAAGTACCTGGCAGACCTTGGCAAGCCAGCGAGCTAGGAATTAAAGCCAAGTCATGCATCTAATTTGGCTCCGTGAGCCAAAACATAAACTGAGCCTGGGACCTGACTGCACACATGCAAAAGGAAAAAAAAATGTTAAAAAAGTGCATAAGTCACCAGGTAAGAAATGTGATAATATCCTCACAGGTTTAGCACTTTCTCTGGCTCATCTTCATTGGCGACGTTGGAGTCAGACAATCCAAAATGAACGTGTGACCCCTTACTGGTTCTTGTCTCCTTGGGATGAAATGAAAGATGGCAAAAAAGAATTAAAATTTTTCTCAGACAAGCACAGCCATGGGATATTGCCTGAAAAGTATTTTACAGATAGAAGAAAAGGGTAAATTATTTTTTCATTTGATGGAAGATGTGCGCTGGAAATTTTGAAAATGTTGACTTAAGTTGCCCAGCAGGTTTTATCTTCCCCATATGCGTGTGAAGCATCATTGAAGGCAAGAATGCTTAATTAAATGCAGTTTAGGACAGGATTTGGACTTGCATATACCAAGTGGATCCTGGTAATAAAAACAAATCACAGTCGTTTCTGAGAACATGACTATCCTCAGAAATCTGAGATGGAAAACAGCTCTACCATGTGCTTTAAAAATAAAGGGGAACTCTGTGGCACATATGTATGTAATTTATGCCCAGGAACAATTTTATACTGTCAGAAAAATTAGAGATTGGAAACACTCATTAAATTAGCTAATCCGTCCCTTCCTATCAGCTAGTTCACTCTGTCACCACAGGCTTACTCTATATGGTATATTCCTACAGGGAAACTGAAGTATCCCAATCCAGCAAGTACTTAACCAACCAACTAGCTTTATGCACAGATTAATCCCATTGACTTCAATGGGATTCTACAGGTGCTTAAAATTAAGTATGCACTTAACTATTTTCCTGAATAAGGGCCTAAGTGTTTTTAGAAATCGAAAATTTTCCTTGATAGACAATTTCCTAGTCTAACAAGTCTTGAAATAACCATTTTCTCCCTCAATTCATCCCAATGCTCCTGTTTCTAATGTATGCTAAATCATCTTGGTTTCCTAATCATGGTACTCATACCACCCTGAATTTTTCCTTTTCATGAACACGGATACGGCCTTCCAACAGCTGTAGGTGGTTATATCCTCTGACAACATTGGCCAGGCAAAATATATTACATATATTAAAAATTAAAATACAATATATAAAACCGAATGTTAAATGTAATAATTAATATTAAAATAGCTTATAATAATTACTAATGTCTTTCTTTTAAATCTGTCTTGTTTTTGATCATTCAACTGCTTCTTATGTGACGTCTCAGCTTTAAGTGATGTACTTAAGGCTTGTAAAAAACCCCAAACCCCCCAAATACAGTAAAATCAATGAACTTCAAGTACTATCTAAGTTGAAATTTGGTGACAGTAGCCAGGTCATTGATTTAGAGTGTCCATAGGCCAAACAGCATCCTTGCAAGGTAGGGGACAACCAGCAGTCACTTCTCAGGCTTCTCTGTTATAAGTCCCCAAACATCCCTCTCGTTTGCTGTTCATTATTTGACACAAAAGAGCAAGAACCTCCCCAAGAAGGAATCCAGAGGTACATCACCAGTGAGACACTTTTTTTCATGTGTTTTATCTTTGGTTTAGATTGTTGCAAAGAAATACCGCAACTTCGAGTTCCCGGCGGAGATGACGGGGCTGTGGCGGTACCTGAAGAACGCCTACGCCCGGGATGAGTTCACCAACACCTGTGCAGCAGACAAAGAAATTGAGCAAGCCTACGCAGACGTGGCCAAGCGGCTTAGCAAGTCCTAACTGCCCCCAGCCGTGGCTCAGTGTCCCCTTTCACAGACTCTTCTCCTTGTTGCCTTAAGATGTACTTTATCCTTAAGCTGTCTGGTTGGCATCCCTGTGACTTCTCCTGTTCCAATTGTATTGGGCAGGGACAAATCTGCTCATCCCTGGAGAAAAGAGAGGGGAGAGGTGGAGACCCTTTGAAGTCTAACCCAAGATCTGGCTCAACTAGTATTATTTGTAATCAGTATTGGAAATGAATCCACTTGACTAGTTTCTTGTTTCATGTTGGGAGGGTATATCACCACCTGTATTCTTTAGAGTTTTAAAAATAGGATGTTAGCTGAAATTTCAGGTAAGAGAGTTAGGAACACATAGAACTGGCTCTTCTGTAGGTTATTTCAAGGACACTTTTTCCTCCAGTTCTATTAAAATCCTTGAGGCATGAACAAAATACAAGAGAGGGGGGGGGGGGAAATGACTGTAATTGGAATGCACACTACATTACTATTCCTACAAACACCANCCTAAAGCAGAAATGCTTTTAGCAGTTATATTTAAATAAACTCTCTGAATGCATCTTCTGTCTTAGCAGGCCCAGGAGTTTATAGGGTATTTATTTTTAACTTGGCGCAAGAGGGGGAAGCCTGAGCGAATATGTCAGACTTACAGATGCTGCTCTGCATAAAATTTGCATGGTGTTGTTGGATCTGAATGTTTAAAGCAAAAGCGAGTGAATGAGCAATTGAGCAGGCAGCCCTTGGAAGAGCAGGGCCTGTGCCAAAATGCCCAGCAGATCTGCTGGTTGGTAGAGACAGACAGACACAGCAATAACAGGGGCAGCAGATTGGCTCCAGAGCCCACAGAGGGAGTTGGCACAGCGAACCAAACCACGTAGGATATTGTCGTCTTGACTGTATGGTTGCCAGTTCCTTTATAATTGCTATCTTGGGAAACTTGGATCAGCAGTGGGAAGCTGTCGCTGCACACGGGTTCCAGGCAGGGGAAGCGCTTTCTTTGCCTTGGGCTCCAGATGGGTCATTTTCAAGTGCTCGTCATCTCACCCCAGGAGAAGTTTGCTGTGAGAGCCTCCAAGAGGGCAGGCTGGCACAGTGAGAGGCACGTTTCCAGCCAGGAATTCAGCAAGTGTGCTAGCAGAAATCCATGCATGACACCTCAGTCCTGCTCATCCAGGCTCCACCGATTACTGGTTCCACAATTCTGAATTAGGTTTTTTTTTCTAAAACTGGTCATTTTTCTCTATCCTTAGTGCTTGCCTGGCACATCTGCTTTACACTAGTGATTATTTGCATGTTCCTTTAGCAAATTCAGTATGACAGCTTTCACTTGCAGCTCATGTGCCCCAATATGTACAGCAGAGCACATGGCTCATGGGTGTCAGTTTGGAGGAGATTTAATGCTGTTTTAAAGGATAAAATAAAGCTGATCTGTAACCTGATGTGGCTCCCCTGATCAGAGCTGCTAGAGCTGCACTGATTTGAGGGGAACCCCAAGCTGGTGAGCTGTGACCAAGGGGAACCTCACAGAAGACTTCTTTGCTGCCAGAGAGCTGGGAAAGTGGAATAGCATCGAAAGCCAGCCTCTGCTGTGTGATGCTGATGACAATCTGAAACCATCCTGTTACTTTGGTGGGATTATTCCACTTTTCACACTAATCCAGTTGGGAGCAGAATGTTGGTCATTGACTGTGAAAAGAGTTTGTGGTTGACTATTGTTTTGCATGCAATGGTCAATTTGTTGTGAACTTTCAAAATCTTGGAAGAAAATCCATGAACTCCTAAGTCTTCTCCTAGAATAGGCTATTTTAGCAGTGGCTAGACTGGAGGGCAAAGGCATGCACTCTAAAATATTGCTGAGAAATCAGCTGGCTCAGAGAACACTAATAGCAGCCAGAAAAATCTAATGAGATTAGAAGTGTCTGCACAAGCACATGTGGCTTGTTAAAAACGATTCTTCATGAGATTGGAATTATTGTGATATTATTTTCTTTTTTTTAGAATTCTGGCATTTATTTATTTATTTATTTATCTTAATTGACTCGATCCTTTCTGTCGGTCTTTCTGGTTTTGTTTTCACTCAGCACATGTGTCCAGATGGCTCAGTCAGTTTAGAAAAGTGTTATTAGTAAAGTCCTGCAAATTTGCTCCTAGCGAAAAGTCTTCTATCTGATCAATGGTCCTGGGGATTTTTTTTACTTTCAGTATGATCATTTCAGTCAACTGAAACTTTGCTCAGTTGTCTTTTCCCAGTTTTTCAATCCGTAGCTCTGCTTAATCACAGTTGCAGTGAATCTTTGAATAAAAGACACAGAAGCAGATGCAGATTCTTGCTGTTTGCTTATTATATTTAACTTCTGAAAGAGGATTGTCCAAACATGCAGCACATCTCAGGCAGATGAGCCAGGATCTGCATTGATTTCCATCTCAGAATCTTCACATTTTGCTTAACCTTACAGTTCTGAAATGTCCTAAAGTCTGTCTTTATTTTTCATAGAAGAGGGCCAAATCACAATCTGTTGATCTCAGCAACCTCAAATCACATCTGTTTTAAAAAAATTATGTTTAAAAATGGTTGGGTTTATATAAAAAAGAAAATGAGCTGTAAGTGCTATGAGCTTTTTCTAAGATGATTTGCATATTCTTAAAAACTTTCAAAGATTTCATAATAAAATGTGAAAATCTCCAAACTACTTTAATTGATAACAAAATTTAAATATCATCATTATTCATGCAATACCACCATAAAATATAATGCTGGATATGAGAAAATATTAGAGGAAAATGGAGCAGTTTTCAGCTACAGTGCCTGCTCTGCCTGAATTCAAGTCTCCCTCTGCATCCTAACTTTGCATTTTACTCATAACCCTATTATAGGCTGATCTAAGATTATGGACAGGTTCAGACATTCCCTGACCTTTGTTTGGGTTTGAAATGCAAGCTGATGTTTTCAGATCTTTAACTTTCCCTCACCTTTGCGCTTTTTGGCTTTAGCTGTAGCCAGAAGCAGGAAATTCTGGAAATCCTACATAGAAAAGTGTTTTGCGGAGATTTTGAGCTCAGTTCTCAAGACTCAGGATCCATCACCAACAAGATTTTAAGGGGCTCCAGACTCTTTTAGGCAGGATATTTTTGGTGACCTTCCATTGTATTTAGAATTATAAGTAATAAATATTAATAATACAGGATTGTATATCTACATTGGCAAGGCAGCATTTCTGAAAAGAATCTAAGTGACAAGACAGGCATTGCAGATTTACAGGAACTTTGTTCATAAATTCTTTTGCAAGATGTAAAGAAAGACATAGTGCAGAGGGGGAAGAAGCCAACAATGTGGATTTAATAATCTACATTTCAGAAATGCAGACCAAATGTCTGTGAAGATGTCCATTTCATCCAAACATTTCTTAGATATTTATTTCAAAGCTCCCTGCTCAGTCAATCCAACACTCCATTCATATTGGAACTAATATTGATTTTTCTTCTATTAGCAGTGGTGTGGGAGTGCTGGAGGATCCCATAGATCAGTTACTCTTATTCTCTGTTAGACTGTTGGAATTGCCAACAGGTCATTTTACAGAACAGGTAGGACTACCGAGCATCTGTTTAAAGTCTGTTTAAATGAGGGCTTCTGAGAAACATTTTTTTCCAATAGAAATCACATAATGATATTGCTTGATCAGGTCTAGTGTGGAATATAGAGCTACAGGTCACTGCTCTGTTTGCATCAGCTGAAAATCCACTGCCAGGGGGGTATGACAGTCTCTATCACAAAGAAAATAAACAACTTTGTTTCCTACAAGAAAAATCAGCTGAATGCATGTAGCTTTTATTTTGAATATATATTTATTTTATTTTAACCCCTGCCTCTCCTGTCTGTGCTCAAATTCAGCTCCAAGTTATACATAACCATTTCCTCAGAGATAAGTAGCAGAATCTCGTGGATGGGCAAATGGGGAACTGTATTTTAGTGTAACCCTTCCATCTGGTGGCCCTTTCTGCATCACCTGAATTTGGCTAATTCGCTGAGTTGAAAGTATTGCAAAAATTTAACCAGTGGAAGTCACACTCCTGTAAAGCCAGAAGCACATGGAAGCATTAATTTTTTAAAGTGAATTGATGTTTTAAAAAAAAAATAACCCAAAAGTCTTGTCCTCCTTCACTTGTATTCTTCTAAGTATCAGGAAGCTTGCATTTGTTTATTACCCTTCTAGATGTATTCATTATTCTTCAATTGCTTTTGATATTAAGAAATCTTTTTCCAGTAAGGTTTTTCCTTTCTGCTGAATCTTTCATCTCTTTGTTAATTTTTATGTCTGCAATGACTTAGTAATTCCAGAGGAGGCAGGAAAGCTGTGAGGTTTATACTTGTTGAGAAGCTGAAGGAGGTAATGATTTTTTTTTTTTGAGAAAACAGTATTAAAAATGGTGTCTTTTCATCTGGGATACTTTAACCAAGAGTGATAGACTGTTTAGTCTGGACTGTGAATTTCAGCACAGACATGAGCCAGGCCGCATGTTGAATGTGGTTTTACCTAGGGGTTTCTCTGAGATAGTAGACATGTTCCCTCTGAGTTACAGATCTCCCATTTCCTTGGTCAGGAGGGATCTGCTTGTTTGGACACTGAACTCAGTGCTCAGCAGTGAACAAATGAGACCCATTCCCTTTCCTTCCCATTTCAGCTCATGTGCAGGGAAAGCAGAGAGTGTTAAGCTGCTTTATTTCCTTGTCCCACATCCCAAGCAACACTTCACCCAGAAAAGCTCAAAAACCCCATCCAATGCTGTTTTCCAAAGCTTGATCAGTTCATCTTTTAACATGTGATATAAAAAAGCCTGAAGAATCCCGTGTAACCCGCTCGGACACTCCCCACGCAGGACTCGGCAGCCTCTCAGAGACTGCAGCAATCATCTTATTCCCCTGTCGCCCCAAATCATTCCCCTTTCACCATTCACTGGAGAGATGTTAATGCTGAAAACACTGCAGAGGATGTGTTTGAATGTGGTGTATTTGAGCTGTGCTCATCAGCTAAGCAGCTTTGAATGGTGACATTGTCACAGCTCAGCGGGTCGTGCCTCTGCTGCCAAGGGGACCCAGCACCCACTGCAGGAGCCAATACTGCTCCACCAGTGGTGGTGCAACCACGATGAAAGGTTTGAGGGCCACCTTTCCTCCTGCCCAGTTCCCTGGCTGAAGTGTTAGGGCTCAGCTGGGGCCATGATCCAGCACTAACGAGCACTTCTAGCTTGCAGCATGTGAATAGGGACTACTGAGGTGTTTAATGTTAAACATGTGCTTGCCTGCCTGCCTGGAGAGAGGCCTAAAAGTCATGACAGAAAAGCCTACATTAATGAAGGGCATTATTATTCTCTTTCCTTTGAAATCTGGTGGCAGAATTCCCAGTGGGGAAATTCCCAATAGGAATTCCCAGTAAAGCCAAAGGCTGCATAAGCATGGGGATGTTTCGAGTGTGGAGAGAACAGAATATGCTCAAGGAGAAAAGGAAACAGCAGTGATATAAAGGGTCTTAGTGCAGAAGAAGGACACCAGCTGTGTCCAGGTGGTAGCTGGAGGGACACGAGCAGTGCTGCCAGGCTCTATTCTGGTCCCATGGGGGGTTCAGAGAGAAGCTGGGACCAGGCTATGCTGGCAGGGCAATGCCAAGACATGTTCCACTGTATCTCCAGCCACACTCCCTATGGTGATATCCCACAGCATACCGATGCCTCCCTTGTGTCTGCCTCACTCTTATTATGAAGTGGCTTGTCTAAAGAAAACTAAGAAGGGTGGGGGAATTTTATTTTTATGTATACATGGAGTAAAAACAATCCAAATATGCTTTAATGGTTCTCAACATGATACTGTCAATTCTCACCACAGGGTGGAATTTGTTGGTGGAAATTAAATTAAATTAAATTAAAACAGAAAAGCTTGGCTATTGCTAATGGGTACTACTGGGAGCCCTAAAAGCAGTTTGCAGTGTAGAACCATAACAGGAGTGAACATCCTTTAATTCCCAGAATTGCTTGGGTCTCACAGGGTCATTTTAGCCTATTCTGTTGCACTGCTGAGAAGTTGCTCTTTCCCTGTCTCTCTAGGTCTATAAACTCTGAAGAATTTGGGAAATGGCTATGGGCACCAAATTAGTCTTTTTCACTCTTTTTTTCCCTCCTTCATTAAATTAACTACTTTAGTTTGGAAGTAAGCAATAAGTAAGTAGAATTTGCAAACAGCAGATTTCTCTTTCATTAAGAAAGTTTTTAAGAGCTTTCAGAAAATGAGAGGTTATCCCCAGCTTTGGGAATAAACTGTGGTATAAAATACAAATGGAAGTGGGATTCTGATTAAATTATTGAAGCAGAAAGGTTGCAGTTTGTTTTAAAGAGTAAACTAACAGAATATTCCAGATACTGCAATAGGGACTTAAGAGTCAGTTCTAATTTTAACTTTTTGTTTGTTTGTTTGTTTAATTACTTATTGTACAACATGGAAGCTATATATCTATATCTATATTCAGTTTATTTCACTGCATTATTTAATTCAGTAATGCTGTGAAGTTTGTTGGGATGGGAGGTGGCATGAAGAGGAAAACTTACACCCTTGAAACTGCGCTATTATTTCCGTGTCTTTGATTTGGTTCCCACTGGAATAAACAAGAACCACACCACTGAGTAGTGTAGAAGCAGGATCTCAACTTCGCAGACCCCGAAGGTTTGGCAGTCCCTCGGAGGACAGGGTAATTTGCTGTTTGGCAATCCGAGCCTTGCAGTGGGCACGGTGCGTTTTGAAGGCGTCCAGAGCCGTCCTTGGGTGAAGGAGCATTGCTTGCAAAGGACCCAGTGAATCCCCTGCTGTTTTAAAATGAGATTAAGCCATCATGAGATGTGGACTGGCTAACCCCAAACCAGACACATTCGCCTGCAGTGCAGCCGCTAAATTGGTCTGACATCAGGAACCGCAGCGAAGGAGCTTGGCCTCAGAGGCGAGTCAAAGCAGCATCTTTGTCACCAGTCATTTTCTATTTATAATGACACAGATCTATTTTATAATCACGGGGAGGCACAACAGGAGTGTGCTTTGTTCTGCCTAAATCGCATTTCTCGTGCGGGTGCGTTTAAACACAGCCCTTGGCTCCTTGCCCCACACCACACACACCCAGGGCAGGCAGCTCTGGCACAACAATGCACACCCTGTCGTGCTTGAATGCTCAAAGCCTCCAGTGCTGGAGCAATAAACTCCCGCTAAATGGCTTTAAAATGTTCCCTTAAGTGCACCAAGCTGCCCAGCTGCCTCACTTCTCATTTCCAGTGCCCTTCTAAGCCTTGGGTTTCAGAGAAACCAAGAGTAGGTTGTGCTGTTTAGTGATGGAAATTGCTGGGCATTATTAACCATAATAAATTGGGGTGAAAAACCCCAATCCCCCACCCAACCCTCTTCCCTTGTGTAAACCCAACCGCTTGAGCTCCTGACTATTTTTTCAGAGACTAAAAACAAATTCCCAACAGCTGCTTGGTTTGGTTCCTGGAGAAAGGGGTCCTTATCTGTGCAAACCCTCAGAGCTATGATGGTAATCCCCCTTTCCCCCTTTGATCCTTTTTGTCCTTTCCTTTTTTTTTTTTTTTTTTTTTTGTTAATGAGGGGTCCTTTTCTGTATCTCCTAGAAAGTTATGACCTAGTGATCAATAGGTTTATTTTTGTAATCCGTTTTTGTTTCTAAAGACTGAAGATCAAAACCAAGTTGCATGGTGAGATTTAGGGATGAGAAGTGGTGCTATTTTTCCCCAGCAAACCCACTGGTTTTCAAACCCTGACTCATTTGGGGCACAATCCTGGTTACTTTGAAGGGACTTGAGATTGAAAGAGAGGAAGGGGCACCCACTGAGAGAGGATACCAGGAACAAGTCCGGAAGTCTTAAGAGGTATATGGACAAGTTTCCCACAAGTGTGTGAGCAACCTGTGCAGAGACCTGCATGGCCCCAACTACCCACAGTTGCTCAAAAGCTGCACTGACATTCAAAGGCAAAATTTTGGCAGTGAACTAGGAGATGATGATCAGACATGGTACCTCTTCAGCGTGTTATACAGGTGAAAAATAGCTCATTTGGAAGGATATTCTAATTTTTAGCTACTGGCCAAGCCTGAGTTCATGACTGGATTTTCTCCTCCAAAATGTCATTAATCCCAGAAATGCCTAATGGCTTCAGGGCTACCATCTGAAGTACAGGGCTAAAAGAAAGATCAGGAACTTGTATGGAGAAAGCAGGAATTGCTTCCAAACTCAGACGTGGTAAGCTTCAAAGAAAAGTAATTTATTTGTAAACAACTGTTTTATAGGGGCTGACAGTGAAAAAAGGTGTCCATCTAGGGGTGTCCATCAGATTAGAGAGAAAGCCAGGATAAATCCCTTTGCATACTTGTGTTTTTCAGTTGAGGCACATCCTCTCTTAATGTGCAATTTTATATTAGATTGTAACATTTTGGGGTAGGTACTATGTATTTCTTCTGTGCATGTGCAGCTCTTTCCATGACAGGACCCTGATTAAGGTCTTTGTGTGCTGCTTTAACCCTCATAATCTATAAATAGAAAAAATATAATTAAAATGTCATTGCAGTTCACCTTTAATATTATGATTGTGAGATTGTGCTCTGTCAATTATGAATAAGATAATGTCCTTTTGTACAATAGGTAGTATATTTTATTATTGAAGAAAGAGTTAAATTGAATTTTTAAACACAAATAAAGTATCTGGCCATTGTTTCATTTTAAGCTTTTGAAAATATAAGAAAATATTTCTTTTGTATCCTTCAAATGAGTATGTGTTAAATGAAGAAACCCACCTTCCTGAATTGGAGCTGTTTATAATTAGATTTCAAGAGTGATTAACACCTGATAATTTGAATAAAAGTGGTTTATTTTCTCATTGGGCTATGCCTGAACTTTTGTTTAATATTGTTCATTGTTTTTTTTAAACAGGCAACTTTTCCTTGGCTAGAAGAAAAAAATGTGTGCTCACAGCTTGAATACAGCTATACTCATCCCTCACTCTGAAAATGGTATGTGAGAACTGGTGGGGTTATAACATATGTCTATAAAATAATGGAGGGGATGAAATGGGATATGACTATTCACCATTTCTCAAATCAGAGGTTATGTGTTCCTAATGAAATAATCAAGCAGCAAGGTTAAAGCAATCAGAAAGTAAAGCCTTTTTACACAGTGTGTGATTAAACTTGAAGCCCTTTACTGGATGTTGCTGTGCAGATCAAAATGAATATATGGTTCAAATATGAACATACCAACTCCCTGAAGAACAGATTCATTAATGTTGTTAAACATGAAACTTTGGAAGCAATTTTCAAGTCAAGAAGTCCCTAAATACCAGGGCTGAGAGAAAGTCCGTGAGGAAGTAGGTTTCCATTTGCCTTATTTCTCATACTGTTTCTGCTGTGAGATTAGACAAGGGAGGGATGGGCGCCTTGGCTCCAGGATGACCTTTCTGGGATTACAATACACAAATGTGAAGAATTGTAAATCGAATTCTAGCACAGAACTTTGAATTTAGCTTCCCCAGAGCAAACCAATTTCAGAGAGGCATTAGAGACAGAGGTTCAGAATCCCTCTCACAGCAGATGACAGGGAAGCACATTCCATCTGAAACAACAAGAGTTCATCATCCAGCAGTTGCAACTGGAGAGGAACAAGTAGGATTTCTCTGAGTTTACATGTCAACTTCTCTCCTGATCACTACCGATTGTACTCAATGGACCCCATCTCTCTAGTCCTGCCTTGCTCTAGTACCACATCTCTTTTGATGTAATGTGTGATACAAAAATGAGCCTCTGTTTCAAATTCTCCAAACCCAAGGTGAAAAGTGCCAGTCTTACGCTTCTGCTCTAACTACTGCTGAAATACCATTTCACTTGTCCAGCACTGTAGAAATCCAGGGCCTTGGCTGATTGCTTTTGGACCAAGATCTCAATGTGCAAACACCCAGGTGCACCTTCACAGCAGATGTGATATTTCCCTTTCATTCCAGTCATGGCAGCATGAAGAAAAATGAGAGAATGTGAAAAACTGACCATCAGACACATCAAAGAATTAATAAATACTTTTTTTNTTTTTTTTTTGTCTAATCTGTAACCAGTCCTGAATGGAAGTTCAGTTGTGCTGTTTGGTCACTCATTTGTGTGAGGTTTCACCATGGCCAGCACTGCTGTGGCTGGCTGGGGACACTCCTGTGCATTTTCTCATAGAAACCCACACCTTGCACAGCTCCATCCTGTCTCTGCCCTGCCAGAACCACAGGTATGAGACTGTTCCATCCTGATGAGCATCTCTGAGAGTGGTTGGTACCGAATGACTCATGGGGGAGTCCCAGGAGCCTCAAACCTTGGGATTTAACCTACTGACCACACACAAAAAAAATCTTCCACTCTGGTCGTGTATTTTTTAGTGTTTATTTCATTAAAAATTATTCCCTTATAGCTCTGGCTCCTCTTCATTGTACAAACAAACCTAGCACTGGTCTCAGGCTCTCTGGATGCTGGTCTAGGTGATGTTTTAGGGTAGTAAAACTGAGTGCATCAGATCCATTAGGCACTGTGTTAAATAAGAGGTTTCTGTGCGTAAGTGGTTGTGATTGCAGATCTGAATGATGAAAAATGGGGTGAGTAACAACCTGGATCACTTATCATTTTTTCTGTCTTTATTTTATCATTCCTTATGCATTTGCTTTGAACAAGCCAAAGCTTTCCCCTTTCCACAGCAATGTCTCACCACTTCTGGTCATTTTTCTGGTCATTCAGTCTCTGAAGGATCACTTCTGCCCAGCTAATCTCTCCATCTGACAGGGGTTTGTACTGCGGTCTCTCCCTGCTTGCCATGTGAAAAATAGAACCCTTGATGGGCTCCATGGAGCTTCTGGCACCTCTTCCTTCAGGGATGGGGTGGGAGGAAGCTTTATCAAGGAAGGTTTAGTTTGGGTTTTCTTTTTTATCTCAATACCTGACATAACACTCTACACGTGCTGCTAGACACACTGCAATCATTCCAGTCTGAGCCAGGCAAGAGTTTAGACATTTCAGGTGTCATCCATCCTTCATATCTCATGCATGCCTTTCCTTTCATGAGCCCAGCAGATGCCTTTAATTGCCAGCCTTTTCTGCTTGGCTTTCCAAGGAGCAGCAGAAGAACTATGGAGTCCCTCTGGCGAAGGATGAAACGAAGGGGCCCAGCAGTGTTATGACATTTTCTTGCACTGTATTGGCTTTGGGAAGAATGGGCTCATTCCTCCCATTAGATAAGCACAGAAATCTTAAGCAGATGCTTGCAAAAACATCAAACAAATATATACTTAAAAAAATAAATATAGGCCGTACCCACATGCCCCATAATCTGGCCAATATTCAGCCACCGCTGACAAGATCTAGCCTTTCTCTGGAGGAGCCCGGAAAAAAAGGAAAACCCACAGTCTAGTCATTCCTCAGCAGGACTGGAACTGGCTCCTCCACCATCCCAGAGCCCAGCATGGTGATGCCAGTGGCTGGTGGCCAATCTCCGACTCGCCCTGTTGTTCAGCAACTAGAGAGAAATGCAACCCTTCTCTCTTGAGTGTTGTGTGTACACCCCAGGGACTTTAATCTGTTTAAATTTCTCCCTAAATCAGCATTGCGGAATGCAAAGGGGAATTTAATGCCATAGGGAAGAAGGTGCAGCACTCTGAAAAGTCTAAATTGTCAAAAACAAAAAGTTGTTTTCTTTAGTGCATATGTAATCCTTATGCTCCTGATTTCTAGAGAAGAGGTAATAGAGGGGATTTATTCTGGTTCCCTTGCACTGAAAGACGCAGGTCTTGGGAAAAGCTGCATGGAAATATATTCATTGAGAAGTGTGAGAAAGAATTCATTGCAAGAATCCCCCTTCCCTCAACCCTTTGTTAAAACAACATTAAGGAACATTATTGGTGCCAGGGGAAGGATTTTGAAGAACGTGCTGGAGTTCAGGTCACCCATGTAACCAGGTCACCTCATCCAACTCCTGGTGCAGACGGGTTGTGGTACCAGCTTTCATCAACTCATGCACCACATCCTGCACAGCTCCTGCCCTGTCAGTGCCCTGAGCAGGTGATGCAATTTGTTTTCTTGGCACAGTGTGGTGCCTGGCCTTCTTTATCCTTTATTGCTCAGCTTGTTAGGAAACTCTTTAAAACAGTCATGGTATCATGCTTTCTGCAGCAGTGTTGTTTGTGTCTGCTCCATAAACACTCATTAGATCACTTCTTGTGTCCCCGAAGGGCATGGGGTGATGTTTCACAGTGTGGGAATCAAGACTGAAAGCTTCATATATGAGTTTTCATTTCAGATGCTCTATTTCACCTATTTAAGATGTGATTTTTGCACTGTACTGCAATTTCAGGGTACTGCTGTACCAGTAAATTCAATGTGCTGGGATCACTCCCAATCCCTGGGACAACTGGCATGAAATGGCTCTTGTCCATACTGCTTTACCCTCCTCAGCTGAATGGTTGCCTGCAAAAGGCTTATTAGAAACACTCCCTGGACAAATGAGATTTCAAATGATTCCAAAGGTTAGTTTGGGAGTGTGCTAGCTGGCCTGAGCCAAGACATACATACATATTTATATATTTATATATATAAATGTATACATATATACACACTAAGAAGTAAAAGCAGGTATTTGGGTTAGAGTTCTAAGTGCAGCTGTGACTGCTCAGAAGGTCCTGCCCCTCAGTTGTTGCCTCAGGTCCCAGTGACACCATGATGCTTGCATATAAAAAGCATCAAATTTGGGGCAGACAAGCAGCATTTGATCTTTACTATCCTTGGAGTGACTTTGCAAGTAATGTTTTACTGTAGTTTTGCTTTGTATAATGTTTTGTACGTATATGTACACCTATCTCTACATGCTTATACACACATACAGTGATACACTTCCCTCTGAGCAGCATTTTAATTCTGAGTTTTCCCTTATCATCCTTAATGATTGAAGAAAATCAGTGCAGTTGGGATTTGAGCCACCACGGGACCAGCTGGCTTTGGCACCTCGTCTCTGCTGAAGCCCAAGTCCTCAGAAGGTTTTCTATCACACCACAACCAGGATTGAGCTGCCTGCCCGCTCTGCTGGGAACATTCCCTATCCCTTGCCATGGGCATGATTCCCCAGGAAGAGCCCCACAGCTGTCAGAGCCACTCGGATGCCTTGCTCTGCAACCAGCATATTTATGGTGTAAGGGGTAAAATCTTTATTCATAAAGCAGCAGCTTTAGCTTTTCATTGTCAGCGTGGATGTTGAAGTAATCAAAAAGGGGAGCAGGGGAAGGGTGGGGACCGGAAAAGAGGAGTTTGTGGGAACATAACAGTGTTAAAGAAAAAAACTCTGCTTGCTGTCAGTTAAGTCTCTCCATTAGTTACCTCTACCATTATGGATTCATTTTAAGATCCAGACTTCAATATACATAACTTTAAATCACTAACATCCTTCATGGCTCTGTGATTTGCTGGTTCCATATGTAGCCTCTTGGCCCATTGTGTTGGCACAGGTTCAACTCTTGTTCTTCCTTTGGGTTACAGTTTCCTCACTTTGATGGGGGGGTTGGGAGGGGAAGAAAAGGGAAAGAGCAAGAAAAGGATGGTGAGACAGAAGGCAAGTGGTGGTGGAGAGGTACAGGACGGGAGGAAAAGAGAGAAGCAAAAGGAAAAGTAGAAATAATACAATGAGAGAGAAACAGCTTAAAGTAAATCAGAAGAAGTAGAGAAGCAGCATGGAAAAAGCAGAGGAAAACAATGAGAAGTGTTGTCATGAGCAGCTGTCTTCGTCCTGCTGCTGGTGGCAGTGCTGGGTTGCTGTGGAGTGGGAGGAGAGGGCTGATGCAGCCTTTCCCGAGCTCCTGGAGTGGCAGTGCCAGGCTGCCCCTCATCCCAGTGCCAGGCTGCCCCTCGTCCCCTCACAAGCAGGCTCAGTCTCTGCCTGAACTTTATAATTAAGCTCACCAAGATTTTGCTTGGGGTCTGGGCTGACAGCTGTATTGAATTTTGGTTTACTGTGTGATTTATCAGGGCCGTTGATGGGCATTTGGATGATTTAGTGCTGCAAAAATACCTTGGAATGCAATGCACAGCAATATCTGCATTATTAATAACAATAATAATAAAGATAAATGTCCCTCCTCAGAGGTTTCGATGGCTGTGCCACTCAATTTAACATTTTAACAGTGGCATGTGGCCTCTCCATGGCACCTGGTAGCGTCTGATGGATTCGAGCAGGCAAAGAAAAGGTTATTTGTCAAACACTCAGCCTCAACTGTACAGTATTTTGAAAGCTCCAGGTCAGAGCAGCCTGAGCTGCATTCCTGTCCCTGACATCCAGCGAGACTGAACTTTGTCATGTTATTAAGCTGTCAGCAGTGCTGGGGCGTTATTTGGATTTCTGGTGGGAACTCCTTGCACATGCTTGGGGTGCTCTAGTGGGATTATATCAACACCATTGTAAAACACACACAAATGAGCTGTGCTGTAATTACCACATGAAGACCTCACTAGGCTGGCTTAATCAGCAGAGAATGGAAATACCAGATAAATACAAATGGCCCACCAGGATGTTTATTCCCGTGGCAACTATGCCATTGTTTCCTTGGAGACCAATCTGATTCTGGGGCTCCTCTGGCAGCCAAACCAGTGACTGCGCATCTGTGCCATGAAGGAGCAACACTGGGCTCTATTCCATCCTCTGCAGCAGCAGGACCAGACCTGGGAGGATGTAGAGAGACCATGGTATTTACAGGTATTACAACTATCTGTGGTACTTGTTGATTAAAATTAAAGAAAAAATTTTTTCTTTACGCGCTTGCACCAGTTCCACTCAAAGATCTGCTTCGCATGAGAGTCCTGTGTGCACCAGGTAGGACAGAGGCTGCTTTCTGTACACCCCTCTCTATGATGCTCTCTGAAGTGGAAAGGGCAATTAGGCTTTATCAGTTCCAGCTGCCTGTCAGGAAGGGAATGCTTGGGAAAAGCAGCTGTCAGGGGCAGTTTGGTTTTGTTGGTCACTGTTCAACAAATCACATTTTAGTGTGCTTTTACTGTGTGCTTTTTTTGGGAGAGACACAACCTGAATTAAATTGACTGTACTTCCCAGTGCCACAAGTCACAGTAGCCAAGCAGGACCTCAGTGGTACCAAGCCCCCTGGGCAGTGCAGAGGGCCAAGATCCTCCTCCACAAATCCTCCTTTCTCTGCCCAGTACATCAGACTTGTTTTACCTACAGAGCACCTGGGGGCTATGACCAATACCATGGATGTTGGTTTGCTAAGGAAACTCCTGAGCTGCTGGAAATGGTCCTTGTCCCAGGTGTTTGTCACAGCCTCCGCAACTCTGTCCGTGGGTAAGGGGTGGCCTGAGCACTCCTTAAGTCAGTGATGGTGTTTATCTGGAGTAGTTTGGATGAGCAGTGAGAACCTGCCTATCTCTGTCAGGGGTGATGGCAGAACACTTGGTCAACCTATTCCTCTGGAAAAACTACGGGGAGGTATAAGGGATGGTAACAAATAATCAGTGGGTAACACCAGCATCATTTGGCACAACAAGCTTTGAAAGAGGTTTTCCACACAGCCTGACATCCTGTCATAGCAATAAAATAATGAAAATATATGACACTATATGTCAATTATATAATAAGTTGTTGAAGTCACTGTGCTACTCCCATAAGTTTGCAATCCAAATGAAATAAGGATTTCCTACTGGAGCCTCTGCAGAGAGAGGATTCTCCAGAGATGTTCACTCATCACTCAAATGGCCAGGTTAACAGTTCAGTCCTCATCTCCCAGATGTTACCATATGAAGAAGAAGATCATCAGTCCTTTCCCATTCCTGGGTCACAGGAGGGTTTTCTCCTTCATAGAAGGGAAGGGGAGAGGCAAAAGTGATGGCAGCGGCAAGAGAAACCTGGAGACAATGGGTTAGGGAGACAAAGCCAGAACCAATAAGGAGTGGTGTTTCCTTAGGGCCTTTTTGCCATCTGCTAGTTCTACAGAAAAGAATAGCCAGACCATGATTTGAAAAGCTCCTCTCTAAGTCCCCAAGTGCCTCCTTCTTTCTGGGGCTGTGTAGAACACCAGCTAGTGAATGACCATTATAATCTCATCACTGTTCCTTCCTCCCTGTTCTGTTTGCCACATCTCCCTGTGTCATGTTCCCTGTTAGCTCTTGACCTCCCATCTGATGTAGAGGATTGAAGTCCACCATGCATTGGGGATAAATAATACAACTGATAAATAATACTGACCAAGAAGCTCCTATCTCTCCAGTGCCACTGCCAATCTGTGGTGGTTTTGCCCCAGCCAGCCACCGAGCACTGTGCAGGCATTCGCTCCATCCCCCAGTGGGGTGTGGGAGACAAAATTGTGGGTTAAGAAAAAGACAGTTTAACTGGTGAAACAAAACCCATGAACACAAACAAAGCAAACCAAGGAATTAAATAACCACTGCCCATGGGCAGGCAGGTGTTCAGCCATCCCAAGAAAGCAGGGCTCCATCATGTGCAATGGTGACTTGAGAAGAAAAATGCTGCCATTCCGAATATCCCCCCTTTCTTCTTCTTCCCCCAGCTCTATATGCTGAGCAGCAGGCCCTATGATCTGTGGTATTCCTGGGGTCAGCTCCCCTGTCTGTGTCCCCTCACAATTCCTTGTGCACTCCCAGCCTCCTCACTGGAGCAGAAAAAGCCTTGGTTCTGTGTAAGTCTTGCCCAGCACTAACAGCCACAACCCTGTGTTATCAACACTGTTTCCAGCACAAACCCAAAACACAGCCCCATCCCACGTACTGTGAAGGAAATTAATTCTAATCCAACCAAAACCAACACACAGCCAAAGGGATGGACATCATAGGTGTGCACCTCTCCTGCCTTTATCCACTCTGTACCAAGGCCAGTGAAATCCTGATCTCTTACATGAGTGTGGTTTGTCACCAGTAGAGACCTAGTCAGGAACCTCTTGCTGCACAAGTGACTTGGGGTCCCAGGGGAACAGCTAAATGCTATCATTAGTTTTTGAAAATGTGAATGCACAGCTCATGGATCTTCTGTATATGGCTCCTCAGTTAAGGGATCTTCTGAGCAGTGTGTATCCCTAATGAAAAACATTTTTCAGCCCAAAGGAAATTCTCACTAAAAAACATAATGTTGTCAAAATTTTCCATATAAAATTTCTGGTTTGGATGCACACTCTAAACCCCACCAAAACAGTTAATCTTCATTTACTAACCAGGATACCAAAGTTAAATATCTTGTTGAAATTCAGTATTTGGAAACTAAACTACATTTTTAAGTAAAATAGCAGCTCAGAAGAATTTGTTCCTTCCAGTGCACCAAAATGGGCTATATGAGCTGACATTCATTGTCACCTGCTTTCTTTACTCATTTGCTGTCCTCTGGTATGTGCGCTGGGTGAACATCTCCATTTGTGTGTCAGTGATAGTGTGGCCAGCAGGACCAGGGCAGGGATAGTCCCTCTCTGCTGGGCACTGGTGAGGCCACACCTCAAATCCTGGGTTCAGTTTTGGGCCCCTCATGACAAGACAGACATTGAGGATCTGGAGCATGTCCAGAGAAGGGAACAGAGCTGGGGAAGGGTCTGGGGCAGAAGTCTAGAGAGAAGCGGCTGAGGGAGCTGGGGGGGCTCAGCCTGGAGAAAAGGAGACTCGGGGGGACCTTCTAGCTCTCTTCAACTCCCTGACAGGAGGTTGTGGAGAGTTGGGGTTCCGTCTTTTCACCCAAATAGCAAACAAAGAGATAGGAGAAATGGAAAGTTGGTACGGGGCAGTTTATATTGGATATTAGGAAAAAATTATTCACAGAAAGCATTGCTAAGCAGTGGAACAGGCTGTCCAAGAAAGTGTTGGAGTCACCATTCCTGGAGGTATTTAAAAGATGTGTAGATGTGGCACTGAGGGACATGGTTTAGTGGTGAGTTTGGCAGTGCTGGGTTAATGGTTGCAACTGATGATATGAAAGGTCTGTTCCAACCTAGATGCTTGTTCTATGATTCTGTGATAAATGATCACTACCTCGATCTCAGAGGGGTGGGCACAGGTAGCCCTCAGCTTCTTTTTGCAGGTGCTCAAAGCTGGCCAGATGCAGCTTGGTCACATCTTTTGTTTCTTTGACTCCCACATGAAAAAATTCACGGGCACATACATATCCTTAAATCCATGACTGCTGTCAGGGGGATTATGTGGTCTGTTGATCTGGGATAGAGTTTAGTGTGTGCTTGAAGACATATTCATTTGGTTTACTGAATGGGAGCATTTCCACAGAATTTAAATAGCGTGAGAGATTGATTTAGAAAAAAACAACAAAAACCCAAGATAACCTAGAAGGTCAATGACACTGGATGGGGTGACGCAGCAGAGGAGCACCTTCAGATAACTTCATTCTCTGACCAGCACCTTCAAAAGCAGTTTCTTTAAAATGTCCACAGCTGGGTGCCAGAAATTAGTGAAAAATAATCGTTAGGGATATTTCAAACATAAAGATAGGTAGACAACAGAATTTTGAATAATGTGGAGTTATGCAGTGATGAATATGTTCACTATAGAGCCCATGCTTTCCTTGTGGTTTTATGAAATGTCTTAAGCAAGAAAATAATAAAGTAAACACCTTTGCTCCCACTATGTTTGCGTGTTGCATGTTCCACATTCTGCAGTACCAGGATGTCTTGCCTTGGTACTTGTTTTCTCTTTGCCATCAGTCAAGATCTTCTGCAGCTTCAGAAGGAAAGACATCACATATTATTTTCCTCATAGCTGCAAAACCAAAGGATTTCAGAGAAAATGAAGAGCTCGCTTAAAAAAAAGAGGGTTAAAAGCGTTCTCCCACAAAAGAGAAAGTATTGTGACATTTGAAAGATTTATTCTTCCTGAGACTCAAGGTTTTTACCAATGATCTGCATCTACAGCCTTTCCCAAAACACTCTGTCATCAAATGATTCAATGTCATCATCAAAGAATTTTTGGCTACTGACTTTCCTTTAATAATAGTTGAGAACTTTAATGAAAGGAAAGGTTTGCATAGATTTCTTCCTAAATTGGATGAAATCCTGCCTTTTTTCTTTTTTCTTTTTCTTTTTGGTAATATTTCTGCTCAGAGAAAATTATAGCCTCTGGTGCCAGTGATGTGCTCTGTATGTTTTGTTTATTACAGTGGTTTTAACTGGAACCATGGGTGAGGTAGTATCATTATAAAATTCTTGATACCCCTCTTATATTGGTGCAAACATAGTTGTGGGCGCTGAAGGCAGTGGTGGGGATGCCAGTTTCAAAGCATTCTCTCCTTGTTTGAAAAATGTGGTGCATGCCCACATGCTCTCTAGGCAGGGAGAAACCCAGGTCCTGGTTCAGACTGGATGTCTGACCCAGCGTGTCCAACCCCACCTGGGGTGAAGCTGGGTTTCTACAGCTGCCTCTCCAGCTGAGCTGTGGCTTGGTGGTGATAGTCAGTGGTCAACCCCTTCCTGGTGTTTGCCATCAGGGGCATCCTAAGGAGCTGTGTGGCTTCTCACAGAAAGGCAGCCTGGAGTGGTACAAACCCGGAGCTGCTGCAGTTTGTAGTAAAAACCTCTTGGATGTGGAGGTTGCACACATGCAGTGGTTGAGAGGAACAGGTGGTTGCACCATCTTTGTGAATAGAAAATGCTGGGGCCCAGAGAGCTGCAAATTCATGCCATGTCTGTGGTACCAGTGAGGATGAGCTCTGAAAATAAGACCTTTCTTTACAATTCTCTCCATTTCCTTATTTCCTACTTTCTAACATTGAATTGCTTCTGACTCCCTGTAGAACTGCAAAAGGTGACAGCTGTGGAGGAGATAATCAAGAAACTGTTTGAAACACAAGGGCCCGGGTTTTCTAAAGAACCAAGAGCTGGGTTTCTTGCCATTCACTGTCTACAGGCTGTGACAGGTTTTCCAATTAATTCAGCCAGCAGCACTGGATGTCTCCCACCAGGTCACTGGTATGGCACTCTGCAAAAAGCTTCAATCACAAAGATGTTAAACTGCCTTAGAAACATGGCACCTGTGAATCACAGGTCTGCTTATTTATTTATATTACTTTATTATCAAGACTTGGAACAGCCTGGGGAGGGAAGTGGTGGAGTTACCACCCTGGAGGGATTTAAAAGACATGTAGATGTGGTGTTGATACACATGATTTGTCAGTGCTGGGCTAATGGTTGGATTTGATGATATTAAAGGTCTTTTACAAACTAAATAATTCTATTATTCTATGAATCATGAGGATTCCTTAGTTAATGGAGATGTGGTGCAGGAGGGAACTGAAATTTTTATTTATCTTCAGGACCTGTAGTGTCAGTAAGGGCTGTGTGTGGCCTCTGCAAAACCCTGTGCACTTGATGTGACCCTGTCAAGTGAAGGCTCACACCAGACCCTTGGGGTGGGCTGGTCCTTGTCTGACATTGGCTACCTCAGACCCAGGTGTCTCTGCCATCAATGATGTGAGATGAATACCCCCACAAAGCTGTTTGCCTTGCTGGTTGTAGAGACATCCCTTAGGATAGGAGGAACTTTTCCAGAGGACATTCTCAGACTGTGCATTTAGCTTTTAGAGAATAATCTCACATGCACACGAATGGGGCTGTGGGTGGCCTGAACTGAAGTACTGGGCTTGCACACTTTGCTGGATTGGGCAGCCAGCAGCTGTTACAACCAGCCCCCAGGATTTTCTCTGCTTCCACTGACTGAAACACCCCTCTGAAAGGGACAAAATCTGCTCCAGCCCCAGAAAAACTCCTCTCATTGCAGTGCCATAGGCCTGTGATTAGGAGATAACTGAGAACACATTTGTCCCTTCAGTGGCAGAGGCAGCTGCCAGCAAAATGCAATGAGTAGGAAGCAAACCAGGCAAGAGCTGTAGACATCCCCCACTGAAGCCAGGAGAAAAGCTTCTATTGACATCTCTGCAAATCAAGGCTGAGCCAGATGAAAGCTGTGAAGAGAGAGCCCAATGTGCTGTGAGGTTTTCTTGGTCTACAACCAAGAAGGGGAATATTCTGTAGCCTACAAGATCCCTGCTGGGCAGCACCAAGACAGATTATTCTTTCATCAGCACAACTGGAATTAATATGGACTAGGTCTGTCTAGTACAAAAAATGAAATAAATTCACTCTGTACATTTTTCCTTTTCTCTCTTTCCCCTGCACTCTGAATATGCATTAAAAATGAGTCCTGAGCTCTCTTCTGAAGAAATTGCAATTTAAGATTCACATACTGGAAGTGTTTGGGAAGAAGTTTATATGACAGGGTCATCTGATACAAAGAGGAGATGGGGAGAGGGAATAAAACTCTCATGAAATGCAGGAAATCAACAAAAGACTGGTCACTCAACCCCAGGATAAGTATAGAATAAATTAGTATGTAAATACCTTGTTGACTCCAGGCATCTTGTTAGGAGAGGCTCTGAAAGCAAAATGTGAATGGACACCACAGGGTCTTCGGAGAGCAGTATAGGGTTTGATTGCTTTGGTTGATCCATGTCTTTATGTGCTGCTTCTTTTGTTTGTTTGTTTGTTTGGTATGTTTTTTTTTTACCAAAGACACAGTGTCTTCACCTGTGTTGAACCTAACCTTCACAGATTACATGGTGCCAAGGAGCATTTGAGGTACAGCCCCTCAGTTGTCTCTGTTGTTAAATTGCCAGAATTTTCCCCAGCATGTTTCTGGCCTGATCCTATCAGGGCCCAGTTGTGAGCTGGGAGCTAGCAGAGAGCTCAGACCATTCCCAGTAGCAGTTCAGATGCAGCTTCCCACTTTTGGGGGAGTATTTAGCAGTATGGACATGGACATCCAGGAAAGCATTGCTCCCATGTTTATGTACTACTATAGGTGCAGTCAGTGTGTTTCTGTTCAAAATAAAGTAAAATATTTAATCATGTATCCATCATATAACTATTGGCAGATTTCTGGATGTGTTGGGGTGGGAATCCATGGCACAGGTGGGAACCAGGTCCTGCAGACCTGCACCTTCCCTTGAGTGGCTCCACTGCATGTCCAATGTCTGTGTGAGCTGAGCTATTCCTGTAAAATGACAGGAAAAGGCAAACTTCCACACCTTTTTTGTTGGATACATCTTTTGTCACTTTAACAAGCTGAATTACCTTAGCAAGAAGTTAGCAAAGAAGGCCTAGGGCAAGAGCTGCAAGATTGGGGGGAGAAAAGAGGACAGGGATCCAGCATAGGATGGATTTCCAGTCTCAGTGGGACTTGAGTCTGGTCCATCAATATGCCATTGATTCTGGTGAGATCCCACACACAGGCTTACACACCTCCCTCACCTGGGACTCCCCATTCAAGAAGTTCATTTTGCTGTGTTTTGGCTTCTCTTCCCTCTCACAACTTACAAAATATTCCCATCCCCTTCCTGTTCTCTGTTGTGTCTTTGCCCGTGTTTTCATAGGGTTCATGTATTCCATGAGTGTGTACTGTTGCACACGTGTTGCTCATACTAAGTATGAGACATTCTGTATCAGGAACAGTCATTTATGAGGCAGGGAGTAGTCAAAAGATTGCTATAAATATTAAATCCTGGCATTTGGCAATGAGTGTTCAAAATCTTTGGGTGCTGGGAGCATATATTCATTGCAACAGCCTCAGACTCGCCCACATGAAGAAAACAAGTTTTCGTACATTACAAAACAATCTATTCTGAGGTTGCATCCTATCTGTTTTAGGGGATTTTCTGCTCCAAAATTCTAATTACATAAAAAAAACCCCAAAGGTAGGAAAAATGCTTATTGTCCATAGTCTTGTAGCCATTACTTTTCACAGTAAGGACAGGGAAAGATAAGCACTTTCCATGAGAAGTGACCAATTCAACAACAAAATATTAGAAAAGGAAGAGCAAAAAAACCTAAGTCAACCCAACACATGGGCCTTATTCAAGACAAAAAACTAGGACCTAACAAAACCAGGAAAATTACTAGAAACTTTAAAAGGTCTACAAAAAGTTGTTTAAAATCAAAGGAAAAAAAAAGATACTCTTAATTCCCTTTCAAACAGACCCAGTCCACTATTTTGCAGAGCTTTAGCATTTTGGGGAATTCTAAAAATTTAAAATTATGCTAACATGCATATTTACTAAAGTTGAATATCACTTCTGGTTTAGAATTTGCTAAATAAACATAAATGTCAATTTTACTGCACTACGTTGTGTTGATAATACTTTGGATTATATTTATGTGTAAGGGCAAGGGACCTGAGGCACAGAGAAGCATTAATAAGAGAAGTGCTAAAAGAGAGAATATCTGGACTATATCTCCAGCTTCTTCATTGAAGAAATATTCGTTGGACAATACCACCTGCTTAAATTTACAGTGTTTAAGGAAACATCTTGTGAAGAGAAGTGATGGAAAGTCACTGTTCTCCTATTGTGCACTGGAGGTAAGTATTTGACTACTGGCAGAAACTGAACAAGTTTAAGTAAACGAATACAACTGTGCACAGTGGGAACAGCATGCAGTTAATTCATTTCCATCATCCGTCTGTTGTGATTTGTGTATTCAGCTGAAAAAGAG
This sequence comes from Climacteris rufus, assembly GCA_013398175.1. Taxonomy (NCBI): domain Eukaryota; kingdom Metazoa; phylum Chordata; class Aves; order Passeriformes; family Climacteridae; genus Climacteris; species Climacteris rufus. The sequence continues at coordinate 296,003 of VZRZ01006935.1, forward strand.
GTACTTTTCTTTGCCCAAGATTTAAGGGAGATGAATATTCTTCTGGAAATTAAAAAAAAATTAAATGTGGACAATGCCTGCCCAAATGTGGAGGAAAAGCTTAGAGGGATTTGGTTAGGAAGCCCAAAATATCATTCAGGGTCTTTTACTGTCTCTTGGTAGATCTTGCTCTGCCCAGTAATTCCTTCCTTCTTCCTTTCCTCCTAGACAGTTCCTTCTACACTAGGCCTGCTTGCTTGTTTTTATGAAATAAATGCTTTTAATGAGCTAAGTGCCTTTGCACCACGGATCCTCCAATGGACGGTTGTACGTCCTGATTTTCTGTGTGTGAGGGAAACAAGAACCATGAACTGATGTTCAGCATGAACACTAACAGATGTTAAAGATGAGGTAGCAGAGGCACCTTCCACTAGGCCACGTTGCTCCAAGCCCCATCCAACTTGGCCTTGAACATTTCCAGGGATGGGACGTCCACACCTTCTCTGGGCAACCTGTGCCAGTGCCTCACCACCCTCACATTGAAGAACTTCTTCCCAACATCTAATCTAAATCTCTATTAGTTTAAAATAATTCCCCTTTGTTCTTTCACTATCTCTCCATTTAAAAAGCCATTCGTCCTCTTTTTTATTGGATCCCTTTAAGTAGAGAAAGACCCCAGTGGAATCTCCCTGGAGCCTTCACTTCTCCATGCTGAATGTGCACTGGAGAGAAAAGTATGGTCCATCCCCACCCAATTTATTTTCAGTGGCTCCATATTCACACCTCTCAAAAAAGCACAGAATTAAAAGTTTTGGGAAGCATGTTGTCTGCAGAGAGCGCATGGCGCTCCAGCAATGCCCAGCGCCTGTGGTTCTGGCACCAGAGGAGCTGACTGCTGCACTTTCACCAGCAGATCACTTAAGGCAATGGAGAATTCAATTCAGGGCAAATTCAGGGAAATTGCTTTTTTAATAACAGGGCAGAAGTTTTTCACCCACCTCTTTCACCCTAGCCTGAGTGCTGCAGAGAGTAGTTATCTGTATGAATTGGCTTCCTCAGCCACTCTGAGTCATTTTTCTGAGTCTTAAGTTTTAAGGGATTCTTTGTGGCTACACATTGACTCTGGTTTTGTCCCTGGCATCCCTACAGGAAATTCAGTTGCACAGTTTTGGTGTCAGACTCAGCAAAACAGCCCTAGACTGAGTGGGAAGAGTAAGACCCTCTGGAGAACAGAGACAGCGTGAAGAGGCAGGGTGAGTTGAGGTTGCCCCGCTGCCCTTGTTATTCTAGTTCTGTGGATAACCAAAAGGTTACAGCCTTCAACACTTCTGCCAGTCAGAGTTATTTTTGATTAAATATAAAGTCAGGAAGTTTTTAATATGGGCAAATCAATAATGGGTTCTGTCACTGGTAAGTTCTAAAAAATATAATGCTGAGTCTTTGTTAAAAGACAGAACCATTTTCCTACACTTGTCTTTTTTAAAATTTTATTTTATTATATTATATTTAGGTTTTCCAGTCATGGGATTAAATAATAAAAAGTATTTTTTTGATAAACATGTGACCTGTAAACTTGTGTAGGAGGTGACAACCTGGTCTGGGACACTAATACAACTCAGACTTTCATGCATAAACTTAGTATGGTCAGCAATATGTTCTACACTAAGTGACATTGCGCCATTATTATAGTGTGTTTCTATCTTGCTGTGTGCTCCAAAAACTCCACAAGAAATTAGAATACATGTGGTAGCTGATCAGTGATCAAATATGAATCAGCTGGAAGACATGTAAGAAATTGGCTAAGCAGAAAGATATAATGAATGCAGTGAGAGAAAATGTGTGTTTGGCTGGAAGGAGGTTACTAGCTCAGGCTTTTTCAAGAATTCTCTTTGTCAGTAACCATTTCTTAAGAATGACCTCATTTAATGTGGCCATTGGTCACTTTAGCACTTTTTTAAGCTGTTAATCTCCTGCTCTGCTCTCCTCTTGTGAGATTCTACCTGGAGTGCTGTGTCCAGCCCCAACACAAAAAAGACATAGAACTCTTGGAATGAGTCCAGAAGAGGCCACTATGTTGATCACTCTCCTATGAAGACAAGCTGAGAGACTTGGGTCTGTTCAGTCTGGAGAAGAGAAGGCTCCAAGGACACCTTACAGACCCTTCTAGCACATAAAGGGGGCTGCAGAAGACCTGGACAGGGACTTTTTACAAGGACATGTAGTACAAGGGGGAATGGCTTTAAACTGAAAAAGGATATGTTTAGATTAGATATTAGGAAGAAATTGTGAGTGTGGTGAGGCTCTGGAACAGGTTTCTAGTGAGGTTGTAAATGCCTTATCCCTGGAAGTGCTCAAGGCCAGGTTGGATGGGGTTTGAAGCAACCTGGCTTAGTGGAAGTTGTCCTTGCCCATGGCAAGGGGTCAGAACTGAATGGTCTTTTAAGTTCCCTTCCAGTCCAAACCTGTCTATGATTCTATGATTTGCTTATGACATAAAGAGAAGGGTTATCATGCAGGGACATCTGATGTCCTGAGTGTGAGAAAAGCAGAAACAGTATGATTTTCAGCAGAACAAAATACAAGGATTTCACTTTAGAATAAGTAATAGGAATTTTTGCTGGAATTTAAGAGTTGTCACCTGGAGGCAACTGAGGTGTGAAAGGCATTAATTTATTGGCTGATAGTGCATTTATTTGGAGCCACCAAAGTAATGGAATCAGAACAACACAAAAGTCTCCCCAAAATGGAAAGTGTTCCCAGCAAGGAAGATGTTTACCATTGTTGTAAAAGATCTGCAGTATTGCCTAATTCCTGAGTGCCAAATGTTGTGTGTACAAGCCTGAGCAACTCAACCCTATGAGAGCAGAGTCAGGGGTTTCACTAAATGGTTGGGGTGCAGACACAGCCTCACCATATTTGCACAAAACTTTCTCCAAGCCAAATTTGCTTTCACCTGGACGTGTCTGGATCTGAAGTACCTCCTGCATGGCTGTGAAAACAAATGTCCTTGCAGGCACCTCTCCACCAACACCTGGAAATACAGCAGCTCCTTTCTAGTGCTGCTACCCTGCAGCTGCCCAGGCCCATGTGCCAGCAACCTTTTCTGAAGCCTGATACCAGTCACTCTCTGACACAAGGCCATGGTAAGATGAGCAGCTATTTCCAGTTTGGCAGCCTGGCAATTCTTGTTTCCCTGGGAACTGGCAACTGCCCATGTGCACTGAGCCACTGTGTAAGAATTCATAATTGATGTCACATTTGCTCTACCATCAGTCTAGACACATTTGTCTAAACTATTGTTTTTAAAAAAGAAATAAAAATATAAAAAATGTCAATCCCCAACAGATGGAGAGTAGAGAGTAAATAAAGCCTGGCAGGCTATTTTGCCTTTGATCACTTTTGCTACATTCCTAGTTGTCTTTTGAAAGAGTCTGGCACAGATTTTAAAAAGTTATTTCCTTTATCCTCTTTGACTTTACAGTTGCCCTGCATTAGTTGGCATCACATAACAGAAATGCTGTTAGAGTTAAATAAAATAGACACCATGTTCAAGGTTTAACAGAGCCATGTTGTATATTATCTGTGCACCTCTTCCTATTGTGTTATTCTGGTACAATTTTCATCAGCCCGAAAATGTCCAGAAAGGTTCAGAAAAAGCTTAACTTATCTCTGAAGTTTAGTCATTTGTGAAGTGTTATACTGAAGGAATAATATTACAAGGGTTTTTGGTTCAGAAGTATATCATTAAACACCCAGATGAAAGCATAGGAAAAATATCAATTTATAGGATCCTGATTTGCTATTTTGCTTTATAGCAGGTTATGATTTGTGCTCTAAAAATGCCAGTAAAGATCACGATATAATTTCTTAATACATAATGCTATTTTCTAATAAGAAAGAGAAATCAGTCTTCCTTCCTTCCTTCCTTCCTTCCTTCCTTCCTTCCTTCCGCACTTCCGCACTTCCGCACTTCCGCACTTCCGCACTTCC
>VZRZ01006935.1:300163-363151 GCA_013398175.1 Climacteris rufus
GCACTTCCTTCCGCACTTCCGCACTTCTTTCCCCACTTCCTTCTGCACTTCCGCATTTCCGCACTTCCGCACTTCCTTCCTCACCTTTTCCCCATCTCCTTTCTCTTGTATCATTGAATTTCACTTCTCCAAAGCTGTGTGGATAGCTTAAATCACTCATCTATGTTTGTTTTCCTTAGAAGTTAATGGAGTATGACATCCCACCTGGGGTTCAGTTGCCTTTTAGGGTGGAATAAGGAACCCTCCTCTGCATCTTTTACACAGGGAATGCAGGGAAGGTAATAAGATGGCACCTTAATTAATAACTGCAGATATCTAATATGTAGATATCCACCAGTGAATGACTTGTCTTGACTCCCACTGTAGTCAAAATCTTGTTGCTACAGTTAGTGAAACCTTGGGCAAAGACCATCTGACCTGATGTGGGTGTCCACAGCAAGATGAACCTCACTGACTTTTAGGATGGAACCTCCAATGACTAAAACAGGCATTGGATGTCCTGCATACACAGAAATGCATCCTGAAAGAACTTTGGACAGGACTCATCCCAGCCTTCATGCCTAACTGTGGTACTGATCTGTGACTCTGGAGCAACGACCCCTCTTACTGGTTTAATTGTTTACCAAAAGTTATGTAATCTGCAAAAGTTGCCTGCAGTGATTTTTTTTTTCTTGAGATGGATGAGTTAGAATGACCTCAAACACATTATTTAGAGATTGTATCTACCTATTTATAGCATTTCAAAATTTTTATCAACATGATATCACTGCAAAAGCCTTTTAACCAGAGACAGGGAAGAACTGCCTTTTGGGTTTAATGAGTCCAAGCATTTATACCATCCTCATTCACATAGTTTCTGAACATTTAACAAAAGGATACAAACAGTCTTTATATTTACTTTCTCCAAGTTTTGTCTGTTCTGATAAGAAATACTGTTCTAGAAAGCTCTCCACACAGCTTTCATAACTATACTGTTGTAAATAGATGGTAGAATTATTATTGGATTAAAGAGAAGGATACACCAACATCCAGTGTCTTACAAAAACCTGTTTTAAAATGACAATAATGTATATCATGTAAAATTGGGCAAAGTCTATCATAAGCAAGGGTTGTGCACGTTTTGCATGAGCAATTATTTTTATTTTGCTATTTGATGATTACCTTTCTATATTTCTGCCTGAGTGGAGTTTAGAAAAGAACCTATTATAAGACAAATTGTAATGCATAGAGAGGTGAAGGAAGATAAGTCAGAAGAGTGAGTGAATGACAAGAAGCACAGAGGTAACATCTTCTTAATTCAAGTAGCCTAGACCACACCTAAAAAGAGGTTTGGTTGGAATAAATTAAGTCTTCCCTATTAATGTAGATATTTTAAAAAAATCAGTGATTCAGTTCTGTTCAAAATTTATATTTTGACTGAAGAACTCAGAAGGGTTCTTTAGACTCAAATCTGTTTGTAGATTTTTAAGGCACTTTTTGGAGATAAAACACCCTCAGTATCATATAACTATAGCAAGCAAATGTTTGACATCTCTTGGACACCATCTTTCCAAAAGCAAATCTCAACGAGTGTGCTGAAAGGCCAAGGCCTATCTTCTAAAGCTTGGTACAGCACAAGCCTACAGCTGTACACAACTTTCATCCAGGAATCTAAACATCTCCCCACTCTTCTACCTCATGCACACACATGTACTCTGGACTCCTATTCCCTTTCCCTGAGTGAACATCAGCAATCAAACAATGACCTGCAAGGAATGAGACACACAATTAGCAGGGAAATACAAAACAGCTGGTGCAGCTGAATAGCTGTTATTCTGAGCACATGAACCTGAAAAGATACTGTTTAGCTTATAAGACAAACAAAATTTCCCTTCTACTTGATCTCACAGAGCATCTACCGTCAGGAGCTGTCCATTTTCATTTAGTCTTTCTGATGCTGGGGCCAACTGTGCAGGGTTATAAACAAAGAGCAGAAAGTATCACTTTCCTTGTTAATTTGACAGTAAACAGTACTAATTTGACCATGCAGCTGTTTATTGATACCACCTCCCCAACAATTTAATATACGAAACAGTAGCCAGTGTGCTGAGACTGCACTGTTTATAAAATTCAAGAAGCCAGAATGGCCATAATCTCTTGTTGTAAAACAGACATCAGGAGGGCCTGCCATTTGTGCATTTCACCTTGTGCCAGGGAAAGCCATGGAAATCATAGAATCACAGAATGGTTTGGGTTGGAAGGGATCTCAAAGCTCATCTTGTTCCACCCCTGTGCCATGGGCAGGGACACCTTGCTGCAAGCATAGCACAGCCTGGCCTTGAACAATCCCAGGGATGGGGCATCCACAGCTTCTCTGGGCAGGAAATGTAAAAAAAAAATATTACTGAGATCAAGATGACGAATTTTTTCTTCACGGGTGTCTTCAAGATGGTGTTTCCAGAACCATTTCTTAGTAGTCCTCCTCTGATTTGTGTGAGGTCAATGAGAGCATTGCCATCTACTGCCATAGCATCTGCTCAGCCAGCTTGCAGTCTCCTGACATTTAAAATAGGTCTTCAGTGTTTGTTTACAAGACATTCTTAGTACTAAAAGAGGTGAAATATATATTGCATAAAATAGTAACTTGTGACATCTACAAATAATAACATCCTCGTGCCTTTCTCTTTCCCCAGCCAAGCTTATCTCCCACCTTTTTTCATTTGTGCTTCTGGTTTTGACCTGGAGCTACCAGATGCTGACTGAGATCATCGGAGTCCCTGGGGACAAGAAGTGAAAAACTTTACAGCAACACTATCTTGCTGGTTTTATTTCTCAAGAATACTCTAGACATGGCTTTTATTTGTGAGGCCAGAGCCCTGTGACACACTGCCAGGATGTAAAGTGTCCTGCTGAAAAGCTGATGTCCCCATCTGGAGAATACTGAACCTACACAAGCCTGAGTAAACAATATCAGCCCTCATATTGGAGAAGCAAGTAAAGTAAAAATAAAATTAAGACTTTTCTTACCCAATTTGCATGATTTTTAATAGGAGGTTTTGTTTTTGCCTTTTCTTATACCTATTATGTTAATGCTTCCTGGGAGTGATGATTGATGCTGTATCAGCCTTTTGGATGAAGGATTGTTTTAAAGATTGTAATGAATGTTTGGAAGATTTCATACCACTTGATTATGCCAAGTTTTGATTGGATCACTCTTATTTGGCAGAGATGGTGATATCAGCTTTGATTTTTATTTTAAATCTCTGTTACCCAATTTTCAAATTCAACAGTTTATTATTTAAAAATACGTATATGGTTTTCATTGGGCTGAAAGGGAGTTTAATTGTATATATAATACATTTATGTGCATTGACAATTCAAAGTGTAGTAGAGAGAGAGAGGTGAAAATTGCTTGCCACTAAATACACAGAAATCTGAAGAACAATATAGGTGTATCAGCAGAAATGCTGTGACTCCACAAGCTTTCAGATTTTACAAAGAAATTGAATTAAAAAGGTGTTTAATGTCCATATATTCCTCCTAGAATATCAATAAAGACTTAAGTATTTGAAATTATATCCTGACACTCTTTGTCTCTCACTGCATGCAAAATCAGGAAGTGCACACATCTGTGGTGCTCACAGCTGCCTCATGACAGGTAGCTGCTGAGATGTTCTGGGTTCTGTTGGCTCAGGATATTGAAATGTCACCTCTTGTGACACAGCTGGGGAGAACTGCCAGTTCTTAGGGTGACGGAATATTTGCAAACAAGTGGGGATGAACCTTGTACTATACACACCCTCAGCATGGTTTCAGTAGTGGTTTAAAATCTATGAGTGCTGATGAGTATTGTTCTTTCAATCGGGTCTGAAAGATGTCTTTTCCTCATCGAGCTCAAACAAGCTTATCTTAGCTGGGAAATGTGCTTCCTTCCTCTTCTGGGGTATGTATTTGAGTGGTACCAATAGCAGCTGTGCTCAGTGAAGAATCCTGTGTCCAACATATCCTGAACTGGCACGGAATCAGAGAATCAGAGAATCAGAGAGTCACAGAATGGTTTGGGTTGGAAGAGACTTTAAAGGCCATCTCCTTCCAACCCCCATGCCATGGGCAGGGACACCTTCTACTAGACCAGGTTGCTCCAAGCCATCTCCAATCCAGCCTTGAACACTTCCAGGGATGGGGCATCCACAGCTTCTCCGGGCAACCTGTGCCAGGGCCTGACCACCCTCACAGTAAAGAATTTCTTCCCAATATGTAATCTAACCCTGCCCTCTTTCAGTTTAGAGTCATTCCCCCTTGTCCTATCACTACCTGTGCTTGTAAAAAGTCCCTCTCTGACTTTCACTTGGCATCACCAAGTTAACTTTGTGGTTTTGTGTTTTCCCTATATGATACCACAACTTCAACAAGGCAGCTATGTCTGAAAGGCGGAAAGTTGCCTATGGCCACAAGCTTGCTCCAATGCTGCTGACTTGCTTTTTCATATCACTTTGTGTGTTATTTTGTATCTGCTGGGCTGAGGTAAACTAACAGGAAAGCCAGTGAGTGGTTGTAGGCGGCCTGGAATTGCATTTAAATAAATAATTTGTGGACCACAATTAGTAAAAACAAAGCTGAAAGAGTGGTGCAGCACTTCTCTGAGGCAGCTGCAGAGCAGCCCTTGCACATCCTTTTCTCCCCACTTTTCTTCTGTGTATGTTGGCCTGTCTGTTGGCTCCAGACATGAAGATTAGTTCTTGGACTTGGTGAACCTGGCTTGGGTTTGCTCTCTTTCCAAGTTTTCATAAAAGCCAAGGCCCCTTGAAGGTCTTAAAGATCTTTGCAAATGATAAATTACATGTTTTGTTCCAGTACTTTGTTGTCTTGAACTTAGAACAGTTTGAAAGTTTCTTGAGTTCCTGTAGATGGCAACTGCAGGACAGTTGTCCTTGTCTCTAAAATAACATCTAAATGGTGAGATTTAAGCTTAGGGAGCCAGGAACAGGAAGGGTCCTTCCAATTGAAACTAATTGGATCCATGCTCCGATATCCGTGCCTGTTTCCAAAAGGCTATAATGATTCCAGCCAGACTGTTTGCTCAGTGTCAGTCTGAATTTAACTTCATGCTACTTCGTTTTATTTTAATTTGACATTATTGTCATGTTTATTTTACCTAATAAGTGAATCATTTAACTATAAAAGACTCATTTTGGAGGGTTAAGGGTGGAATCTGGAATGGGTGAAGCTTGGAATAACCACTGACCTGCTCGATTATACTGGAGTAGGTTAAGGGTGGAATCTGGAATGGGTGAAGCTTGGAATAACCACTGACCTGCTCAATTATGCTGGAGTAGGGCATGAGCAATGCTGTCACTTCAGGGAGGCAAGCCAGACACACAGGGCTGAGCAGGCCTGGCATTCTCTCTTCCTCATCATTGGAAATGTCAGGAGACTTGCTTGAAGGACAGATGTGGTTGAGTTTGTGATAAAGACCCCCTGAAGTCTCCACCAAGCAGAACAATTGATGTTATTGTTGAATTTTACTTTGATGAATGAATTTTAAGAGAAAACTAATGGCATTAATACCACAGAAGCATGGTTTCACTCAATCTGCAATGTCATGATACAAATGAAATGTGAGGGGTACACAGTCTGTGATTCAAAAAGTGCACTGTGAAACTGGGAAACTGCTTTTGAAAACTGGTCTCTTTCATCATTTCTCAGACTATCTTCCAATATAAGTCGACAGTTCTTTAACAGTGAATTGAGCTATTCCTGATATATGCTGTTCTGAAGGTATTATTTAGTAAGAGATACGTTCATGTCTCATGACTTAGAGGGAATTGCTTTCTTTGTTCTCACTTGAGGTGGGGTTTATCTTGTATAACTTTAGAAAGATACAGTGAGGATGCTCAGCTAGGGATCTACTGCAAGCAAAGGAAAGAAATAGGATCCCTTGGGTTTGGTTTTGTTATCTATATTTGGAAGAGATATGTCATGGATTTAATATGCATCTGTCCTTGTGACTATTGAGAGAGCTGGGGTGGTTCCTCTGGGAGAAGAGAAGGCTCCACCTTACTGTGGCCTTTCAATATCTAAGGAGGACTAATAGGAAAAGTGGAGAACTTTTTACCAGTGCCTGTAGTGTATCACTGCAAGGGTCAAAGGTTTTAAACTGAAAGAATGGACATTTAGGTTGGACTGAAGGAAAAACTTTATTTGCAATAGAGGTGGTGAGACACTGGAATGACTTTCCCAGAGAAGCTGTGGATGCCCTGTCATTGGAGATGTTCAAGGCCAGGCTGGATGGGGCTTTGAGCAATCTGTTCTAGTGGAAGATCTCCCAGCTCATGGCAAGAGGGTTGGTCTGGATGATCTTTGAAGGTCTTTTCCAAGTCAAACCACTCCATAATTCTATGACTGTGTGACTAAGGGTCCAGAGTGACTACTTTTATGCAGAAATCTATATTTTAAGTGTTCATCTGTGGTCAGGTAAACTTGGTCCTTGTGGTCTAAAACTGAAAATTTGGAGATAATGTTGTCTGACCCACATCTTGCCTGGCCAAATCATAACTTTATAGTAACTACCTGTATTTTCCAGGAAAGCATTGTTGCTGATCTGGAGGTCTGCACAGTCTGAACTAGTTATTTCTAAAACTATATTTCTATTTGTACCTGCTAAACCATCTTTTGTTTGACTGGGATAAGGTTACTGGCTGATCCAATTCACTTGGCACTGAGGATTTGTCTTCATCTATTACTTAGCCATTTGGAAAGATTTCTGTAATCTAAAACCTTTATGAATAGCAATTTTTATCCTTGTTTTCAAGACAATGATCAAAGCACCAAATGACATGACACAACACCAATCCCTGTAGGAGCACAGTGGGTGTAACATATTAAAAATTAATTTCCTGTTGACATTCCTATTTCTGAGATCTCTTAGCTAATAATTTCTTAATTAATTTCACATATGTGCTATTGAGACTGTGCAATGTTCATGGTTGCAGGAGAATGACAAAACAGTCAACTGACCTTGCAAAAGCCTATGTACCTCAAATATATCAAAAGATATTATTATGGACCAAATGTGTTGGGTCAAAAGAGAATCAGGTTAATTTGAACTCACTGAGTGGCCCCAATTACATGTTATTTCTAAATTCTTTACTTACTGAATCCCTTTTCTGCATTCCTTTAATTTTGCCATTAATTAAGTCACATCAGCCTAACTATCTGCATCATCTCACTTTTCTGCCTTGAAAACTTGCACATGAATTTTGATCTTACTTCTGGAGTTCTACATTTCTACAGTTATTAAAAATGAGTATCAAGCCACCAAAATCTGTCTCAGGTAGTTTTTAAGTGTGAATGACCAAGTTCTGCTGAATTAAAAATTGTTAATTCCGCAGATTGCCACAGTGTGATTCTTGAAGGCAGTTAAGCTGGAATCCAAACTCTCTCCCCACCCAGAAACCGCAGTCATCTGAGCTCAAGGAGAACCTCTGTATATGGGTCTCATGCAAGCCTTGACTGAAACAGGTGACTATACATGAGTTGCTGTTAACAGTATGCAACACTTCTCACGCTGGAAAGAAGTTGATGCAAGATCAATATATTTGAGGAATGACTGACCAGGAGATTGAACTACCTGAAAAATAACTCAACGAAGAGACCAAGTTGCCGACTCGCACAAATCCATATCCTGATCATCGCTTTCCCCTTATGCCGACCTCTCAAGCACTGCATACTGAAATCCTTTCATGTGCCAAGTAGCAGAAGGACAAGTCCTGCCCTCATTAATACCAGTGCAAGCCCACAGAAACCATCAGGATTGGAACACTCCCACTGGCTGCTACTTTTAGCCCAATGCTGATACTTTTCCCCTTATGCAAAACCTCATTGGTGACATTTTGGATAACGAAAACCAAAGGTGACTGATTTAAGAGAAGGATGGTGTTGTGGTCAAGGCACTGGAGTTGGGTTATTGGAGGTATAAATTCAATTTCTGGTCATCTCATGGTTTTGCTATTTGATCATGCGTAAGTAGCACTGTAAGAGCAATATAGTAATGGGTGCTACGCAGGGGGTTTGGCTAGCTCATATTTCAAATGCGATAATGAGGATCTAAGCAAGATAATTTTCATTTCACAACCATTACAGACCTGAAAGAGACCTTTTTTTTCCACAGAAAAGGATTTACTCTAAGGATAAATAGATAAAGAATAGAAAGTATTAGAGCACAAACCTTGATGTCTTGTCAATACATGATACCCCAGTAATAAATAGTTGATGGATGTTTAGTCATTCATAAAACATTTTTCTTGCAAACATTTTTTTACAGAGTTCCTTCATATTAATCAAAATTTACTATCTTAAGGCAAAAAACGATTTTGCTACAAGATCCATTCTTTTGAGCTGGAATACAGCCATATAATTGCATTTCTATTAAGCAACATCATTTTCTCATTGTCAGGGAAATAAGGCTTTTTGCAATTGTACAACCTGTATCAAATAAACTGAGTTAGGCAGATTTGTCTAAAGTTGTCTTGGACTCTCACCCTCTCTCCACCACAGTAATCTGATCCTGCAAAATTTCACAAGGAGTTTTTGGCAGTTTTTCCACTAAGGTCCATGACTCTTCCGATAAAATCCTATTCACTGATCGGAAAAAAACCTTCAAAGCTAGAGAGAGCACATTATTGCAGTGGTTGACATAATGTCATCTGGAGGAAGACATTACCACTCTAAATTAACCATGGCCGTGTGGTGAGCACTGTGGCTTCTCCTGACTTCAAAGCTCAACATGGTAGTTAACAGATGACAATACCCACTTCCTTGGGCCTTACTGAATTTACTTACTGGGCTTCTTGAAAATTATCTTCCCCACCACATGAGTAACTAAAAAGTAAACTTCTACAGAAAAAAAAGTCGTTAGCATCTGTAAAATGGAGTCAAAAGTGCCCATGTTTATATAGGGCTTTGATCTGTGTGAAGGAGTGCTGACTGTAGATTTTGTAAATTTTGTATAGTATGTCCCTAAATATTTTGAATTCAGTTTTTGGACACAGTGAGAATCTGAAATCTGAGATCAGATATTTTGCAGGTCAAACAAAAGAATACATCTGCTTGTGCTAAACGAGCGTTTTAGGAGCTTTTTTCTATTTGTCTGCCTGCCTTGCTGTTCTTCAGTCTGGCCATCCAGGGAATCATGCCCACATGCATGATTTGACTCCTGATATTTTTCTGCTGTGTGTTGAGCAGCTGTATTTGAGCCTGTCTAGGGTAAAAGGATGGGATTATGTATACTCTGAAGCAGGAAAGAGACTAGGAGAGGTAAGAGAGGAAGAAGGAATGAGCCCTGATTTTGTGCTCACTGCAATCTGGATGACTACCAGCATTTCTATTGCTCATTATTCCTTTGAAGTCAGTAAATGTCTGTGAAAATTACTGGTGAAGTTTTCTCACCTCCACATAACTCTGGTAGAAGAGGACAGTTTACTCTCACTGCTGTTTTCTCTTTTATCTTTAATAGTGGTTGGTCCACAGTCTGCGTCAATAGAGCCCAGTCCTTCCCCTGTGAGTGTTGGCATGGTGGCACCTGAGGAGTCATGGAGGGGGAAGGGAAGGTGGGGTTTTTTTGTTACTTGGGATATTACATTTGAAAATAAATAAATAAATGCTCCCGCCAACCTGAAAGAACAGTTTTATAGTTGTAGAATCAAGCACTTAAAAGCTGATAAATGCCAGAATTAAGGGTGTCGATCAAGTTTCAAACATTGCCTTCTGGCACTGTAGATTATGATAGTCTTTAGTTATCTAATCACATACATTCTTTTCCTCAAGGCTCCTGTCTTTAGTAATGTGCACGTAACAATGAGGAGCAGAAAAAGAAATGGAAGATTTGCCTATTAAACTTGCACCAAATGAAACAGAGCTGAGTGCAAAGATGGAGCTGCAAAAAAAAAAGGAGTTAATAGCTGCAAAAGGGAAGCTAAACCACTAATTTTGAGATAATAAATTTTTAACAATTATTATGATGTCTTCTTCCTCTCTGTATCTGGGGAAGTGTTGACTCAGATTATAACCAACCATCAGAGCAGTCATCACTTTGACGAAGTGGTTCCTCTGAGGCTTTGCAGACTCTAGCTGGTTGTGAAACCATAAATGCATCTTCACATGCATTAAAATTTAGAAGATTTATAGACACATACCAGAATTGCTATTGTACCTTTACTGTTTTGACTGAATCAGAAATACTGATACATGATGAAACCTTTCAAAGATTTTGCCCAGCAAATTGGACAGTCTTTGTACTTTCTGTAATTGCATTCATTCTGATTTTGCTGATAGAAAAAGACTTTAGAAGTTCTATTTTTGAAGACATTTTGTACAGACAGCCAAGCAAAGCTGTGTGCTTACACATACAAGACAAGAGCATAGGTGGTCTTCTTGACCTGTCCCAAGGCAAGCACGCTTCTGGTAGAACTGGTGGTCTCTGCCCAAGCTTTTCTGAAGGAGATCCAAATCAAAGGTCATCTAAACAAAAGGTCTCTAGTATCTCTTCAGTCTCTGTATCATTCAAATACCTCTGGTCTCACCATTATTGGCAAGGAGATGAAGCATGATTTCACTTGTATCGACTCCAGAACTGGTCTTAAATCCATCCCACCATAAGGTCTGGCAGAACAAGCCTGAGACTGATAGACAAATTAATCTGTTTTGGCAGAAGATCCAGAATACTCATTGGTGATGCATTGCAAAGGTCAATTTAGGGCAGTTTACCCTTTGATTGCCACTTAAGTCTTGAGTAGGAAGAGACCTGGTATTTAGTCCCCAATGCTACTGCTCCTACTAAAAATGACAGTCAGGAATTCATAATATTGCTGACTATCTCATCGTGCATTTGTGGGGGGCTAAGTACAGGAAAATCACACAGAAAAGCATGAAGTCTAGTTTATATGAACATTTTGAAGCCTGCTTTGTAATCTTACTGATGTCTTTCTAATATAGTTTTACATGTGGTGTGTGACATATCAGGGGAATATTAAGTTAGGAAGTCTGGAAAAGACTTCACAAAGACATTGAAGACATGAACATCATCCATGTTGTTCTTGACACTTTTGCACGTTCTGAAAAACACCCTGCAATGACAAACTCAATTCCTAAGCAATATATTGTCTTAGTTTAAAGTTTCTCCCCTTGTCAAACCTAATTTGTTCTTGTTGAATTTCAAGCTTATTGTTTCTTTTTTATCTTTCCTTGTTCCTTGTGTGCACCTTGTGTGTTCAAGGTCATAAAAACTCTGAACTGTCCAAAGTTTTGAATTTCTCAGTCTCCCAAAGTTTTTTAACTTTAGTAATGTATCACTGTGTCAGAAGACACAGTTAAAGGAATCAGATTTTCACTTTGATATTTGAGTAGCTTTTGGTTTAACCTGGTTTTCTTGGTTGAAGCTTCAGAGGAATCTCTAGTACTCTCCAGCTATGGAGGAGTTTGTCTTCCCTAGTGGCTCAAAGAACAGCCACCCACAGCACAGGGAAGACTTGTTCTTGGGGTGAGGGAAGACTTGTTCTTGGGGTGAGGAAATAGTGCTTTAATCCTCTCCCAATTACCAGGAGTAATTTTTAAACTCCTCCTTCCACTAGGGATCTCAACAGGCAAGTCTATCTCACATTTTGTCCAACATAAAATTTTTTGTCTTTACAATTAGAAAGGACATCAGACTTTATGTCTTCTTGTGGAGAGAGATACTTAGCTAGAAAACCACTTTAATGAAATTCAAAGTGAATCCAGCTGTCTGCCACCCTATGTCACAACTACATATAATAAAGGTGTTCCCTTCTAGATTTGTTAAGAAATTTCAGTTACATCCATATCAAATTTGTTGACATTTCAGACAGTTTTTTTAGTCTGTCTGCTGTCTCCATTTCTAAAAATGCTTTTTCATTGCTTGACGGGTTTTCTTTTTTTTTTTCATTTTCCATCTAATAACATTACTGAAAAGTGATGTGAAATAGATAAATCCGTCAGTTTCCTCTTTCATTCTCAGACTCACACACGTATGAATGAGAGGGTGTGCATGAAGTACAGGAGATGGAAAGAAAATTTAGAAAATCAATTACATGCCCCTTTTCACTTCTGCAGTGAATGAAAACCTAAAGTCTTGAAATACCAGAGTACTGCAAGACTTGCAAGGCCAGCACACTGTTGCCAAGAACATGCTGTCATTTGTGGGTCCTCACACTTCCTTGAACACAAGAGAGCCTGGAGACAGGAATCCACCACTGAGGCTTTGAAAAAGCTGCATTAGGTTATTGAGCCACTGGATTCATGAAACTCGCCTTGTTATCCTATTTGTGGTGTCTCTCGGCTCTGCAGCCCACAGCCAAATGTCAGTTTCTGACTGCATTTTTACCTAGGATATTGTACATTTTTACACTAGAAGGTCTGGTGTCAAGTTATCCCAGACACAAATTAGCTGGGAAGAATGGATATTACATACATATACATGGACACATCCTTCTGTTCTTCAAAAGCTTTAGGTCACAAAGGCAACAAGAAATTAGGAAAAGCCACACGTTAGGTAGCTTTTGTGGTCTCAGTTTTCTTTCCATGTGCAGAAAGTCCATGGAGGTACTTAAAAGATGTGTAGACTTGGTGACATGGTTTAGCGGTGGGCTTGGCAGAGCTGGGTTAATGGTTGAACTAGATGATCTTAGAGGTTTTTTCCAACCTAAACAATGCTACAATTATATAATATCTCAAATGAGATGATCACATCTCTTCCAAGCTTTCTTGGTCTCATCCAATGCTCAGAATCAGTAGTCTCCAGCGTGACTTAGAAGCACAGAAACTCAGAAGATGCCATGTGGCAGCACCATAACTCGTGTGAGGATGTGGGGAAATGGAGTTAGGGACTAGAAGGGGAGAAAAGAGAGCTGTAGGGGGCCTCATCTGCTTTCCTGCTGAAATCCCTGCTCTTGGTGCTGGGAACACTTGTGCTTACATCTCCCCATGTAATTAGAATTACTTTTTTCGTTCAACTGACAGCACATAAAGCTTGCATAGAAAGTTCATTTTTCCATTAAAAACTACATAAATTGCCAACTTCAGTAATTGTGGGAAAAGCCTTAACAGACAAGCCTGTTCTCTTGCCCTACTGAACCTATCTCCCACACAGCTGATGCTTTATCCATCTACCTCCCCAGCAACCTCCCTCATGCTGCTTGACTCCAGCAGGAGGAGCAATGGGAGCACACGAGAAGCATCCCCCGTCTCCCAGCTCCCCCAGCATTACCAGCACCCCTTCCACAGCCAAAAGCAGCAAATTATCTAGAAACTCATATTTGGCTCAGGGCTGGAGGAAACTCCAGAGCTGTTAAACTTGAAAAAAGTCTCTGTGGAGTGTGTGCGACCTCAGAGTTCCCAAAGGCTCATTTCATAGGATAATTTCACCGGGTAATTTTACCAGAGAAAGTTTTCGCAGGAAAAGGCATGTCTCTGACAGTAGGGTAAGCCCCTTGCTGAATTCCAAATCCCTGCTCTGGAGAAGAAGGATAGTAGAATTTTTTAATGAAACACCTATTTGGGTTTTGTTGTGTTTTATACTGTGAGACAATGGGGTTTTTTTTCTTGGTCTCTCTTTTGGATACAGGTTTGTAAAATAGATTTTTGTAAAATTTCAACCCAAATGGTTAAATTGACAAAGTTATGAAGATCCATACTTTAAAGGAGTGTCATAATAGATGAAGTACAAATTTTCCTTACTGTAGGCCAGGATATGAAAGCCAGTGTTCTCTGAATAATGGTATGGAGCTAAGGACTCATGCAGTTTTGCAGGTGGGGACTGTGCTCCTGCCAGCTTCTCTCCAGTACTGTCACAGAGGGCATACCCTGTGCCAAGTGGTGTTAAAGGAGGGCTAGAATTTCCTTAGTCACCTGTCCTCCCCACTGTTAAGTGGATTCCTGGATAGATACAGGTGTACCCTTAAAAAAAGATTGGCAGCATTTAGAAATGGCATATAGGTTAGACTGTTTGTTATTTAGCAGTGCCAGGAGGAAGGATTTGTGGGAAATCTAGGGGATACAGCCAATGATGCCTAGGAGGCACCTCCAAGGCTGGGTGGGAGGTAACTCAGGGATTTGGATCTTAGAAGAATGGTGAGGACAAGTTAAGCACCCAAGACCTTTTGTGGCTCTTGCCCCCAACAGCTGTGCAATGAAGAATATTGTTAAAAATCATAGTATCCCAGAATGGTTTGGGTTGGAAAGGACCTAATGGATCATCTAGTTCCAATCCCCCTGCCATGGGCAGGGACACCTTCACTAGCCCAGGTTGCTCCAAGCCCTCTCCAACCTGGCCTTTCACACTTCCAGGGTTGGGGCAGCCACAGCTTCTCTGGGCAGCCTGTGCCAGGGCCTCGCCACCCTCACAGTAAAGAATTTCTTCGTTACATCTAATTTAAATATCTCCTCTTTTAGTTCAAAACTATCTTCCCTTTTTCTATCACTGTCTGCCTGTATAAAAAGCCTCTTTCTTTTTAATAAGCCCCCTTTAAAAATGGGACATTTGGTTTGGAAACCACTCTTAAAGCCAAGAGAAAGGTCCTGAAAAACTCTAGAGAAAGCCAAGTTGTCAGGAAGTAAGAACAAACACTGGTGTTGTCCTCTTGGATTTCTGGTGGTGTGTTTCTGAGGCGGAGCAGTGCCATGCAGGTGGACACCTCTGCCTGCAACCTTGAAACCGAGCACGGTGAGAGATCTGCACACCTGTGATGGAGGGTGATCCAAAGTGCACAGCTCTCCCCCCTTAGCAAGTACACTGCTCATCACCTAGGTGGCCACAGAGGCAGAGGCAGCTGGTTATCAATTATCCAGAGATTCCAGAGGCTGGAAAGGGCTGACGGGGCTGAGGTTGAAGAGCACTCTGCGACTCTTCTGCCCTGCTCCACTGGGAAAACAGTGAGACTGACTTGGTACAAGCCACTGTGAAATGGCAGGACATTCTTGTGGTTGGCTCCATCATAATTTTGGAAATACTTTGGACATCTCTCTTCTTTGTTGGGCAGGGGAGGAGGAAGTGTTTGAACCTTTAAACCCAGTGTGTCTGGCTCTGTTCCTGCTTACTGCAACATGAGAGGGTGAAGGTAACACTTGAGTTTAGACAAGTAGAAATGGCTGAAAGCTTCATACCTGCTAATTGCTTTTATTAATTTGTCTGTCTAAATCGTTTATGCCAATGTGTTGTGCTTCTCTATTTCACTATCTCTAAAGAACAACAGTATTTGGAACAGTTGAACAATTTAGAAAAGGCAAATTGACCTCACAAGTGATATTGCTTCATTAAAAAATCTATTCTGCTTTCCTTTAATCTGCTTTTTCTCTCACACAGCTTTGGGCAGAAAACAATATTTCAATAGACACAAATCAATTTCCTTTTAGCAACCAGCTTGAATCCTTATATTGCACATAAAAGAGAAATACATACAGATATGATATCTAGAATATTGAAAGGGCATTGGGGTAGATAAAGGGATGTATTGAAAATCTGCTGTCCAAAATGTGGATTTAACACCACCAAGAAAGCAGTCTGGTGTGTAGGGTGTGCAGAACTTTGACTGTGAGTCCTAATGCCAGAAATTTCACCTCTCCATGCCTCGAATTATTATCGTATAAACTGGAGCTAATTTTACTTGTCACTCTGTAAAATATTTTGAGGAATATTGGCCAAAATTACCATATAGGAAAAAAGTGTTATTAATATTATTAGGACTGATGACACAAAGTTAAGCTGTTCCAATTTTATCCAACGGCCAAGCACACGCTCCAGTTTTACAAATTACAGTGTGGGCTATCCAATTTCACGAGCACACTTGCCACTCAGTGCCACAGCTTTATACCTCTGGCTCCACAGTTAGCATAAACTCAGTATAATCACCATAGAATTTATGTCAATTTTGTGGAAATGTTATGATTATTCACAGCTGAGACTTTAAAGCCATCTTTAAGCACTTCACAGCCATGGAGCTTCCCGTCATGAGTCTCAGGAGATCTTGCCACTGAGCCTAGAAATCTGCCTACTGAGCTTCAACCTGCGCCCACACAGGGAGCCCAGCTCCTGCATTTATGGGATTGAGTCTGAGACAGGAATATTCACCTCTGTTTCCATTAATTGGCTCAAAATTGAAATTTTCTGGGTCTGTGCAGAGATGGACACGGGATTGTCCATAGGTGAAGTATAAAAAAGGAGGTTCTCTGGATTATCAGTCTAGGATTATATTTTATTCAATAATGTAAACAAGCACAAATCTCCAAAAAGATGGAAAATCAACCTTTGTTAAACCTCTGCACTGAAACTCAGCCTGTGCCAGGTGTTCACCAGGTCACTCACCTGGTCTGTGCTGGCTGCTGCACAGTGCTCCTGAGAAGCGCTATAGGAAATGACACATTGGTGTTTTTGGGGACAAGGGAGAAGAACACATGGACGTGATGTGGGCTGTGCCATTTGCTCTTAGGACTAGAGAAAGGGGCTTGACCCCATTTACTTTATTTTAATAAATGGAGTAGTTCTGAGCAGGATCTTTTGGCCTCTCTGGTAATGTACATCTTTAAAAAGCCATTTACAGGATGAGAATATTAGCAAACATTTTAAAATTAGCTGAGTAACTGAAATCAATACAGAATATTGCGTCTTCTGTGGAAGCAAGTCATGCTTTTAGAACCAGGAATATCATAGTTAAAATCTACTCAACCACCTTTCCTACAATAACCAGAATTTCTGCACGCACACTCTTGAGATTGAATGACAAATATTTTTCTTAATTTGCTGGCAGAAATGAGAGCTTTTATAATTATTATTATATATATGGTGCTGAGGTACATAATTTAGTGGTGGACGTGTCATTGCTAGGTTAATGGTTGGACCTAATGATCTTTCAGGTCTTTTCCAACCTTAATGATTTTTTTATTTTATAAAAACCAAGCAAAAATATTTTTGCTGATTTCAATGGGTATCCACAGGATGAGTAAAAGGGACTGTGAACCCCTAGGACATTTGACAAAATGTCTCAAAACAAAGGCAGTGCACATAAAACAATGAATCATGTAATATATATAATTTAAGTAAAATACTTTATGTTCAAGCAGTAACTATCTGCTTTTGATACCATTTTACTACTTATATGAGAAAAAAAGTGAGGTCTGTTGTGTGGGAACTTGTTTAAAGTCTCAAAATAACTTATTTTTCTTATCCACGGTGAGGAAATGAGAGGTCTGAGTCAAAAATCAAGGTCTTCTTATGCTACATTTTGTACATAAAGAGAGGAAGAAGCAGGCGCTGATGCCGAAAGATAACTGCCTGGATAGATGAGATTACGGGCACTAAAATGCAAGTACTGTTTTCCTGACATTATAAAAGAGGAACTAAAAGCTACATGCATCACGCAGAGGTTTGAATATAAATTTTATCTGAGATGAGAAGCTTCCAGCTCGGAAAAAATCTGTTCCAAGGAGTATCATCCTCTGTAGTCTTTCTAGTATCGTCTGGTCTTGCATTGGAAGGTAAAGGGATCGAGATGACCTTGTGGATGTATCCAGTCACTTAGAGTTTGATGCAAACATGGACATGAGCAGGGCTGTCATCTTGTGGGTTTGAGGCTGACTTCCAGTTCTGGTCCAGCGCTCTGCTTTCACCTTCCTGTGAAGGAGAGGGAAGCAAACAAGTTGCTGGGCTCTGTTTCCTTTTTTCCTTCCAAGCATTTTCTCAGTGCTCTCTGCTGGCACCAGCTGCTCCCTGTGGCTTTTAAAACTGAGGGTGCTGCTCCACAAACGAAATGGAACAACCACCTTCTGGGCTGAAATCTGTCTGAAAACGGAGCTCCAAGTCACCAGGGATTGCACTCCTCCTCTGCTCGGAGGAAGCTCGTCTGCAGCACCGAGGTCTGAGGCTCTCAAGTGTCAGACAAGTCCTGCTTACCTGACACGTCAGGGTGCAACTCAGGAGCCTCCAGACCGGAAAGCCACACCAGGAGTTGCAATAACTCTTATCGGCTGTGGGTTGGTAGAAAGAGGACCTGAAACTCAGGGGCGCCAGGGGCTTTCACCAGCCACACACCATTCTCAGCACCAAATTTTGGTCCTCACGCATCACTGGGGGTTTTGCATGAGAATAAAGGTTTGGTGTTAAGCAAATAAAATTTCTACCTTGTGTCAGGTCTTCAGCTGCAATTTTTTTTTCCTTTTTGAGCAGCAAAATGGCGGCTTATGCATTTGCAGCTAAATACAGCTACATGATTAGGTAAACGTGGTCGTAAAGGGTTATGGAAATGCACTGACCACAACTCAAAGTCACCGTGTATGAGAATGCACATGATTGGGGGTTAGGCTTATGAGAAATAAAGATCTGAATGATGCTGTGCTTGCGAGTTATGGGCTTTGTGTTTTCTTAATGCCAGGAGTGATTTATTTCTTGTAAACAGCTTTGCTCAATCGGGGCATCCAGTTACTACAGACCTTGTTTGGTATAAAAACTAACGGCATATAAAAATATTGCTCTAGCAAGGTTTAACTGGTCCTCGGCCCAAACTTGTGGCTGAACATGAATTCCACTGCTTGAAATATCCTCTAGTCGCTCAGCAACATCTTAATGTCAAGAGGAGATTATAGTCAGCATTCCCATTGAGCTGTGACTCAGAGGTACTGCATGGAAAGAGGACATTTCCAGCAAAAGCATGATATGGAAACACAGTGCTGGAAATCTTCCCTCCTATAAAAAAAAAGAAGAAATGTGAAAGGCTAGCTCTTCTGAAGTGGAAGTTTGGCTGCTGTCGGGAACATTATGAAAATACACATTATATGCCTGGTTCCTCATACATAACTATGTTTCACAGCACGTTTCATCACCCACCTTTGCCCTTCCTTTTTTGATTCAGAAAAGATGCAAGAAGATCTTGCTTCTCAACAAAAATAAGTGAAAAGTCTTGGAAAGGTGACATCTTTGCTAAGCAGGAACTCTGATAAGTTGAAATTGTGTCGTTTTGCTCGTGTTGCATAAAAGCTGGCTATTAACATACCTTGGATACTTTGAGAGGTATGGAAATGTTTAAAAAAAACATGGACTGAAGAGATTGGCCTCAGTGAAATTTACATTAAAAAACTCAAGGAGACACTTAAATGTTCATAGTTTCCATTTCTAATCTTTCCCCACGTAAGTTTCCTGACATACATAATTCTCAGCTATGTTTGTGAGATGCCCGGCATCCTGAGGTCAGATGCATATTTCTTGTTGGGATCCAGGCTAGTTATTTTAAATGTTCTGATCCTGTACAGGCTCGCACACAAGAGTAACTATAAAATGATTGGGGCTATCTGCAGTTTTAAAGCCAGCCACATAACTGTGAACATTTATGTTTTTAGATATATTTATATACATATGTAAGTGTTTGCAGGATTGTGTGGTATAGAATTTAGTGGAGAAAAATAAAAGTACCACTGTGTAAAAATACTTGGTTGAAGCTGGTAGGGGGAAAGAAAGAGAAGCCAGATTCATCTCAGTGGAGCCTGGTAAATGAAGAAAAGGCAATGGGCACAAACTGAAATACAGCAAACTCTACTTAAACAGAAGAGAAACCTTTTTCACTGGACAAGTGGTCAGACATGGAAAGAGGTTTCGCAAGGAGGTTACAGAGGCTCCATCCTTGGATATATCCAAAACCCAACTGGACACAGTCTTGAGCAACCTGCTACAGGTGACCTTGCTCTGAGCAGGGACTTGGTTTAGGCAATCTTCAGAGGTGCCTTCCAGATCCAGCAGTTGTGTGATTTTGCAATTCTATTGAAGAGAACACAATTACTTGGATTTATCTGAAGAATAATTTCCTCTGTTGCTTAACTATGTTAAAATCCATAAAAGTTTATAGAGCAATTAAATCATGGCCTTTGTGCCAGAATAAATCTGCTCTTATCATACATAAAATCACTTTAAAATCAATTATTTGTTTTAGGTCCTCAGGTTTATTTGGTAGTCTTATCTAAAAGTAACGAATTTCACAGTTTCATTATTCAGTTTGTTTAAAAGTTCTTTCCTCTCATGTGTTTGGAAGAACTTTGTTTCCATTTTCTTTATTCTTTTAGTTCTTTCACTGTGAGAGAGAATACATAGAAATAGTTGGTTTTGTTCTCAAGTATATTTTGTTCTCAAGTATATATCTTATGAAACAGTACCTCTACAAAACCAGCATTTAGAATTTCACTAACGCTGGAATAAAAGTTGAAAAAAACAGGCTGAAGCAGCCTAAAGAAGTACCTGCATGGAGTACCCAGGAAATATCTGTTTGCTGAAAATGTTGTCCATTAGCTTTTTTTTCAGTATTTTTCTCTTCACTTGACAGTCTTACAGTTTTCTGTATGCAGTGATTCTGTTCCTAGCGGAGAATGGCCTGGGTCCAGTTATGACATTGACCTTAGAATCATTTGCAATGAGAATCTGAGCTGAGTTTCACAACCAAGAACAAAGTTTATGGGTGTTCAAATCCTGAACTGAATATGAATTTTGTGGTCAGGGTTGTCTGAAATATTTGCTGTTGTTGCTGCAGGAGACCTGGCCCTCTCTGTTCTCTCTGCATAAACTGCATTAAAAGTGATGTCTTCCATTAAAAAATACCCTTAAAGTCTTAACCCCTCCACTTTTCTGCATTCAAAAGCCAGCCATTCATGAGAATAGTATGAGACTGTCCTGCTCTGAGGTGTAGCAGTGTAGTGGGAGTGTCTGGTGTCTGGAACTGGAATAAATCATTCGGTGGGATAGAGCTGACTATTGGTCATCAGTGGAATGAGAATAAGCCAACAGACAGCCCTGGAGTAAAAGCCACTGAGGCATTGCTGGGATAAATTTTTTTCCAAGATGGTCATCTTTAGGCGATATGGCAAAGGTGGTGTTTAGGAAGGAAACCAAAGTAATGAAAATAGGGAAGGTTTAGAGATATTTATGGTAAACTTCTTCCAAACTCAAGGGCCAGCCTGGAAAAGGGTGTGACTATATTTGAAAAAATAGCAAATACACCACAAAGATTAAATTCACAGGCAGCTCAGAGCTAGTTCTTACCAGGCAAAGGGGTACATGGAAATGATGCTGACTCTTAGAGAACTGTAATTTGATTTGTTGTGCTGCAGTTCAGAGGAGAATCCAGGCTCTGGTTACTGTAGCACTAAAGATACTCTTATATCTGGCATAAACAGGAACCTCTTCCAAATGCAGATAAGCAGCAAAGGATGTAATATTGAATTATTCTGCCAGTCTTGAGGTGACTCTTCTGCAATAGGCTTGGGGCCCACATGTGCATGGCAATGCAGTGAGGTATATCCCACTATTGCTTTCACTGTGTCTTTTCTGTGGCTGGGAGGGGGCATTGGTCCACAGGGCTGTCAGATGGACATCTTTCCTGAACACTACATTTATTTTAAGAAGTAAATATCGCTGGGCTGATGTGTGCACTTAGCCTTGATGAAGTCATTAATGTGGTTTCCAGCATACCGTTCATAAAATTCATGGCTGCACTTAATTGCTACCATGTTCTTCCTCCTTACATACTCTTATATTAATAAGAAAAAGTGCTGAAAACCCTAATAAGCTACACACAGTAGAGGAATGCTTGAACTGCTGTTAGCTGGTCACATCACCACAGACATGCAGGCCAGTTGTCAAACAGGGGATTATGTGTCACTTAAGCAGGAGTAATGGCACAGCCAGGGAGTTGGCTCATCCCAGTTCTCCTGACCCAAATGTTGCCAGCAGATGCATGTTGCTGGGTCTGATGGGTGGTATTTAATCTTAGAATTGTGCACCTTTTTGGTTGGCAACTCCTGCGATGGCTCAGCTGCGGGCTCATTGAAAAAGACAGCTCACTGATCTTCTCCTAGGAAAAGGTAGGGTTGTCCCCCCAGGGAGAGATTGTCTTCTTGAGAATTCCTGTGTGGCGTTTCTGAACTTAGACCTCTGCAAAGTGTCCGGACAATGCCTGGGTTCTGCTCAACCTGCTTAATTTGGAGCATTTTTTTGGGAAAAGGGAAAAAGTGGACCAGGAGGCTAATCAGCTGTTGGGTGTATCAAACAGTTTCAGGTATCTTATCTAATTTTTTGCTTTTAGCTTGTTAGAGATTTAAAGAGTTACATTTATCTCACTTTAGCTCTATAAAAGCTATGTTTTTTGTCTAAACAAGTTGTTTAGCCTCTTCGTAGGGTTAACACCTTCAGAGTTCATTAACCCCCACTATTCAGGGATATTTTATCCTCAGTAATTTCTCCCTCCTCCCGATCTTAAAGATATAACAATTTCCCAGCTGTAGACATTTTATGATTCTAATCCCTCCCTGATCTTTTAGTCCTGAGTCAGAAGGAATCTCAGTGACTGTGCTAGGTTAGGTCACTAATTTTTGGAGAGCCAAAACTGAGATGAGTCCCACTGCCTGTGATCGAATCCCAGCCTCCCAGCCACTACCTGGCCCCAAGGAGCTTTGCCAGGAGGAGTTGTGCTGTGCAGGGTGGCAGTGCCTTGCACTTGCACTGCTGTTCCTCTGACTCTAGTCTCCAGAGAAAGTTTGAGCAGTGACTGCACAGACATCAGCATTTCAAGGGCATTGCCTTGATACCCATATCCAGTGAGAACAAGATCTTCTGCTTTGTAGGCATATCACAATGCAGTGGCGTGAGTGCAGTTACACCAAGCAGGCATCCAACCTCCAGTATCTAATTTAGGCCAACACACAGGTTACTGGGGGATGCTGTCAGGGAGCCAGGATCCTCCTCCAGCTAGGTTAGCTGGCCTTACTGCAGACAGGACTTATGGCTGCACAACTCACTGTGGTGGCTTTCCTTTGAGCCAGTCTTTCATACTGGCCTGGGATTTTGGCTCTGTAGACAGCCCAGTACTTGATGAGTGGGTGACTTGATCTTGAAGCTGCGGAAATTGTTCCACCAATGGGTCCACTGCTGAAGTATGGCTTGGGAAGCACGTGGCTGTGCATAATGCCACATACCACCTCTAGACAAGACTGGAAACGTGCTTTCCCACTTGCCATGGTGGCTGAAACAAACCGCAAGCAGTACATAACTATCCTATGCAGGTTTTAACCAGAAGATGGTGAATGGGACCTTCAACCTGAAGTGTCCTGGTTGTAGCAGAACCAAGAATAAAACCCCTTTGTTCCCATCTTCCTCCAGAAACTGACATTCAAAGCTTAGCAAGAAGCATCGACAGAATATTTTAGGGCTAAACGTATCGCCATCTGGAATGGGACTGGCAGAAAGAGAGCAAGAGAAAGACTCATTTTTCACATGTAACTTGTTTAATAAAAATAAAATTCCTCTTGCGTTTCTGACATGGGACTGTAACCACTCCACCCTAACCCGCTTTGTCATGCTCAGATCTATGAAGTAAGAGGAAATTATGGAAATTTATCATGTCTGGGTTCTCAGGATTGATTATGACTCGCTGCTTTTATCTTCCAAACAGTCACTAAATCTAATTGCCTTGTTGTAATGGATTAACCCCTATGGTCCACAGTAGCATTTATATTGTGTTCAAAGAGACTGTTACAGAGTTAGGGTACTTTTTTTCAGCAATATACTTTCATAACATGTAGGTGCTCTATGAACATAACTCACCCTTTGTGGGTCTTGGGGGTCTAATTGGCTCATTGTGCTGCCTTTCTGCAGGCATGAATTTCACATCACTTTGGGAGCAAGTACAGACGGGTCAAAGGGCCTTCCACAGCATAACCATTTCTTTTCTATTACTATGCAAGCAGATTCTGAAACACTATGTTCAAATATCAGCATCTGTATTGTAATCAAAAACATTCCCTTGCTGATATCTGTGGGATTAGTATTGTTATTAGTCATTGTGCCTCTGCTCCTGGGAAACCTGAACTCTGGGGCCAGGTCCCCAACTAGAAGCTGTACAAATACAGACTCTGTGTTAATGAAGTTCCCACTTAAGCTGTCTTGCACCGTGTTTGCCAAGCATTAATGGCTCACACACAGCGCTCCTGGTGACTCAGCGGGTCCTGATGACTTCTTAAGTGTTGGGAATGAGATCTTGTAGGTGTGAGACAAGGAACAAGAGGTGGTTATGGACAGCAGTGGTGAGGTAAGGTGACAACTGCTGCTCAGTGTGACAATCAGCAGTCAAAATGTGCTGGCACCCTATATCCTGACCAGTGTCTTTGTAGGTGCAATGGGAGAACAACACTTTAAGCAGGGGTAAGAAATGCAGTAAAAATGAAAAGAAAGTGGAAATTTCAGAGGAAAGAAGGACAGGTTGTGCAAAAGCATCATATGGGGTAGGGCTGCCAGTGTTAAAGGAGGAACACGTGTCCCTGTTTGTATCAGAAAGGGGCAAGGAGAGTGCTGTGAGATAGAAAGAGAGCAAGAGAAATGGCACCAAAAATCAGAGGAAGGTGATGCTGCAGCTTTGAAAGCACTGACGAGATCTGAGTTGGAGAAAGTTCAGGAAGAAAGGGACTCAAAAGTGAAGATGATGAGGCAAAAGTGAGGCAGAGAAAACTGCACTGAAGGGTTTGGTAACATTAGAATGTGGAGTTGTCTGGAAATAGCTGAAAGATATTTAGAAAGCCAGAAAAATTACAGGAAGACATACTGGGTAAGAGGGAAATCAGCCAAGTCTTGGGCTCCCCATGAGTGTCTCTGTACCCAACAGGGATGATTGAGAAGTAGCTGGGGTTGAGTTCCATTTGTGGGATGCAGGACAGATGTGAAAAGGGAGAGAAGACACAAAAGAGAGTGGTAGGAGTGAAGAAGCAGGGGCAGAACCAACCACCGCCAAAGCAGACACCAGCAACAGAGATGCTCAGGAGAGTATGGACCATGCTTGAGGAAACCCAGCCTAACGGGCAGCCAGCTGGTGGACAGGAATCTGATGAGGGATGTCAGGACAGAGTTCAGACATTGAGATGCTTTTGTAAAACCCTATGAATGAGACTTGAATCAGCTTTGGGGTTCAGAAAATGATATTTAAAGGAATTATTTCAGATTCATTCTGAAGAGAACAGGAAGCAGTTGTGATCCAGGCTCCCGAGTCGGTAAATCTAATCTAACACATTTCATTACACCAGACACGATCGCAATCTCAAATCAGTGTAACTGAATGTTTAATAGCTTCAAGCAAAAGAACAGAGCAGGTGAACAAATGTCTGTAAATTGCTTGCTTTAAAGAAGGGCAAATTGTCTGATACGTTTTTGTGGGTGCACAACTGCCAATATTATTAGGTTTATTTGACCTTTTACAACGTACTTTTAATTAAATGATTAGGGAAATTCTTGTCTTAACCATTAGCAAAATAATTGCTTTTAAAGATCTCATTCATTACCAAGTTGGTTTTATATCCTGTTTGTCATACTGGTAAGTGCCTAAATGAGTTTCTTCACAAAAATTGTCATTGGAAAATGGAATCTGTTTAAAGTCTGTTCAATGAAAATACTTTTCAATTACAGAAATTGCTGTGAAATTCTTTCCCGCTGTCTGTACAGCTTGAACAGCACAGTTTAGGTCGTGCTGAAATGGCTCAATATGAACTTTTGTTTCACCCCTGAGCTTGGTACAATGGTTTCCAGAGGTTAGCTCAGGAGACGGAATTGCTGATCATTCACTCGACATCTTCTGACCCATCTTTAACTCTGATATTTTCCCACTGTAGCAAGTCACGAGGATTCACACGAGCAGGCTGAGATTCCTGTGTCTAAGGATACATTATTACTGTGGGTAAAGCCATGACATCTTTGCAAACAACAAACCTTTCTTATCTGGGATGAGCTTAACTGTACTACTCAGAATCTGTATTGCAGAATAATTTATAGCAGTTCATTGGGACACAAGCTGATATAGAGAGGAAAACAGCATTTTTATATTTTATGCACAGTTTCTGCAGGGAGCTGTTGCCTGGGTTAACTGTTTCACTGCCTTTTAAGGCAATTTGTTAATGATCGTAGACCACAGAAATTTGCCTGTTAAGAATGTAAATTCAGTGCTGCTTTCCCTATGCACATCTTTTTATGCAAGCCAAGGTCCTTCTGGATGTTTCTGTGATGTGCTTCGGTAGCCATATTTTGAATAGCACTGCCACCTTGGTTTCAATTCTATCTTGTGGTGAGGAGTTCCCCAGGTTAATGTGCATAGAGGCTTTTGAGACGGTGTTAGTAATGCTTGAGAAATCTTTCTTTTCAGAGCCCAGGCTATGCTGGGGTTGTGGCTTCTCCACAGCCTCCCCAGAGAGTGCCCAAAGCCCTGTTCCAACCCTTTCAGGTGTGGTCCCGCAGTGAAGGTGTTCACATTGCACACAAACCCACGGGCTCATGGCCTGAGGACCTGACCTTCTCCTTGGCCTGTTCCCATGATGTTGTTTCATTAGCATGTGAGTATGTGTGTGTTTCTGCATGTCACATGTAGAAGACAGATTCCGGTGAAGAGAGTAATAATAATAATAAATAATAAAACAAAACAATAAAAACAAAACCCTCCAACAAAATAAAATAAATGGCTAGGCTCAAAATGAATTTGACACCAGAAACCTTCTCTCATGGTCAGACTTTTGCAGAAGGCCCAGACACTGGCAAGATGAGGGTTCAAACAACAAACTAAACAGAAGAGTACTGTATTTATGAGGGAACAACATGACAGACTCTATTTAGGTTTTATACCAAAAGCTTAACCTTTTGCAGTCTGTGGGTTTGAGCTGCACTAACAAGAAGCAATTACTGTGGTGGATTATTTTTTTTTGCTTAGGGCGTATGGCCCCAGGCTTCTCAGTGTGGCTTCTCTCAGAGCTGGCACACAATAGCAGGGGTATATGCCAAAGTTGCTCTCACTTCTCCAAGGCAAGGAATCAGAAAGGGCTGTGGTGTTCTAATCAGAACGCTTTTTTTCCCTAGGCTGGGAGTCCATTGCTTTCTTAGAAACCAGGCAGACGTAGGAATCCCTCCTGCTCTCTCTTCTGTTCCCCCACAGATAGCTCACTGGAGGCATATATGCACACATTTTGGCTGAGCAGCATGATGGATGAGGAGCCTGGTGACATACGAAGTGCAATTTTCTTTATTTAGATGTCTGCACCTCTCCCGTAGAGAGGGGATTACAAGGATGGGCAGAGCAATCCTTCCTTTCATGCTGGTTGTTGGCTCCCAAGATGTCTCAACATGGAAAACAGCTCCAAGCGCAGATTCAGGGAAAGAATAAAGGCCAGAGTTGACAGAAGTTCAGATTCAACAAGTTATTAAGAGCTGCTAAGTGTGTCTGGGCTCCTCACTTTCCCTTGCAGTCTCAGGGTTGACTGGGTGCCCTGAGATTTCATGATCTTCTGTCAACAATTAGCCAGAAAATTAAAACTCATAAGAGCGTAACAGCATGTCTTTACATGGCAGGAAAGTCTGCTTTCATGCCAAGAAACAGAACTGGGGATTCTGTGGGAGCACTGCCATTTGGAGACACCTGCCATAAAACTATTTATATGCACATGGATATGTGTGTGCATGTACTTGGCTCTGTGCATACATGTATGTGTGTGTAGCTGCACACATCTGCCCAAAAGGTATATGCTTGATACATTTGAGGCAAAAGAACATATTTTCTTCTCCAAATTTAAGCTTTGTTCAGTTTTTGCAATGCCCTCAAATGATTTGTTCAACATACGTTTAAAAACAGTTCCTTTGTGTTTGGCCTCATTTCATGGATTG
Source organism: Climacteris rufus (assembly GCA_013398175.1). Classification (NCBI taxonomy): domain Eukaryota; kingdom Metazoa; phylum Chordata; class Aves; order Passeriformes; family Climacteridae; genus Climacteris; species Climacteris rufus. The sequence continues at coordinate 327,867 of VZRZ01006935.1, forward strand.
ATCATGACCACAAGGTCTGATCTAATATTCCATCACCTCAGAGGGAAGTTTTCCATTGGAGATATAGCTAAAGACTACAGGGACTGGAATGTCAATAATCTGATTGTTGCATGGGTACACATATGTAACACCTGAAGTCACAGACATCCCATTCAGTAGTAACAGCATAGCTGAAAAAATAAAGAGGTTTGAATTGTTTTCATGGAGATAAAATCAGCTTGAACAGCTGGAATATTCACTATAGTTCAGGTCTATCCTAAGACTTCTTTTCCAGGAAAATTAGTTTGTTTAATAAGATATATGTGCTATGTGCAGACTGCAGGCTAATAATTCACAACAGTATGTAACCAGTAAGTCCTCTCTCATTTTTTTAGTTTCCATGATTACCTTGGAATTATTCTCTATTAATGATTACTTATTAAACAATTTTTGCAAATGATTCTGAACTCACTGATCTGCCATGTCCAGCTTTTTAAATGGGAGTATCCACAGTTTCCCCAGTTCAGTGTATCTGTTCACATATGTTTGTACACTTTTTGTTATGTCAAATATTTTGCTATGAAAATGCATCTTTTCTGTTTTATTTGTTTGCTTGTTTTCTTTTATCATTAATGCCTTTGCTTAGCACAACCTTAAGGGTTGCAATGGCAGTGCACATTCTTCTGCAACCTTCACCTGTTTTATCTGCCTGGTGCAGAGGGAATCCAATAAATCACAGACACCTCCACAGCCAGTGAGCATCAATGTCTGGTCAGGCTCAAATGTTACACCTGTGGCAGAGGCTGGACCCCAGTACCTGTGTTTTTGCCTATTCAGAGAGATGCTTTGTCAGCTTCACTGAATCACAATCCCTTTTAGGAAAGTATATATTTTATTATAGTTAATTTTATGGCCCTAAAGATGAGCAGTTGCTATTTCCTGGAGAGAAAAGGCAATGGATCTGCGTTTATAGCTCATAACTGGCTACTTTGCTGCTATCTTAAAGACAAATGAGAGCTTGTAATTTAGCTAGGAAGACACTGCTCTACAGAGGGAAGAAATCAAGTACATGTTGATGCCTAGAACCAGATTATTTTGTACACAGCAGGCAGGGACCAGCCAGCTCCTCGTCCAGAAGCTGTAAGGCAGCTGGCTGGGGTGAGCCCCGACCTGCTGGCTGACAAGTTTGGAGCTGTCTAAAGACTTGAAATGAGGAGGTCAAAGCCAAATTTGGAGGAGGCTGAGTGAGGACTGAGACAGGACTTTATGGATACCTGGGAGTTATCATTGATGGGAGCAGAGGGAAATGTGTTCATATGCACTGGCTAAAGTAGGAAAGTGAACACTCTTCATGGACATTGCATGTAAACAGGAATATGTGGAAGATAACTTCAAGAGCTGTTGCAGGTTTATTGTCTTCTTAAAAATAGTTCTTTCAGTTTTTCCTCCCAGGCTAGGTTTTCTAGTTGTTCTCCCATCCTCGTGTGAATTTTTCTGCTGTCCTGGTCATCCTGTCCCTGGTCAGTGTACACTCTTCCCTAAGAGAGGTGTCAGAACTGGATGCTGTAATTACCTGGAGACATACTGATAGTGAAGAGAGCAGGAGGGACTTGTGTTTGCCTTTACTTTTCTGAACAGCATGACAGCTTTGATGCACCTTCACTCAGCCTCTGATCCACTGTAACGCCTTGGCCTTTTTCAATAAAACTTTCAGTTCTCATCTTGTATTTGTGCAGTTGATTATTCCTGATCCAATCTGGATATTTGCAAGTGCTGCTATTAGTTCTTTCAGACCATTTCTGCACTTTGTTCAGCTCATCCTGATCCAAATCCATTCCATACTAAAAGTGCAAGACCAGGGCAGACCCCTCTGTATGATTTACTTACCAAAGCCCCAGTTTTCATGGAGAAGGTAGAAGAATTACTGAGTTCAACAGCATTGAACAACCATCACAATCTCCTTATAGACATGCAGAGAGTTTAGCTGAGGATTGAGTGGGTGTTTAGGGTACAGAATAATTTACAGCTTTACATGCTGACAGACTGACAAATGCTGCAAGAGAAGACACAGGAGCAAGATATCTCTGGGCATCTTCTCTTGTTTCTCTCTCTACCCACACACACTGCCTTTAAGTGACCAGATGGGTCCAGGACTTCATTTTGTGCTAGGATCTACTAGATTACAGCAGCTCAGCCTCCAGATTCTGGACTCCAGTGCTGCAAATCCAAAATTAAGCTGGAAAGTGAGTTTCTTCATTAAAAACCCCAGAGGTGCCAGGTGTGACCTGCTCTTATAGAGGATTTTTTTCTCTTTATGTGTCAGAAAGGATTAAGGAGGTCAGTTTGTATAATAAAGTTGAAAATTTTCACCTGTGCTATTCTTCCTGCTCGGATCCTAATATTTGCTGTGTAGTCCAATAAAGAAAAATGTTAAGAATCAGGCTGCTAAAAATGATAGTGGGAGTATTTGCAGGGAAAAAAAAAGCTCCATTCTGGAAGTGAAATGAAAGTTCAAGCAAATGCTAAAGACTGTGTTACACGTAATCCTGAGAATCTATCTATGAAATCCTCAGAATTTTTAGAAGCCTGATGATTCCTTATACCAAGCGAATAATGTAAAGTTACGAACATTGGAGTAAATAGGGTCTTTTACTGGTAAAAAAACCCCCAACTACAAGAAAATTTAATATAATATATTTATATACGTATTTGTGTATTTCATAAACGGTTCACTGTAACATGCAAATTCCTTGGCTCCCAACACAGCTCTACACAGATGGTGAACTTTAGTCAGTTAAATAAGTGGAACATTTCACTTCAAACTTTTCCTTTTATCTTTCACCTTTCTCTGCTGTTTCCCTCCCATCTTTTCTGCCAGCTACTCCACAAAGAAGCCTGGGAACGACTGTAAGGCAGTCTCCTCAGATCGCTTAATATTACTTCTATGAAGACAGCCTCAATTCAAAGGCTCCATGTGAGAGACTGAGAAGATCTTAATTTCTCCCTTGGCAGTTCTTTTATGCTGATAAATCACAGTTTGCTCTGTGTGTTTCTGTTCAGAAGGAAGATCTATACAGGCTGACAGCATTAACAACAGCTGAGCAATTGAAACCCCTTTCACCTCATTTGGGGCATCACATACACGAACTGTAGATATCCTGCATCAGCTTTTAAACTAGAACTATCCAACTTATTTCAAATTTTAATACCATAATCATAGAATCAGAGAACGTTTTGGGTCAAAAGGGACCTTAAAGACCACCCAGTTCCAACCCCCTGCCATGGGCAGAGACACCTTCCAATAGACCAAGTTGCTTCAAGCCCGATCCAACCTGGTCTTGAACACCTCCAGGGATGGGTCAGCCACAGCTTCTCTGACAAACCTATTCCAGTGCCTCACCATCTGCAGCTGTGCCTTAGCACCACAACCATGTGCTCAATGTGAAAAGACTAGGTCCATGGCTTCATAAATGTTCAAGGTTGGAATGGGGACACCACAGCAGATGAATGTAATCAGTAAATTTAAAGCCAGAAAGGCAACAAAAAGATATTTAATATGGAGATTATCCACACTAACCTGGCTAAATACTCCTATAATTTTTGTTCAATAAGTCCACAATACTGTATTGATTAAAATATATCTTTGACAATTTTATAGCACCTTGAAACCTTGCACAGGTGAATATTTCATTGCTTTCCTTATAGTTTGTGATAATGAATAATCACTTCCGTTGTTGTATTTTTATCTGTAACTTTTAGGGCTTCCCTTCCCATTATCCCTTTCTCTGATTGACTAAAGACCAACTGTGTGCTGAGACTTTTCACCTTGAGAACATTTTCACAGATTCTAATTGCATCACTGCTCAATTATCTTTCTGATAAATTCCATGGACCAAAGAATTTTGACCGAGATTCAGTTTCTCACTGAAAGCCATTTCCAATAATCTGAGATTTACCTTCCACATTTTCAAAACTTTTTAAAATGTGGGGTCACTAGGAATTTATGTATGAAATATTCCAGAATTCTGTGATCTAATCCCATGCAGAAGACTTTAACTTCACTTGTCAGACAAAGCTGGAATCTTATCTCTTTTCTAACAATAATAATAAAAATATCTGGCTTTCTCTGTGCTGCAAAGGAAAGTTTTAAATTGAAATAGTCATAGGCTATAAGATGTGTTTAGATTTGTATGCAAAGCTTCATGTGGCCTGAACTAATGGATGGAGAAGTTACTTGGAGTCATTTGATGGCTGGTCCATCTCCATTAAAGCTTCTGGAATTGCCATAGAGTTGGAGGTGAAAGTCTATGAGATAAATATGTCTAACTGCTGCTAGCCTGAGTGAGGCATCTGGCTGTTTCCTCTGCCCTGAGGAGACCTTTATCTTAGTGAGCAATTTCTGTTTAGAGAAATAAATTTTTCTTATTGCCATTTTTTCTTCTTTTTGTGATAGCCTTGGGTACATTTTCCTATTTATTTGGCAAATGAGGAAAACTCCTTTTCTTTTACTCCCCTGATTTCAATAACCTGATTACTACCAGTTGTTTGGTAACCATGTATTGTTTTATTCCGTATAGTTTATTGAGCAGGGGTGTTGGACTCTGCCTTTTGGCTGGGACTGACCAGCAGAAAGAAAGGAAAGAAGGTCTGTTAGTTCATGATGAAAAGATGAAATTTCCAAGTGCTGAGGGTTTTGTTTAAAGATATGCTCTTGGATATGTGTGAAATTTAAATTAAATTTAAAACCAAAGTAAAAAAGGAAAGATAACAAACCAGTTTCTTTTATAATCTCCTTTGCAATAATGCATTTCTTCCCCCTTCTTTCTCTACCTCATGTTAATCCCACAGATGCTCAGTGTAATGGGAGATTAATAATGAAGTCTACTGATCCTTTCACTTGCTTTGTTGCAAAGGAGTGCACAATGAGTGAGGTGCTAACCCTAATTCCTGTCCTTTCCTTTCGGTTGTCCTCAGTGAAAAATGAGCATTTCATGTTTCCCAATCAGACGTGGTATTTCCCTGCTTATGGATCATTGTTTCTGTCAGTGAACAGGACAGGAACTCAATGAAATGAATAAATATTCCCCAACTGAAAAAATGGCTGTTCCTGCTTCACTAGCACAAAAAATCTTTATCACCACATGCTGAAATTAGATTAAAAGTGTCAAAGGTTGCAGAAGACATGAGGCTTGGTTCATGCAACTACCTCATGCCCAGGAATGTGACCTTCCACCAGTCTCTTTATCTCTTTGCTTTCAGGTTCCATCAGGATACAGCCTGAGCCATTTCACCTCAGAGCTCCTATTTTAATTGTTCTTGTTTTAATATTTCATCAGACTTCTAGATCCTTATCTGATCTTAACTCCCCTCAACTCACTCTCTTCATGTCTTTCTTGACAGGAGTAAATATGTTTTCTGGACTCTGTACTTGCAAGGGGATGAAACATTTTGATGACACTTCCAGACAAATCCAGGTGGAAGATGCCATGGAAAAAGTTCAGACAAGCATTCAGAGACAAATGAACACAGGATCCCATGATGAAGAAAACCATGCAACATTACAGCAGGCAGAACAACTCTAAAAAATAGAAATTAAAATCTGCTTTATAGATCTTATAGAAGGTACATCTGATCAGGAAATGCAATACCCCTTCTTCCTTAACATCTCTTCTACTATTGCAAGAAAGATGCTTGAAAGGCTCCTGGGTGGTCCTCCTCTACCTTCTTGGCCAACCTAAAGTCAAGTCTAGTTGTAGAAAGCTAAGAGAAACTCAAAACTCATGGACAAACAGAGACACAATCCTCTCCAAGGTGCATTTTCACATGCCAGAAGTCAACAAGTCCATGAAAACTGCTGTGAAGCCAGTCTGGGGCTAATCTGCTTTAGGGACTAATCTAGGTGCTTTGAGAGATACTCTGGTGATGTACCCCAGCATAACACTCTGATAGCCAGATTTTTATAAATGATGAGAGCTGCCTGCTACTCTAAGGTTAGCAGAAGTATGATATGCTCAGTTTTATTGATGTTGTGTTTCTTTTCCTTTCTTTTCCAGCAGTGAATACTGTTTAAATTACAGTGGAAACCTCCATCAGTCCTGATAATAGGGGCAGGGGCTAAACCTGGCTTGTAGCTCTGAGTAATATATACCTTTCACTCCAATACTGCAAGGTATTAGCTCAAGGCTTGTCAGCCTCTTGGGTTTTAATTAATGAAGTTCCTGTTAAGGACCATTTTTTTCATCACTTGCTCTATTCCAACACATTTCTTTCATTTGAAACCTGAGCGTTCTGCCAAGCAGGCCCACAATGTCAGTAGGGGAGGGAGTGCCTGTCTAAACTACAGTCATCTCTCAGTTCAACTTGATTCAATTTAGTAGAATTTCACTTTGTCAAATGACAAGATGCTGTATTTTGACAGTTGCCTATTTATGCTAAACTAGAGGAATAATAAAATCAGTTTGGGGTCTGGCTCATGCTATCCCTAGCTTTTACTTAAGAATGATATTCCTTTTTTTTTTTTGACTGACATTATGTTCAGTTTCTGATTTGTTGTGTTGGACTGTTTACCCATGGGTTTGTTGCCTTTTGTTTTGGTTGGGCTTTTGTTGGTTTTGTTGTTAAACAAATGCTTTCCTAAGAAACTGGCATTCTCTTCCTCAAACACACCCTTCCTCAGCTGCAAATCTAAAAAAAGGAGACAGCATTTTTAAAAGGAAGGAATTTCTTGTATATTTCTTTCCTTTTGAAACGTATTGGAAAAAGTAAAACGCAACAATCAAACAAAAAACTTCTAGAGTTTTAAAGCAACAAATGCTGAGGCTGTGAGTTAGAGGCATTATGTTACTGAGGCAAAGTCCCCTCGTGGCTTTGCTGTGAAATTGGCATGGTGTTGGGCTGTCAGACTGTGTGGTGGCATGTCTGAATGTTTGTGTGTTAGGCTCCCCACTGTAACGTGTGACCACCCTCCAGGAGCCCACTGAAAGACGTGACTGGCATTTGTCATTTGCTCTGGGTCACTCCTTCCTCGGGACACAAGTGTGTGCAACAGGGGATTTTGCTTTCCCAAGGAATATTTGGAAGTCCCAGGTTAGAGGAGGTAGCTCAGAGGTAAATGTCTTGCATTTCAGCAGAGGACAGTGAGTTTTGCATGTTCGTTAATTCACTTGAGCCAAGAGAGGTTTTATTTGTTGGTCGTGCATGGGTTTTTGTTTGGTTTTTTCAGTTTGTTTGGTTTGAGCTTGTTTTGGACAGGCAATCCTAAGAACACCAAAATCCTGCAAGTCACACCTGACCTCTCTACCTGGAGGCAGTAGGATTTCGATAAGGAAGATTTAGTGACACTGGCCTTGGGCTTAACTCAAAACAACACCTGCCTGATAAACGAATGGTTTCCACAGGGTAGAACCCAGAAAGATGGACTATTGAGGAACTAAGCTACTCTCTCCTTATACCTCTTACCTGGACAATCAGAGAATAGACCTGCACCCTGAGGCTCCAGTAGGCACCTGCTCCTCAGCCTAAGGACAGTGGCTTTAGTCTTAGTTGTCCCAGTGGGAAGCAAGCTTTGTCCTGTACAGACCCAGAAAGATTTAAAGACATTTGTGCAATTCCATCCCTGTGTTAATTATGTCCAAGGTAGTCTTGGATGTTGACCTTTCCTCTGGGTTTTTCTGAACAATATGTCCCTATGTGGATGCACGTCAAAAAAGGCCCCCAAAACCCCCAAAACAACAACAAATAAACCCCAAACAAAACCAAACCAAATCAGCAAAGCAGAAAACCCACACTTAAACTTTTTGGTCAATAATATGTTTTATTTCTAAAAAAAAAAAAATAAAGCATTATTTTGTGATCTGTATATTATATCCACTACAAAACTGACTTTTGGGTACCTTCTGAACAAAGTAGTTTGTCACAGTCCTAAATTATTATGAGCAGTACAAATCCCAATTCATGCCGGGGTACCTTGGTATCCCTACTATCATCACAAGGTTTTCTTTGCAGCTGAGCACTCAGGTGCAACTCTGACATGTGAAAGGAGGACAAACATTGATCTCCAGCTTGTTCTCATGCCAGCCATGAGGAGACCCCACCCTTCATCCCTGGCTCTGCCCTGAACTCTCCCTCTGCAGCCAGGGACAGCTCTGCCCCATGGATCAGTGTTACAGCCTTTAGCAGGATAGAGGCTGCTATAAACTATAATGGTAGTCTATAATTCCATAAAAAAATCATTCATCTTTATTGAGCCCTGTATTAAAATATCCTTAAAACTCATGGTTAGTTGTCATTTGTGTAGTTTGCCCATAGCTAGATGAATTTGTCCCTAGAATTATGAACTTAAAGTAATTTCAAATTCTGACTTCATGTTCAACTATCTCAGGGATGTCAGACTGGAGAACATCACCTGAATAACCAAATCTACTCCCCTGTGAACAAAGATGTAACAGATGCTGAGCCTGGGAGGTCCCCTAAGGGCCTTTTCTATGCACAAATTCAAACATTATTGGCTAACATCATTGCCCAACACTCAGGAAAAAAAAAATACATCTATAGTTGAAGAAAACAAAACAGCCTTAAAACTTTAGTATTGCCCTGCATGAGCCCAGAACAGACTCAAGTCATCACCATTGATTTTGGCACCTTCAATTGCAGGACACTGGCCAGGTGAAATTGCCCAAGGTACCCAGCCAATGCACAAAATTGTTTCAAATCTGATATGGAGAAGACTTGCCTGGCTCTGTGGCTGATGAATGGCTTAAACCCGAGCACAGGAGCAAAAAGAAATCAAGAGGGAAGCAGCAGTGCACCTGACCTCATGTCCCACGTCAGACTGCAGCCAATCTGCCATGAATCTGAGCAAAATAGGGAAAAAATAAACACCAAAAATCAGCAGCCAACTTGTTCATCAAAGGTGGGAAAAAAAGTCTCCCTGGCCTCTCTAGGCCTCCAGTGGAAACCCTGAAGCATAGAATTAATTAAATACAAAGTAACATAATTAATTTAATTAAATGCAGTCCTTTTAGAAAGGGTTGCTCTGATTAATGCCTGCTCCTGCAAAAGTTTATGAATATATTTAGCGCCATTCCCAAAGACAACATTTGCAGGATCTTGATTAGAGCATCTAAGAGCTCACTAATATGAGTGCAAGTGAATGTCTTGCACTTATGGTGTGTAAACAGACACAAGAAGTATGCTTTAAACAACACAGAGATCTAAACATCCCCTGGTTTAACATCCTCTGGGTCCATTCAGATCACCTAGACTGACTCTCTGAATAATGCCAACAACAAAACCTCACCATGTGATTCTCACACCGGGTCCATGAGACTCTGATCCAGCCAGATCCTGCCACCCATTTCCATAATGCAAGGTTTGGTAGGGCTTTTTGATACATTGATTTCACCCTCTGATAGCACTTGGCAGTGGCTGAGCTCAAATTCATTAAGTCAAACCTTAATTTCCCAATTAAGTGGCAGACCTTATCATATCACTGGTCTTAATCAGTTCCCACACAACAAACTCATTAAATAAAACATCCCAGCTGAAAACTTTGGAAATGAGTCTCAGCTGCCTCCAACAGAGTTTGGGAAAGTAAGGCTTCAGAGACTGACAGTTTGTTACCATTGTGTGGTCATGTATTCCAGGATTTAGTGGATCTGCTGTATTTTCTAACCTTCAAAAATCTTCTAGAAATGGCTGTTCTTTATTTTTTCCTTGGCAGATGTCTTAGATTTTCCTAAAGATTGTAAGTCTTACTTGAGGAGATGTGTTAAGTTTTATGGAAGAGTGATCAGCTTGTCACTTGTTATGTGTATTTCAGTTTTTAATATTCCTAGACGTCTCCTCAACACAGCTTACATGCATCATCTGCAGCTCTCAGAACTTACAGTCCTCTGCATCATCAGTTGCAGAGCCAGGAAAGTTGTCTCCATATCAGATTTGTCTGTGAATTTGGGTGTTGTCATTTTAGCTGCTGCAAACTGTGAATATTCCTGGAGCAGAATTTTTAGCATTTCCCCAGTTCACCACACTTAACACTAAGAATACTTTGAATTCTTCCCTTCTTGAATGGGATTAATGAAGGTTTTAAGAAAAAGCATTGTGTTTCTGTGGAAATATTGACAACTTTATCAAGAGTTTACTTCTCTGTGAGAGATACCATAAATGTGAGGAGACTTGTTACTTTTAATTCAAGTTTATATTTTTGGTGCTAATTCATCTTTTTTTAATCATAACAAAAGTAAAGCAAATGTTAATAACCTCTACCTCCAGATAGAAAGCAGATGCAGGAGATCTTAGCTGTTCTTCCCAAGGCCTGTTATGAGTTTTGGCTCAAATGTCAACATGAGTCAACGTTTTACTTTTAGTGACAGGTTGGTTTAGTTTCCTATTTAGTATTGGTTGAAACACTGCAAATTCCCCTTAGAGATGGACCACTGCCTCCTTAACAGAAAATTGTTCTAAAAGCCTTAGTGACATTTTCCAAAGTATTTTGTGTGTTTTCTCCCCATTTCCTTGAAATTGCACCGAGAAGGAATTTTATCATCAAAGTGAGCAGAACTGGCAAGGCATGAATGAGCACAAACCCAGGAGGCTCCCGGTCATGTCTGCCTTTGATGAGATCCATACCCTGCACCTTCTCTGTGTCTGCAGGGAGATCTCAGCTGTCAGGAGAGTGTTTCTTCTGCAGATTTCAATTCCCTTCCAGTCTTTGAAGAAGTGACTAGAACTTGCCTGAATTCATGCAGTTCATTGGGTCACTTTTACGAAATCCTTCAATCTTTTCTCTTTTTTTTTTGTTAAAGGTTTTTTGTCTCCTAGCTGGCCATTTAAGCAGCTGTTGGGTTGCAGGAGGACTAACATGCACACAGGTACATGGACAGAAGGGCAATAACACAGTCTAGGCAGATAGACCTCTTTGGTGGAAAAAAAAATTTAAAAAATGTAATTAAACAGTTAGGAAATTTTCTAGAGAAATAAGAAACTGCAGGTTCAAATTTTATTTGCGAAGTGGGTAGAGCATCGATTTCAGCACAGCTTTTGCACTACTCAAGCAATAGCTGTAAGCACTGGACAGACATCAGTTGCCTTCATCTATATGTGATCAAAAGGGACACAATTCTGAAAAACACATTTTTGCAGAGGCAGGAGTTGCTGATGAAAAAGATACCTGCTGAAAATGGATCAAACAAAAATCCTGGTTGGCCAATCAACTCCTTGACATAATCTCTGCTTGGCAGTGGGGCAAGGACTGACTCCCTTATTCAGCCCACACTCTGCTTGTCTCACCTGGATTAAGGTGGTACCGACTCCAGGTATTACAACAGGCTCTAGAAACATCAGCTGGACCATTATAACCTTTCCTAGATCTTCATGTTCACAGGACACTGTGTAGTTACAACTGAGGCATGGAAAGATGTAGGCTATTGTCAGGTGGACTTGTATGCGTGAACACCACAACACAAATTAATCCCAGCTATAAACTAAAGCAAATTCCCTCTGCCCACATTTCTCCCAAGTTACATTTCATTATCTGTTGAGTCCCTGATGCCAAAGGCAACTTTTTGTATATCTGCCTCTGCTATCTTGTTTCGCTTTCCCTCCCTCCAAATGAGTACCAAATATTGAACCCTTCTGTTCTTAATTCAGACATACTTGGGGATTCTTTCTGTTTCATTTGTTCCAAAAGGACCTGGCAAATGGTGCTGAAGAATTATGTAATATTGACTACCACAGTCAGCCTTTCCTGCCCACGTGTGACAATAGGGATGGGGAGTTTTTGGGCTGACTCTCCAAGGCCAACCTGAGCTGACAATATGAGGATACTCCATTATGTTAATGAGGAAGTAGACACAAGTGTGCCAAGTGTCCTTTCAGTCACTGCAGGGTGCTCCTGGAATAGAAGCTGATATAATTTGCTGCCCAAAGCACTCAAAGCTTCAATAAGCCTGAGATCAGGCAAAGGCTTAAAAGAAAAGAAAAATAATTTTCCTTCTGGCTGTCAAAATCCCACATAAACAGTCAAGTTACAGGAAAAGGATCCTGTTACTCTGCTGAATTTAATCAATCCTTTTGCTTTTTCCAAAACTCCAAGTTTCAAGTGAATTCTCTTCCTGGGTTTAAAAACAAAACAAAGCAGAAAGCAGGACAGATGTGACATGGGGCAAACATTCCACAGAATACTGCAAGGACCTTGAGGTACTGTTTCACAGAGACACTGAAAACATCATACCCAGACTTTGTGAACAGGAAGACAAGAACTTATTTTTGAACTCTGATGCCTAATCTAGTATGATCACAGCAAACAGCAGAGTGGTGAACTGACTGAATCTATTTGCCTTTGCTATACATTCAGAGGCTTCTCTACACAGGGCAGCTGCTGTGCAGCAAATTCAGGTGTGAGTTTATAGCACACACTTCCCATTGCACTGCCATCTTATCCAGACACACTTCCCACATGTAAGTGTGGATCTGGTTGCTTTACTGCACTGGGCATTGGGAAGAGACTTTCAAATCCCCAAAGGCTTTGAACAGCTGTAATACTTGTGTATGCACACTGCCTCAGGTTAGTCATAAATAGATTTATGCCAATGAAAACCTGTTCCAAAATCTCAGCTCTATCCCTCCCTGATTCAGTGCTTTTTTGAAGACAATGGAAACATGGGATAAACTGAATAAATAACATAGGGTTGCAGTAAAGACTGTACTGGGATTAGAAACTTGACATGCTTATTTTATGTGAATAGAAATCAGATTTGCCATTGAACTGGCTGTGATGAAAATGCAAGAAAGCTTCTGAGAATATTTGGAAGTTTTCCCTCACTAATATATAGAAAGTGGATACTGATTCCTAAATAATTACTGAGACAAGAGGTACTTTTCAGCTGGAAAGCACAAAGCATCTGACTGCAAATATGATACATGGGAAGAATGACTCACATACAGAAGGGGGTGATTCAAAATGGAATTATTTACTCTTGAAAGTGTCTGTTTATGGGATTACTTGAATGAAATATTGAAACTAAGGATTATAATGCATTTACGTGAGGCAGGAGTTTCAAGGATAGATGTTTGAAGGAAGAGGGGAAAGTATTACATAAGGCAGGGAAAGTGTGTTACTGCTAGAATATGGGCTTGGAGTCCAGAGAACAAACAATGGCTCTGTTTGCTAAGGCCTTGCACTGCTAAGATTGTATGTAGCTGTCTTTTGGGTAAAGAGAATTTTTTTGTTCCATCTCAATTCCCCACTCTACCAAGTCAGAAACATAATAATTCTCTGTTTTCTAGGGTCATTGTGAGGTTTAATCCATCAGTTTTTGTAAGCACATCCTGAATGCCTCAGATGACATCAGCATGAGAATTGAAGGATGCATTGTTTTAGGCAAAGAATAAATAGCCAGGAAGGATTTGGGTTCAAAGGAGCTGGAGACAAATAGTATGAGCATCCTTAAGCAAAATTTAGATGACTTCACTGTTGATGATAAGGGAGTAGTCAACAGTTTTACTCTTGAGAGAAATCAATGTGTTAGTGGAAGACAGAACTTTTTTATTAATCAGAAAACTGTGCTAGATCAGTATTATAAATGATAGTTAATTTTTATAGCGTTTGCATTTTTTTAGAAAAGGCTGCCTTTCTTTAGCTCATACTGTTCAAAATAACATAGTGATGGCAGCCCTAAAGCACCTGGCTCCTGTTCCTGGTCCTACACAATCTTGTACCCAGCTTGAATACATACTTTCTGTATGACTTGCAGTGGAGAACAGCTTTCAAAATCATCTTTTCCTTTTCACAGTTAGTGGATAAGGTATTGAATTTATGGCAAGGGTTTTACAAAAGGATAAGCCTTTAGAGGCAATACAGAAGCTAAAGACAATGGGTCTGAGACACTATTTCTTGTTTTAAATTACAGCGTCTTTCATCTCTGGCTATGGTTGGTTCTCATTTTCCCTTTCTGATCCTCCTTGTATCTGTTAAAGTACTAAACTAATCAAAATAGTAAATATTAACAAATCACAGGGCTGTCATATTTAAAGGCATTCAACACTAGGGAAAATTTATTTCTATGACAAAATATTGCATGACTAGCAAAAACATTATAGAACAACTTTAAGTTCCTCCAGAGAATTCGTCTAGGTCTACTTTAGAGAAACAGTAGCATCTGTAGTGATTGCTGCCCCATCCCTGGAAGTGTCCAAGGCCAGGCTGGATGGTACTTGGAGCAACCTGGTCTATTGGAAGGTGTCCCTGCCCATGGCAGGTGTTGGAACAAGGTGATCTTTAAGGTCCTTCCAAACCCAACCCTTCTGTGATTCCATGATAAACCATGTCTCTCAGCTTCTTGCTGGGGTTTCAGCTGCACAGGTATTACATAAGTATGTTCATCCTGTATGATGTGTTGAATGTAGATATTCTCCTTCGATGTCTCACAAATAATCTATAAAAGAGAAATAATCTGTTGGCAGCATCAGGGTTCCTGATCCAGCTGCCTACATACCTCACCTTTGCAGGCTGGAGAGTCAGGTGAGATGGTCTGGACCCATTGCACAGGTTTAATGAAATTCTCACAAAGCTGGATCTGTTCTCATAGGGCCTGATCCCATGACCAATAAAGTCAGTGGAAAATGCCTGTGCTGACTTAAAAGCACAATCCCAAAGCCAGCAGCATCCACAGCCAATACCTAAGGCAAAACAGGGGACATCAAAGTGATGCTTATGAAAAACAACGACTGAACACCTCTGAGCTCTAGGAAGCCATTCTAGGTGAGGTTCATTTTGGGGTAGCACATTCTGCAGGATTTATTTCCTTTGAGATGTTGTTTCAATGCTTTCTGCTCTGTCCTGAAGGATACAGGGGATTCCTGCAACATGCTGTAAGAACAGCCAAGGAAGATTTTGGTTTATCCTTCTGTCTTGTGGTATGGGTCCCAAAGATGAGGCTTTTCAATCCAAAGGAGTGTATGAAAAAAAGTTCTGCAAATGTGGGGAAGAAAATAACCCTCATCTTTCTTTTTTGAGATGATGGGTCATAGCTTTTTTTGTTAAACTGCTTTCACTAGCAATCTGCTAAGGAAAATATGCAATTGGAATATTAAAAAGCGGAAATTAAAAAAAGTGGAATTACATTTGCTTTTTTAGATGCATAATAAACAGTCAAACATAATTAGTTTCAAAATACATGCTAAGTATAATCTATCAGTACTGCATCCAAAATGAAAGGAAACCAGGGAAAAGATCTGCAGAGCAATGTGTTTGGCATCCACCCTGCTCCTCAGAGTCACTCCTCATAACTGCTCAGGGCAGGACATCTCTTTCTGTTTGCACAGTAATCAGTCACTCAAATATGCAAGCAGTCCTCAAAAAAGAAAAATTCTGTTTATGACATGAACTCCACATTACACAGAGAAGGATCATATTCGATTCATCCAAGGAACATGGTTGGATACCAATGTTCAACTAAGGCACACATATATATATACACACACATACCCATGTACACATATATATCTAGTACTAAAGTAATCTCATATATAATATTATAAAAATGCATAACTTTTTGTATTCTATATTTCTGCCAAGGTCTACAAAACTCCTTGGGGTACACTACCATGGCTTTGTCCTGGCTTGTGAGCTGAATCTTCTTTGTACTTACTATATTGACTTTGTAGCTAAGGTACAGAGGAATTTTACAGAGTAAATAATACTGTGTATTGCTATGTATGTAGTACTGTGAAGTTGAATTTTCAAGAAGACGAGTTGAAGGACTAAGCAATGTAATTTAAGACATGAACAGTATTATCAAGGAGTTAGCACTAACTCATCCTTCTCAACTGGAATTTATAATGGAAAAAATCTCTTCAAGTGGAAACACAGAAGTCCTTAGTCTTCATATACAATTGTTTTTCAGGATAGTAGGGATTCGAAGGAACGATGATCATCTTCTGCTAACCTCCTCATGTTATTTTACACTCAACCTGGTATCTTACTGTCCTAAGAAAAAGGAACTACATAATTTGCTATAAGAACACCTGCACAGAAGAAATTTTCAAATCAAAGATACTTAGAAATTCAATATAATAACTCAGAGAATAAGCAATTAAAATTTAAGGAAGACTGTTGTGGAAAAACAAGTCTTTCAATCAAGTCATATATTAGGAGTAGAAATAAGGATGTTTTTACAGATCTGCTTCATATTCTCAGTGCTCTAGTTAACACATTACACCTTATTCCCCACTCAAAATTGTAAAAGGATGGAGGAGCCTTGGAAGGTCATCTAGTCTGTTGTAAGAAACCATCCTTAGGTAAGTGATAGCTGTGTTATTCCCAACAAATGCTTGTTTTACCTGTTCTTGAACATCTCCTGTGCTGGAGATTCACAGCCTTGCAAAAGCAATCCATCTCCGTACTTAATTACATTTATGTTTACATTTTTTCCCACAGGCTATCCTAAATCTTTCTTGTTGCAATTTAAATCTATTACTTCTTGTTCTACCTGCACTAGGTGTGAGGATACTTTGTTCCCTTCCTCTTTACTGTTAATTTAACATATCAGAAAAGCAGTATCATATCTCCCTGCAATCATCTCTAAAGAAAAATCTACATAATCCCAATTCCTTCCACTTGCAGGTCGTGTTTTCTAGGCTTCCTTCTATTCTTGCTGGACTTTTGTGTGTCTTTTGCTAGTGGACTATAGTTTTCTGTAATTGAACAGAGAAATTCTATTTTAATTTAGACAAACCAAGTAGAGCAGAAGGAATATATAACACATTTTGTTAATCAGATTTCTGATTGTCCTTGTCAAATAGCATCCTAGTTTTTACTAGTAATTTTTTTGTGGTGAAAACTATTTTAATTCTACTCTGGTTCCTGAGTATACTTTCAGAATTCACTTTTGGATGCCTGCATAATTCATGATCCTTGTATTCAAGGAGTTTTCTCTCTACTCTAGCACCAATCAATTCATGAGAGGATTGAATATTACCACAG
Organism: Climacteris rufus; assembly: GCA_013398175.1. Classification (NCBI taxonomy): domain Eukaryota; kingdom Metazoa; phylum Chordata; class Aves; order Passeriformes; family Climacteridae; genus Climacteris; species Climacteris rufus. Next base: position 344,830 of record VZRZ01006935.1, read on the forward strand.
GAGACTACTACAAAACTCTGCTTGTGACTTATTTCCTGGTACAGAGTGTAATATTGGCAACCATTCATTTCTCAGCAATTTCTTCTCTCCCATTTATTATCCCTTTGACTTGATCCAAAGAATAGTGTTTAAAACAATATCAAAAGCTTATTAGAGGCAAGATCAAACATCTATGCTTCTCTCTTATCCAAAAGGTCTGTTGCTGTGTCAAAAAAAGAATTTAGTTTGGTTTGGCAAGATTTCTTCTAAAAAGAAACCATAACAGCAAATTTTCCTCTCATACTGTTTCACAGGCACTGTAATTTCCACTTAAAAACTCTGGACCACAGAGTCACCTGTCTTTAGGATTTGATGGGAAACCTAAACAGCTTGATATGCAGAACAAGTTCCTGAAGTGTGTGGTTTCCTGCCCCCACATCATCCACCTGGACTGTAGCAGTGTTGGCACACTGGGAGTCTGTGTATTCTCCTTATTTGTCTACAGATGATAACATGGATGTTGTCTTAGTACCAACTGCAGCCCAACCTCTGACTCCCAATGGTAGGACTGAAAAAAGGGTATTTTTAGAATTTATTTTCTGCTTTTCACCTAGACCTCGATGATGTAGGTTTAGAAGTACCAGCTGTGCTGCTGTTACCTCAGCGGCTGACTTGGATTAAGCATCTCCTTGGGTGCTGGTAACAAGGTGGCTCCTGTCCCTGCTCCCACCCCAGGAGCACCAGCTGGGGGGTTTTCTGCACTGGCCTCTGCAGTTGTTCACCTGGACAGGAGCCAGCCCACATTTGAAAGCCAAGCAGCTTTAGAACTCCTTGTTGCTTTGGGATCAGAGCTACTTCACCCACAACCACGCAGTAGCCCTGCTGTCTGTGAAAGGCCGTGTTGACAAATTCACTTTGTAATGCATATTCCAGCACTGGTGGCACCTTCTCTTTGGAGAGAAAAAGGATCTGTACCCATTATTTCAGTATACTATAGAATCGTGGAATCATAGAATGGTTTGGATTGGAACAGACCTTAAAGATCATCTTGTTCCAACCATCTGCCCTGGGCAGGGACACCTTCCGCTCAAAGCCCCATCCAGCCTGGTCTTGAACACTCCCAGGGGCAGCCACAGTTTCTCTGGCCAACCTGTGCCGGAATCTCACCATTCTCACAGTAAAGAGTTTCTTCCCAATATCCAATCTAAACTTATCCTCTTTCAGGTCAAAGCCTTACGTAGCAGGACTGTATAAAGCCCTTTTCCCAATGTTATTCTTTTATCTCCCTAAATGTCCTTTTAGGCAACCAAACAAGTTTTACAATCTTTTGTTTTTTCCCTCGTAGATGAAGACAGTGAAGGGACATGGGTCTTATATTCCGGAGTTATCTTCATTTAGTCAGTTGCCCTACAACATGCAACTGCTGGAGTGTGGGAGAGATTCAGCTATTGGGATAAACCTACATGGTTCCCAGAAAAACAAGAAAGCAGAGGAAGACAGCTCAACTAGCCTGCAAATATGTGCAAACCAGGATATCCTTGGGTTTAACCTGTAGTTAATGAACATGCCCTAAATGTTCTTGTTACCCACCACAAACTCAGCACAATAAATGACTCCTTTCCAAATATCTTGACCCAAATTCCTCAAAGAGCCACCAGATACTTATCATATACTTTAGAAAGCAGAAAGTACTCGCTGATAGTCCTTAGGAGGCAGAGAACCCAATGGCTCCCATATGTCCCATTGCTTCCCTGCAGAATAACCTCAGCTGGGTGCTCAGCTGGCTCTGGAGTAGAAATTTTGAGTCTCTTGGCATTGATGTAGGAAGACAACTGCCACAGGCAAGGGAGAGGATCCACACTTTGAAGCTTGCAAACTGTATGTAATTCGGGAGGCTACACTGCCACCAAGACACTGTGCAATGTGTCCCTCAGCTCAGCATCATTGCTGAAAGTAACTTCCATTCTTTCTATTTCATATTCTCACCTCATCTATCACTGCTTGGCTTGCCAACAAAGCCCAGGAACGGGAGGGTGGGAGATTTCTGTCCATCGTGTAATGGTTACAGAGGTGGGTCTGTATTAAACTCCTTATTGTTAACTCTGGGACACCTCCTGTTTAATTCTCAGAATGTAAAAACCAGAAGATTTAGTTCACGGTACATTTGCAAAAAAGCTCAGACTATACAAATAAGCATCTTGCAGCAACTGCAAGTAGAGGCAAGTTCCAGAAAGAGAAAAAAAACAATCTGAGGCATGTCATCTTGTGGTTTTTTGCTAGATTAATGAAAAGCCCACACAGCATAATTATGTTTACAATAAGCTTACAGGAGTTTTCCCACAAGGTAGAGGAGAGTCATAGAGGGATCAGGTTAAACCAATTATTTAACCTTTACAGAGCTAAACTTGCAAGTGTTTCAGAGGTAGGGAAAATAGGCTATTTTATTGGTTGCTTACAACCATGTATTAAAACAGTGGTGTCTTTTTTTTTTTTTAAATTATTCCATTATTTTGCAGGAGCACATCCTGGCAGATTCAATTCAGATGACTGGGAAACTAATTGTTGGGTGCCTAGATGACTTAAACATTCCATTGCTAGCACAAGTTTGCTTTTTACTACTATGAATGAGTCTCCTCACAAATAGTCTAACAGTCTAGTAAGGCTCTTCACAGAACGTGGCATCCACATTGAGGGGTTTAAATGACGGAGTGACCAAATAAGTCATTGAGCTCCACTGGAAGATGTTGCATTCACTAACATCAAGTTTTCCTTTTCTGGAGCTAGTCTTTTGGGCTTGAAGCAAGTGGGCAATGATGGAAAGCACTGAAAAGAAAACAATGTAGTATCATTTATCAGGCCTTTTGCAATGTCAGCTCTCCATTGTTCTTGCTTAAAAAAACCATACTTTTTGGCTTTCCTAATCCATCAGAGAGACATGCAGTTGTTCTGGTATAGACATTAGCATTTGTTTTGTTTATTCCAGTTCCAGTGGGCGAAAATCAAATAAACCTGATTAATTCAGTGGTCTACCTATGGTTTTTCCAAAGGATATGGCAAGCTATGATATAGTAAAGCTTGAGAAACACAGATATAACACCCTAGGGGATAAATTCTATGGATATTGTTACAGAGCATCTGTCTAAATGATCTCCCAGCTAGTACTAGGCAAGATCAATTCTTTTTTTCTTTTTTGCTTTACTGACAATTTGAAAACATGGTGAAAAAATCCATTACTGCTCAAAATTCAAACACTCTGGCAAACTGCATCTTCAGGAAAATATTCAGAACACTTCATGTGTTTAATCCAGATTTGGGAGTGTCTTATTTGTCACTGAAATTAAAAAGGGGATTTTGTAACAAATTCTAATTTCTGTCACAAAATACCAGTTCTCTCTCAACCCCACCTGATTACCAGCCAGCTGCAGCCAACAACATGCTTTACACATCCAAAACGAATCAGCTGGTATATGAGAAGAATGTAAATTAAAGTAATACCCCAATGGTCAGCCTGGGGCCCTCCAGCTACTCACTCCAAAGCCATTCTCAGGTGACTGCCATGCTAGCACTCCACACAGGTTTGGGAAAGCCACTCCACCGGCTGCAGAGAAAGTCAGCACAGGCACCCCAGTCTGTGCTAGGATTGAGCACCGTGTTCAGAAACAAGCAAGAGGACCTCACAGGGAGATGTTAACCTTTTCCACCTGCAAATACTTTCTGACACTCCTCTGCTCCCTGCTCTTTCTGTTGTGTGTAGGGTAGACCTCATTTGTATGGTGATTTTGGCAGGCGGCTGACAGGGTAAGGGAGGTGCTGCACCTGGGCGTGCGTGAACTGATCCTCTGTGTCCTACAGCAGGTGACATTTGCTCTTTAGAAGGAATCCTAGTGACAACAACCAACAATAAATTATCCTTTTACCCACCATAGAGCTACCTGGCCAAGCACCAAAGAATACTCAGATTCCTCACTGGCTTTTGCACAGCTTACGTGAGATAATGCCTTGAACGTTTCAAGAGCAAGGTCAAACATTTTCAGTTGCAGTGTTTCCAGTTCAGTAACTCAGCTCCTATCTGAGCAGCAAAGATGCACAGTTTTCTAGTTGTGCTAGTCAAACGTGGGGGAATAATAATCTTTTCACACCTCTGAAAATTAAACCAATTATCTAAAAACCAAAAAAGGAATTGGCTGAATCAAGGTCTCATCCTGCAGTGGGAGTGGAAATAGATGTAGTAACAATCTGAGGTTTTTCGGTGCATTCCTCTCAACATTTTAACCAGAGAAGTCAAAGTACTACAAAATCAAGCAGAGATACTGAACCACCTGATAAATGGATCACATTTTCTGATTCATCTGTGTTGCTTCAAGCAAACAAAACACAGGTAAAAGATAACTTCTGGTGGCATAACATCTCTCAGATTATGTCCTCGTTACTAATGAAGGAAAAACTTATTAACATTCTCTACCACAATAACTTTTAGGATTTCCCAACAAATATTATTAAAACACTAATTTCCAATTCTTTGTGACTTGCCCAAGGTTCTGTGTCGGGACCGAAATTTTCCATTTTGGTTGTTAGTTTATATTTGATTTTTTTTTAGCCCCTTTTTGGAAGAGATAAATGTAGGGTGAAATAGCCACTTGCAAGAAGACTAAATTAATTTTTGGCATTACAATCTGGACACAGTTCCCTTTGATTTTTAATGGGAATCTCAACTTTTACAGCTGGCTGGCTGTTATGGATGGGATGAGTCTTTTGCATTCCCTGTGAGAATCTGTCCAGAATTGGCAAAGTTTCAGGCTTTTGAAAAACCACAATTCACACAGTTTTAAAGACATTAGGCAACCTCCCCAAAGCCTTCCTCTGCACAATTCTTCTGTTATCTCAAGTGAAGAAGTCCAAGAGGGTGCTAGAGAGGCTCCAGTCCTGCTGATGGCCTGTGTGGGTGCCAGGGCCATAATTCTTCAGCCAAGTCGATTTTTCAGACTACCTTCTTAAAAGCCCAAGAAATTAAACAAAAAAAACGTTAACTACAGGATGATGCAGAGATTAGGAATCATGAAATTTAAGAGTGTTTGTGCAACTTCAGTTTGGTTTCTTGTGTCTAAGTGGTGTTAGTGCAGATTTTAATGGCTTGGTGAGTTCCTGCATTTCCCACTGCTCCCTGCCTCTCCCAGTGCAATGAGGGTCTTGCTCTGGGACCAGACATCGTGAAGGAGACGTTTTCAGTCCTACGCTCTCAGTGCTTTCAAAGCATGAAAAGGTTAAGAGAAGACTAGAAAATGAAGGTTGCAAGACAAGAATGGACGGTCTCTTGGCTAACTTAGTTGAGCTGGATTCACTTTTATCCTGTTGTTTGTTTAACCCGTTTTTGGTCATCGAAGCCAAACTTTTCCCACAAGTCATTAACTTTGCATTTTTCATCTTCCAGGTATCTGATAAGATCATGGATTCTGACTTGCAGAAGCAGCTGTCATTCCCAGCTGCAGCCAAGATAAGGGCACATGTCTCATATGGTGTCCCCCTAAATCCCACTTTCCATTCCCCTGTGCTTTTCTCCTCTGACAGACCAGCAAGAACGACAGCACCCCCTCCTCTGTTTTGGGAAGAGATGAGTGAATATTTGTGAGTCCCTTGGATTCTGTGGTGGTGAGCCCCACAGGAGAAGCCACAAGGAAATTAATAATTCTCTCTTCAGAATGAGATTTTTACTGTAAATAAGGCCTAGGGTCACACTTCAGATAATAAGCAGAGAACAAAATACTGAATTAAGAGAGCACCATCCATTCTGAATGAGGTGGTGGAAAATATACTAGCAGCTCATTTAATTAAAGACTTATATAATTCATACACACAAGGAAAGTGATTTAAGGTTCATTTTTGAGTTAAGAATTGATTTGCAACCTTAATAATACTCTTTTAAAACAGTGTGTGGGTGGCATGTATGTTTGTTACAGTCTGCCAGCCGGGTAACTCAAGGAAAGAGGGAAGCTTTGAGCTTTCAGCCCCTGGTCATTTCTTATGGATAATTCACTACCTGCACATCCTTCCTGGAAGCTGCTATATGTATGTTACTGATGGGTTATAAAAACAAAACAAAACAAAAAAAAAAAAACAAAAAAAAAAACCCAGATTTTGTTAATACAATATTTATTTTAAATCCCTGTTTTGGGAAATCATTGAATCATGTCTGTCTTGAGGCATTGTGGTTCCTTTTCTAAATACTTCTTACTTCAGATATTTCACCGTAAAACAACGAGTCTTAGGGCTGCCTGTTCCAGGGCCAGGGAAGAATTGTTTGGTAATCAACTTTCAGCCTTTCAAAATTAGAAATTCTGTGTTACAACACCTTTTATTTTCTTTAAGATCAAAACCCACACTTTGTTTGAGAACATCATTTATTATTTTAAGGGATTTTAAAAACTTGTCCTGGGTAGAACAATGTGGATCACTGGGCTTTTACCTATGGGCTTTTTTTTTTTAAAATTATGACAGCAGGCACCTGGAGTCTGTCAGGGCTTTTGCCTGAACCCAGCTACGTCTGTCATGCTGATCCCATTTCCAGCTTCAGACATGGTCTGACACTATGGGAACAGAAAATTGATGCTGCATTGTGCAGCTGGTACGCCAGCAACATTTCTTGGCTGGAAATGGCTGGATCCCAGTTTAGGGACCCTTGTAGGGACTTGGGACCATAACACTGGTCAGAAAGCTCAGGATTTAACCATTGGAGACATTTGGGGACAGGGCTGAGGGAAGAAGAAGAGGAAACCCCTACTGAAGCATTGAAGCCTCACAGGTTTGTCACAGAAGGGAAAGGTCAGATCCACGTGACTGGAATGGGACTGCATAAAATGAGCATATTTGTCCAATAGCTGCTAACAGAGGTCTCCAGCTATCACCCCTGTATCATACGCCCTGTATCATTTGCATAGTGCCAAGCCACTATGGGGGTAAAGACAACTGGGACAATAACAAAGCAGCAGATGTTGTCATTCCCAATTCCTGTACTTGCTAACTGTGCACATTTAGATGAAGAAAATCCCCAAGAGGCACAAGTCAAGAGCATCTCTAGTGTGCCTGGAAGCCAATGAAATGAAACGTTTTCACCAGTAGTCAACCAGTTTTGAGAGGTTTTTGTTTGGTTGGTTGGTTTTTGTTTTTGCAACCATTGGTGCCTCTTGTCAAGCACTTATATATCTTTTGTGACCATCTAAAATTTTAGCAGCCTGACAAAGAAAAGGGTCCAGCAGAAAGCACTAAAATTCAAGATCTGACCCTACAACCTTTGACTTTATCCACTCAGGGCTATAAAATTTACTCTACCAGAAAATTAACAGTTTCTTGCCTTAGTGATGCAGCTTGTGATGTGCAAAAAAATTATTTTCTACTGACAAATACAAGAGTCAGAAAGCATTTTAATGGGGGCAAGAAGCTGGCTTCTCACCCCACACGAAGTGTCCCCAAATCCAAGAGCTCAGACATCTGGCTTTCTGGAGGAGGGGGAAAAATTCTCTTCCTCCCTAACCACTCATTTTTGTCTCTTTTCTCCTTTTAGTATCCCTCTTTTCCTCTTACTGAATAAAAGGTTGCTTTCCTGAGTCTCGCAGGAGAGTTAAAATAACCCTAAAAATCTAAAAATGCCACCGAAAGGACTGTAAACATGTCGTTCCCTGGGATTTAATTAGTAGAAAGAGCTGTGCAGCCACCAAGTGTGTATTTAAAGCAGTCTAATAACCATTGACCTGATGAAGTTTAGCATGCCAATTTTTGTCTGAAAAAGAGCAGGGTCTGGACAACACCTTTGCTGTCAAAAAAAAAAAATCAGCCAGTGAAGGCAATAAATAATGTTTGCTCTGTTTCCAGCTCATCAGTTCTTATTTAACCAGCCAATGCAAAAAAAGCTTAATGCAAAAATGTACTGCAACCTCTTTCTATCCCTCCCTCTTCTGTTCTCACTCTTCCTCTCTCTCTCCCTCTCTCTCTCTCTGGGATTGGCTTATTTAAAAACTGTATTTCTGCCTAGGCATTCAAAAATGCTGAATGCCTCAAGCAAACTAGTAGAATAAGCATGTTTCTCTGCTGTTTCTTGGCAGGGTCCACTGCCCGAGTCCTGCTTTAAATTAAAGCACATGTGGCTTGAGTTTAGCATTATCATGAAAATGAAATTACCACTTTAGAAAAGTCAAGTTATTTTGGAAGTGAAAACTGCAGGTCAGAGCCCACCAAAATTCCAAAACCTTGCTTGAAAAATGTCTTGTTGGAGGTTCAGAGCTGCTGCCGTGGATGGTGCATCCTTTTGGATCTTGATTTATAGTCTTCTCTGTCATGTCTTCCTATATTTGTTACATGCTCTTGGGAAAACCTTACAGACCTTGGCTCTTTGTCACTGGCTCCCTCTGCAGCTCCTCCCTTGGAAAGGGGAGAGGAATAAAAATTATCTATCAGAAATCAGCTCATTGACCTGAGGCTCATCCTACTGTTTTGAAGTACTTTTGAAAATTGCCCTGGCACTGGTAAACACAACAAAGCCATGTTGAAGTGCTGGTTGTTTGCTCAGCTAAACCCCCTCTGTACTATTACACTAATTTTCTTGCCATCAGATGAGGGCTGTGTGGAGAGGAGGCAGGAGCCCACACTTTCTCATCTTGGAATGGGCTCTGCTGTGCTCTTTTTCATGCCCAGAGGTTTGAGTAGGTGGATATTGACTTGTCCCATTGTGATAATGATGAGCCATCTCTAAGTTTTCACCTGACAGAACCTGAACTCTACCAAATGAGTGGACTGTTAAAGAAATAGCACCAGATGGGCTTGATTCTTCTGCTCCACAACAGTGTTTTTTATTTTATTACAATTCCATTTACTTCAGTGGAGTGAAGCCAGTCTCTGGGATGTTTGGGAAAAAGGAGGAGTCAACCATCAACATGCCAAATACTGCAGCCGAGTTGGAATGGCCAGTGTGTTGTATAATCCTGTGGAAACATGTACAGTGATTGTGCAAATGGACCTGGTGATCTGGCTAAGAAATCAACCCACAATAACTTCTCCTGTTTCCTATGCACACAAGCATGGACGCTCACGCACTCAGAGAGAAAACTGTGTCTGTAAGAAAATAATTCTTCAGCCAACAACTTCAGAGACATTTGGAAGGACAGGAGAATGGTGAGTGCCAAGAAATTTTTCCCCAAGCTAAGAATTAGTAACATTGCCTTGAGTAACATTGCCTTGCCTGTTGAAGTTTGCCAACATGACTGGAGTTGAGAGTGAAGTGACTACTGATTTTCAGAGAATTTGAATCAAGCCTTTTCATTTAGAATCAAATGATATCAAAATGAATTGAATCAAATCAAATTGAATAGAATAATTCAATTGAAAGAGGTCTACAATGACCATTAAGTCCAACGGCAAGGACCTTTAGTAGGTACTTACTCCTAATTTTAACTTAGCCCACCTACAGCCCAAAGAGTTGAAGTTTGGTCCAAGTTCTACTATAATTTGGGAAGCAGTGATGAGCAGAGACTCAGGTGTAAATCTTTTTGTGTTGCACTGTGAGACATCACCATTGGTCTCATCAGGTGATGCACAAGCAGTCAAAGGACTGGTCCTGAGGCTCCCATAGACCTCCTTTCAGGAACATTCCTCTTTTTCTCCTACCTCTATCTCTTCCAGAAGGATTATTCCTAACAGGAGCCATGAGCAGGCTTTCCAAGCTGTCAAAATGAGCAGAAGGGGGATTTTGATTTTACAGAGAGATCCAGGGCAAGAGGAGTGGTTTTGTCAGTCACGGTGCCTCAGGCCTTGGGAGATGAGGAGAAAGGGACACTGATACTGTGGGGTAGAGGACATGAATTCAAACTCACCAAGAAGTGCAGCAGCAGCTCTGGATCAGCAACAGCCTGGGCAGGGACTGACTGAGGTCAGAGGGTCCATGGAAAAGAGTTGATGGGCAAGTGGATAGTAGTGGATATGACAACCACGTTACACTGAAGCAAATCACAACGGTACTAAATTTTGATCAGATCCTATGAGAAAACCTCTCTTCAAGTGTGAAGGGCATGGGAAAGTGAGGGGTTTAGATGACCAGTCATTTAGGCAGGGTGAGGGTTGGCAAGGAGGATGCAGCTGCCTGTGGAGGGGTCTGAAAGGGCAGGGGGTTTGTTCACGGGGAAGGAAACACAAGAAGTACTGTTTTGTGAGGTAACAGGGATGAGTACAAGGTAAGGAAGAGACCAGAGGGTCGCCACATGACGTCCCTCCATCTCCCTTCCTGAGCTTTTTTAATCAAACTTGAATTTGTGCTCAAGATCTGATGCTAATAGTCCTCTAATTAATCCATATGGGACCCTTACAGCTCAAGATATTTTATAATTCTCTGATTCTCTGATTCTACCCCAATATGTCTCCATCCTCTCACACATGACTACCCCCTTCCATCCCATGTGCCAGCATATCCTATAATCAGTTGAATATACTCTGTACTCATTATGTAGTTTTCTAACACAGAGGTTTTTTCCAGGTAGGTGTCACAGCTCTCTTAGTGCCAGCAGAGACATAGGATGGTCATAGGATACAAAATGTGCAACAAGTGGACACCACTGCTGAAGTGTGCTTCCAACCAAACACCCTGCTTCTGCAACAAACAAATAAAATATTTTTTAAGAAAGAGGCTTAAGTTTCATATCTGAAAATATGATTTTCACAGGTGAAGTAAGGCATCTGGTGGAAAAAAACATAGTTCTTAGCATTCATAAACAATAAGAGGCTCTAAACGGGTTATTGTCAACTCAGGAGAGACATCCTGGGGTCATTCTTCGAAAATATGAGCACAGCTGTCAGCAGTCTAAAAAGGAAACAGAGATAGAAAACTTGTTAGCAAAGGCTAAACTATAAATCAGAAAAATCACATTTTTATTATATACATGTATCTTGAGCTCATTTCTTGAAAACTACAGATCTGGACATGACAGGGGATCGGGAATGGTAAAGAGACTAGTGATCAGTGATGATCAGATGTATGCACAATATGGTATCTACAGAAAGAGAGGCTGAAAAAGAGATATCAGAGGCTTGTAGAGATATGTCAGAGGCTTGTAGAAACGGAGTGTTATGGAAGAAAGTTATGGAGAAAGTAAACAGAAATAATTGCTTTCCATTTTGTAGAAGATAGGAAGTGGAGACCACCATCAGTCTGCTGTTTTAGATCAAAAGAAGTATATTTTAAACAAAAAAGTAATTAAGGAGGGGAACTCGTTGCAGGCTTGTACAAAAGCCAGAAGTATGAATGAGATTAAGGTGAGATTAAAAAATCTGGGAATAATAACAGGTGTACTAGTGAACAGACTGTAGCCTCTAATTCAAAAAAACCTCTGCTGAACAGTCTATGGAACAATGAATGGGCGCTCTAGTAAAAATGCCTATATTTTCATCTGCTTATCATGAGCTTTATCATCACACCATGACAGAAATTATGAGGGAGGACCTCCTTTAATGTAATTACATCTGGGTTGGTGCACTCAGGGTTAGTGTGGAAAGCCCCACATTTGAATCCTCTCCTTGGCTTTCAACCTTTTTTTCTCCCTGCAGACTGCTGTGTACCTGCTGACCCGTCCTCTTCCCTGAGTGCATCTACACCATCATGTTGGCTCATGTCTCCAGTCTGTGCTGAGCCCTGAACTTTCTGATCATCAGTGCCAGTGTTAAGTTCTGACTCACATCTTCACTGAGCTAACTGGCTCTCCAGGCAGAGGAAATTCAGGAATCCAGGAGGAGGAAAGTAGGTGGGTGATGATCTTGTCTAGTGGTTAGTGCATGCATTTGAAACATCTACTGCCAGTTCTGCCCCATATTTACGCAGGAATATATATAGTTTTATTTTCCTATAATACACACACATATAACATAAACATGAGAAATATTTGTGTTATATATTATCTCTTAAGCATATTATATGTCTGTCAAGAAGAGTAATAAACCTGAGGGAGGGCAAGAGTGGGAAATTCTGTCTGAATATCTTGTAGACCTTTTCTTCATTAAAAGGAGGTGGTTCAGCTTTGGATTCCCATTACAAACTATTTAAAATGTCACTAAAACTAAAATAGACCCTGAACAGGCACACTGATAGTCAGAATTTCAGCCTTACTTCCTTCTCCCATGCTGACCTGACTCAAACTTCAAAGGTCCCCATAAAGCCACAAGAAGGGAGTCAGCTGGTGAGAGTCAAGTTTTAGGCTGCCACATGAATGCATTTCATAGCCCAAAGACCTTGATGGTGTTCTAGGAGGTTCTAGAAGGTAAGATGTCTGCCAGGATGTGGTAGAGGTTCACATTAAAACATGTAATTGAAGATGAATACCTGCAAGCTGATCTCTAAGCTCCAGGTATAGTTCATGAAGTTCTAGCAGGCAGAGTCAGTGAGGTCTTTACATTGATTCAGCTGATTTAGGTGTCTTAACCTGACTCCCATCTGGCTCCTCATGGAAGGGAGAATCTACGTTTCTGAAGATAAGATCTGTCTTTCTAACATTAGATTTTCAGCAAGACTCTCAATCTAAATTTTGTTTTGTACACCTTAAAAAATCACCAGTGATGGCTCATTTATTGATCTAACAGTCTCTCTGTTCTGTAATTCTCCTACTTTAAGAAGGTGACAAGGTTACTTCCTTTTTTCTATAGAATATGGTGAAGATAAATATAGCAAAGGTTTTTAAGCTTTCAAGCACTGTATTTCATCACAAAATACTTTAAGTAGATATATGCTAAGTAAATAAAGCATATAGCCATTCTCATTTACAAAGATAAGGAAATTATTTTTTTGTTTTAAATTTTTTATGTATGGGGCAGAATTCCACTGCCCTATCTTCATACTTATTGTAAATGTGTGAGAAAGAAATATGTGTTTAAAGATTCCAGTATCTCTTATTTGGTTAATGTCCTACAAGCATTTAAATGAGTCATTTGATGGCTCTGTACTTCATGATTGGTTAAGCTATTTAACATACTTTATTGCTTCTGTGATTTATTGCCTGATGAGGACACTCAAAAAAGTCTGAGAACCTCTTTGGGGTTTATTGAGCTGGTACATATTTTATGCTGATTTTAAATAAATCAATGCCTATTATAGCATAAAAAATGGGAACATTGGAAAGAACGTTGAAGAGAACTATTTCCGGAGCTTTGTGTTCTGCTTCATGCATAAAGCATGAGGGCTTCATTAACATGGAAGTATGTGCATGTGAACCTTTGGGTCCTTATTAATCATTTTGTGACTAATACATGGAGCTCAATGATTCCCATAAGCTCCTCTAAAAGAAACCATAACGTACACACTGTGTGAGATGGTTCCTCAAAGGAGCGTGTAACTGTAATGTCTCAGACACCGCGTGTAGGAATCTCTTGATAGATGTGCTGTTCACCAAGTCCTTCCCTGCCCTACTCATTGCCTTTCAAACAAGAGCATCAAGAAATAAAGCAGAGCATCACCAGTCCTTGTTTTGTTCAGCTGGCACCTTGGTTGTTCACAGCCCCCAGGGCTTCTGTCAATGATTAAATGAGAGTAGGGCTGAATCAGAAAAAAATCCCAACTATGTAAGTTTATTGATCCAGGACTTCACTGTGGTGAAGTGCTCATGTGGATGGAGTTGAGGTTTCAGGATGATTAAATCACAACTCTCTTGGCAATTATCCGTGGGCTGTGACTGTTGTCTTTGCATCATCCCAAGGATGGAGAAAAACAAGATTCATTGAATCTCTAATTTGTGCCAAATGAGAGTAGTGGGGTAAACTAGAAAAATGTTCCCCGAATATTTCCTGGGGTGGTCTTTCCCAGCAGAGGAAAAGGAGGACAATGTCGTGTTAGTGCTGAATTTTCTTTCAAGGAGACTTTTGCGCTCTCTTCCAGCCTTGTGCCCTCTGCAAATTTGATATATCTACTCTCTGCTTTATGGACCGATCTCTGTGGAAACATCCTGACAAGTTATATCTTCTGATTTTGGCAGATTCCTACCTACTCAACAGATATAATTATGTGGTCAGTTTTTCACCTGAACTAATTTCACCTGAACTGTGTCTTTGCTTATGAGAACAGCGAGTGAAAAAGCATCAGTTGTGAAACACTTCAACTTTCCCCAGACAGAAAGACTTGTTTTCCTGTTTTGAAAGAATACTAGATTGGTTTATTCTTGGCAAATCCTTACTGGCTGCTACTCACATCCTTAGTATTTTCCAGGTGTAATAATTTGTTCACTTGTTCATTCCAGAATTTTTCTGGGGCTAAAATATAAACTGACTGGCTTATGGTTCCTTGGCTTCTCTACTTGCCTCTTTTTATAGTGGACACTATTTCCAGTTCCAGTTTTTCACCTTTCCACCAAAGGCTTGTCAAAGATAATTGCTAACACTTGTAAGTCTGCTTTGCCCTGCTCTTCCAGGCTGTGCCTGTTTGTGCAAGCGTTGTGCTGCAAAAGGAGTGGATAAGAAACACTTACTCTCAGTGACCACACTCTGCTTGTTTGTTTTTTTCCTCAGACTGGTTCTAGTTTGGTCCCAGGGACTTCATGCCCACTAGCAACTACCAATTAACACTCCCAAAGTGTGTCTTCCTGTTTAGTTTCATTCTGAAGTTTAAGCCTGTCTGGAAAGAAAACCAGAGCACAGTAAATGGAGCTGATTAGGAGATCCTCTATAAAAGTGCATTCCCCGACCAAACTCAAGGGATGTGGAGCTGCACTCTCAGCACCCCAGACCGGAGTTCATCAGTCTCAACCAATCTGAGAGTAAATAAATCATGGAATTACTCATTGTTCATGATGTTGATCATTTTAGGCCTTTAAATGAAAACTTATTGGAAAAGGTGTTAAATGTATCCTTATGTCAGCATCATCTTACGATAGTTCTTCCTCTCTGTTGGGTAATAGGCCAACTCTCCTTGGTTCTCTTCTTACTGCTGATGAATCTGTAGAATGATTTCTTCATACACTTTATGTTTATTGAAACTTTAATACCACTTTTTGTTTTGGCTTCTCTGAGTTTATTCCCTAATGTATTTCTGTTCTTCCCATATACTCATCCTAGTAATCTGCCCCGTGTTCACTCCCACTTTTTGTGCTCAAGATTCTAAGGGTTCAAGCTATAGCCAAGCAGCCTCCTCCTGTGCTTCCTGCTGTTCTCCTGCACAGGTTAAGGTCTAATATCAGACCATAAGTTTAGACAAAATGACACCTTAAGATCTCCTGAGAGGACAGGCTCAGAGAGCTGGAGTTGATCAGCCTGGAACAGAGAAGGCTTCAGGAAGACTTTATTATAGCCTTGCAGTACTTAAAGGGGGCTTGTTAGAAAATTGTAGACAAACTTTTTTATCAGGGCCTGTTGTGACAGAACAAGGGTAACGGTTTTAAATTGAAGGACGGTCGATTTAGATTAGGTATAAGGAAGAATTTTTTTTACAATGAGGTTGAGAAAACACTGGCACAAGTTGCCCAGAGTTGGTGGATGTCCCATTCCTGGAAACATTCAAGGTCAGGATGGAAAGAGCTCAGGGCAATCTTATCTAGTGGAAGGTGAACCCCTCGTGGCAGGGGCACTGGAGTAGATGACCTTTAAAGATCCCTTCCAATCCAAACCATTCTATGATTCGTGAATCTATGAGCCCTTTCAGCCCTTTATTTACATGATGATATGATAGTTTTCTTTGTTATGCCATAGCAATAATTTATTAATATTGCTGGTACATTGCTCCTTGGAGAACCACAATCTGTTCCTATAAGACTGTTGCTTCCATGCACAGAAAGCAAGAAGAACATGACATTTGTCCAGATCTGAAACCAAAGACTATCCAGGATTTTCAGGTCATTCAGGAAGAAGGTGGGATGGCACATAGAGCCACAAAGCTGCGTTTGCAGAACAGCACTTCATAGTAAGTCGTGAATAGACATGAGTGAAATTTAGCAACCAGTCTGGCTGAGGATTAAAATTTCTATGAGTCAACAGACTGGCTTTTAACCAGAGGCAGTCATGTCTAGCGTCCTGCAGGAGTTGAAAACCTACTATAGCCTTGCAAGTATCCAAAATGTTATGCAAAAGCAGAGATTTTTTTTTTTTTTGTGGTGGTACTCTGTGTGTTTGGTTTCTTCTCTTTTCTTTTTCTTTTTTTTTTGCACAGAAGTTGTTCTGAGGACACAAAGTTCTCATCCAGAATCAGAAGTCATGGCTTGTGTTACAAGAGCACAGGAGAACTGGCAAGAAACATGGAGCCCATGAGAACAAACTAGCAGCACAATGGATTTGTAATATTTAATCAAATTCTTGATGATCACAAATCTTGTAACACATTCCAAAACTACTAAAAACACTATACAGAAACCAGCTGAGCCAATATTTAAAGCCTTTTTAATTTAACAGAACCCATTTTTTATAGTATCCAGGATATGTTTCTGGCTTTCCTACTTGTCACATGATCTCCTGTCCAGATGTGCTGGTGTATATCTACTAGTGGACCAGCCAAACCACAGCTCTTTCCTCCTGCTTGTAGCGTGTTACTGTAATTCAACCATACTTCTCCCAGCTACAGAAGCACTGCATTAATATGTGGTATAACAACAATAACACAGGAGGGGATAAAGCTAACCATAACTTGAACTGTGTATCTAAAAATAATAATAATAATGGAGTGACCCTATTCAAAGAGGTTAATTTGTGTGCAGGGTATAAAATCCAAATACACAGTTGTTTTGCAAACTTCCCGTTTTTCTCACCTGCAACAGAAAATTTGTGCTGAGGAGAAGATTTCCTGCAGTTTCCTACAGGAAATTAGCCTCCCCCTTTGTTTAGATCCCACAGATTGTACCGTGTGCTCACAGGCAGCCAGCTCAGATCTCCTACATTTTTGCTGCCTTTTTTTCCTTGGTGGTGGCTGCCACGCAGAACAGAAGGACAAGGGAATTCCAGGCTTGCGGGTTAATTATTAACACGGTTAAGCCTGGCAGCATGCTCAGAATTAGAAAGGAAAGGCCTGAGGGCTGATTCTTCCCTCCTGTTCACAGGATAACCCCACTGGGCTGACTTCGACCTCCCAAGGCAAGGGCCATATCCACACTCCCCCATGGAAAGTTAGTGGGATTCTTGTGAATGGCTCCATTAGGAGCTGGATGGGCTGGATGCCAAAGAAATCAGTGGAGTTGCTTCTGATTTACACGGGGATAAGCATGCGGGTGTATTAAATCCATAATCCTCGTCCCCACCGCGGCCAGGAACTCAGCAGCTGGGTTGTGCAAAGTGCCACAGAGAAACCTCTGGTGTCACAAAGCACCGAGGGCCCCATCCATGGCCAAGAGCCTTGAGGGTGCTGATACAGGGACGTGCCAGGCCTCTTACGAGATGAGGAAAAATGGGTTCAGCCATTCCTGACTGACCTCAGCCCTAAACAGTGATTTCACCTTGTATGCTTGTGCAGTCTCTGCCACTCCAGGACCTCAGCACTTCATCTTGTAGATCATTAGTGTGCCTTTGGAGGGTGGAGGGATGTTATTTTAAGGAAAATGAGGTCCAGGCTCTTCCTGCCTTGCTTGGCATGTTCAGCTAAGGTGGCAGATGAGTCTAAATGAACCAGACGTTTCCTGCAGCCAGTGCAGAAAGTGGCCACCAAGATCCCGCTGCCTTCTGAGGGAGATCTAGAGCTACTACACTTATGTATGTCCCTTAATTTAGGTGGCCTGGCTCTAACCCAGAAACACAACGGGCATATTTTCGGGCAGTGAAGCATTTCTTGAAGAACAGTTGAGTACCTAATTCATGTTGAAAGCTGAGGAAATGATGAGTTAAACCCAATTGGGTGACGTTTAAAAGCCCAGTGATCATTTCCTCACTTTTGCAGAACCACCTCCCTATTACCTGACTCTGCCATGGAGGTGTTCCTGGCGTACTGGAAGGCTGAACAGAGCTCCCTGGATGTCACTGTCACCAGTGATCTATCCTTGCATGAACACAAAAGACAACCAGTGGCTCCCACCACTGCTGGGCCCAGAATGCACCCCATGGTACAAAAACTCCCCTTACTGATCCTCGGTCACTCTGGCACCTCACTGGCTTTGGTGACCTCTCCACTCCAGCTTTTACTGCTGCAGCTGTCCTGACATGGATTTGAGCTGCTGCCTACTCACCCCAGGAGCAGTAAAATTGGAAAACCTCTGGGTGTCCATTTCCCCACTAATACAAATGACACTTTATTATCAAAGAAAAAGATGAAGCTCTGCAAACTAAAGACCAAAGACATTCTAAGCCCCATATACCCCAGAAATACATGTCCACTCCCACACAGCACCTGCCTCCTCTCCTCTCCTCTCCTCTCCTCTCC